>JAUJYP020001030.1:0-506468 GCA_030674075.2 Linum usitatissimum | reverse complement strand
ATTTAAAAATATTTCTTAAGAGATGAAACAATATCGTGAAAATTTGATTTTTAAATCCATTTGACCATTTCTTACAAGGGTTACCATGATGAAACATGACTTTTTACCCAATTCAAAATTGCAAGTCAATTATTAGCTGATTGTAAAAGTTTTAAATGTTTTTATGTGAAAATGGCTCATTTCCATAGGTAAACCCTTTGAAATCAAATTTTAAAGTGAAAATTGAAAAAAATTAAATTGGTAAATATTTGAAGTTTTTTTGGGAATGGCTAAAAGTTGAGGTTTCGCATGTTAAGCCCTTCAAAGAATACGCAAATGATGTTAAAAAGTTATCTTAACACGCTAAAACAATATGGAGAAAAATTGATTGGACCATTAATTACAAGGGGTTGATGATGAAACTTGACTTTTTAGCCATTTCCAACATGCATGTAAGATATTAGTCGATTGGAAAATTTAGAAAGTTTTATGTCCAAATGGCTAATTTCATCGGTTAACCCTTTGGAAATCGACAAATTTTGAGGTAAAAATTGAAATTTTTTAAGAAGGATAATATTTGACGTGTATGGGAATGGTTAAAAATTAAGGTTTCACCATGGTAACCCTCTATATATCTTTCAAATGAATTTAAAAATATTTCTTAACAGATCGAAACAATATCGTGAAAATTTGATTTTTAAATCCATTTGACCATTTCTTACAAGGGTTCCCATGATGAAACATGACTTTTTACCCAATTCCAAATTGCAAGTCAATTATTAGCTGATTGTAAAAGTTTTAAATGTTTTATGTGAAAATGGCTCATTTCCATAGGTAAACCCTTGGAAATCGACAATTTTGAAGTGAAAATTGAAAAATTTAAATTGGTAAATATTTGAAGTTTTTTTGGAATGGCTAAAAGTTGAGGTTCCGCATGTTAAGCCCTTCAAAGAATACGCAAATGATGTTAAAAAGTTATCTTAACACGCTAAAACAATATGGAGAAAAATTGATTGACCATTAATTATGGGGTTACCATGATGAAACTTGACTTTTTAGCCATTTCCAACATGCATGTAAGATATTAGTCGATTGGAAAATTTAGAAAGTTTTATGTCCAAATGGCTAATTTCCATCAATTAACCCCTTTGGAAATCGACAAATTTTGAGGTAAAAATTGAAATTTTTAAAGAAGGATAATATTTGACGTGTATGTTGGGAATGGTTAAAAATTAAGGTTTCACCATGGTACCTCTATATACTGCTCAAATGAATTTAAAAATATTTCTTAACAGACTGAAACAATATCGTGAAAATTTGATTTTTAAATCCATTTGACCATTTCTTACAAGGGTTAGCATGATGAAACACGACTTTTTACCCAATTCCAAATTGCAAGTCAATTATTAGCTGATTGTAAAAGTTTTAAATGTTTTTATGTGAAAATGGCTCATTTCCAAACCCCTTTGGAAATCGACAAATTTTGAAGTGAAAATTGAAAAAAATTTAAATTGGTAAATATTTGAAGTTTTTTTGGAATGGCTAAAAGTTGAGGTTTCAAGATGTTAAGCCCTTCAAAGAATACGCAAATGATGTTAAAAAGTTATCTTAACACGCTAAAACAATATGGAGAAAAATTGATTGGACCATTAATTTGGGTTACCATGATGAAACTTGACTTTTTATCCATTTCCAACATGCATGTAAGATATTAGTCGATTGGAAAATTTAGAAAGTTTTATGTCCAAATGGCTAATTTCCATCAATTAACCCCTTTGGAAATCGACAAATTTTGAGGTAAAAATTGAAATTTTTAAGAAGGATAATATTTGACGTGTATGTTGGGAATGGTTAAAAATTAAGGTTTCACCATGGTAACCCTCTATATATCGCTCAAATGAATTTAAAAAATATTTCTTAAGTATCGAAACAATATCGTGAAAATTTGATTTTTAAATCCATTTGACCATTTCTTACAAGGGTTAGCATGATGAAACATGACTTTTTACCCAATTCAAAATTGCAAGTCAATTATTAGCTGATTGTAAAAGTTTTAAATGTTTTTATGTGAAAATGGCTCATTTCCATAAAACCCTTTGGAAATCGACAAATTTTGAAGTGAAAATTGAAAAAATTAAATTGGTAAATATTTGAAGTTTTTTTGGAATGGCTAAAAGTTGAGGTTTTCGCATGTTAAGCCCTTCAAAGAATACGCAAATGATGTTAAAAAGTTATCTTAACACGCTAAAACAATATGGAGAAAAATTGATTGGACCATTAATTATGGGGTTACCATGATGAAACTTGATTTTTAGCCATTTCCAACATGCATGGATATTAGTCGATTGGAAATTTAGAAAGTTTTATGTCCAAATGGCTAATTTCCATCAATTAACCCCTTTGGAAATCGACAAATTTTGAGGTAAAAATTGAAATTTTTAAAGAAGGATAATATTTGACGTGTATGTTGGGAATGGTTAAAAATTAAGGTTTCACCATGGTAACCTCTATATACTGCTCAAATGAATTTAAAAAATATTTCTTAATGATCGAAACAATATCGTGAAAATTTGATTTTTAAATCCATTTGACCATTTCTTACAAGGTTACCATGATGAAACATGACTTTTTACCCAATTCAAATTGCAAGTCAATTATTAGCTGATTGTAAAAGTTTTAAATGTTTTTATGTGAAAATGGCTCATTTCCATAGGTAAACCCTTTGGAAATCGACAAATTTTGAAGTGAAAATTGAAAAAATTTAAATTGGTAAATATTTGAAGTTTTTTTGGGAATGGCTAAAAGTTGAGGTTTCAAGATGTTAAGCCCTTCAAAGAATACGCAAATGATGTTAAAAAGTTATCTTAACACGCTAAAACAATATGGAGAAAAATTGATTGGACCATTAATTATAGTTACCATGATGAAACTTGACTTTTATCCATTTCCACACATGTAAGATAATTAATATTGGAAAATTTAGAAAGTTTTATGTCCAAATGGCTAATTTCCATCAATTAACCCCTTTGGAAATCGACAAATTTTGAGGTAAAAATTGAAATTTTTAAAGAAGGATAATATTTGACGTGTATGTTAATGGTTAAAAATTAAGGTTTCACCATGGTAACCTCATATATCGCTCAAATGAATTTAAAAAATATTTCTTAACAGATCGAAACAATATCGTGAAAATTTGATTTTTAAATCCATTTGACCATTTCTTACAAGGGTTAGCATGATGAAACATGACTTTTTACCCAATTCCAAATTGCAAGTCAATTATTAGTGATTGTAAAAGTTTTAAATGTTTTTATGTGAAAATGGCTCATTTCCATAAACCCCTTTGAAATCGACAAATTTTGAAGTGAAAATTTGAAAAAATTGAATTGGTAAATATTTGAAGTTTTTTTGGAATGGCTAAAAGTTGAGGTTCCGCATGTTAAGCCCTTCAAAGAATACGCAAATGATGTTAAAAAGTTATCTTAACACGCTAAAACAATATGGAGAAAAATTGATTGGACCATTAATTATGGGGTTACCATGATGAAACTTGACTTTTATCCATTTCCAACATGCATGTAGATATTAGTCGATTGGAAACTTTAGAAGTTTTATGTCCAAATGGCTAATTTCCATCAATTAACCCCTTTGGAAATCGACAAATTTTGAGGTAAAAATTGAAATTTTTAAAGAAGGATAATATTTGACGTGTATGTTGGGAATGGTTAAAAATTAAGGTTTCACCATGGTAACCCTCTATATACGCTCAAATGAATTTAAAAATATTTCTTAAGAGATCGAAACAATATCGTGAAAATTTGATTTTTAAATCCATTTGACCATTTCTTACAAGTTAGCATGATGAAACATGACTTTTTACCCAATTCCAAATTGCAAGTCAATTATTAGCTGATTGTAAAAGTTTTAAATGTTTTTATGTGAAAATGGCTTATTTCACGTAGGTGTTCCCTTTGGAAATCGATAAATTTTGAAGTGAAAATTGAAAAAAATTTAAATTGGTAAATATTTGAAGTTTTTTTGGGAATGGCTAAAAGTTGAGGTTTCGGCATGTTAAGCCACTTGAAAGAATACGTAGATAATTTGTTAAAAAGTTATCTTAACACACTTTAAAAACGGTCATCCAGAAAAATTGATTGGACCATAAATTACGAGGGTTACCATGATGAAACTTGACTTTTTATCCATTTCCAGGAAGCATGTGAATGTTGATAGATTGGAAACTTTAGAGACAAAAATGTCCCGAATAGTTAATTTCCATTAATTAACCACTTTGGAAATCGACAACTTTTGAGGTAAAAATTGAAATTTTTTTTAAAAGTTAATATTTGACGTGGATGTTGGGAATGGTTAAAAATTAAGGTTTCACCATGATAACCCCTCCGTATACTGCTCAAATGAATTTAAAAAATATTTCTTAACGGGTAAAAACGATATCGTGAAAATTTTATTTTTAAATCCATTTGACTCATTTCTTACGAGGGTTAGCATGATGAAACATGACTTTTTACCTAATTCCACATTGGAAGTCAATTATTAGCTGATTGTAAAAGTTTTAAATGTTTTTATGTGAAAATGGCTCATTTCCATAGGTAAACCCTTTTGAAATTGACAAATTTTCAAGTGAAAATTGAAAAAATTTGAATTGGTAAATATTTTAAAGTTTTTTGGGAATGGCTAGAAGTTGAGGTTTCGATGTTAAGCTATTAAAAGAATACGCAAATGATGTTAAAAAGTTATCTTAACACGCTAAAACAATACGGAGAAAAATTGATTGGGATCATTAATTACGTGGGTTACCATGATGAAACTTCACTTTATATCCATTTCTAACATGAATGTCGGATATTAGTCGATTGGAAACTTTAGAACGTTTTATGTCCAAATGGCTAATTTCCATAAATTAACCATTTGGAAATCGATACCTTTTGAGGTAAAAATTGAAATTTTTAAAGATGGATAATATATTTGACGTGTATGTTGGGAATGGTTAAAAATTAAGGTTTCACCATGGTAACCCCCATACATGTCTTTCAAATGAATTTAAAAAATATTTCTTAACGATAGAAACAATATCGTGAAAATTTGATTTTTAAATCCATTTGGTCATTTCTTACGAAGTTTGTAGTAAGGTGAAACATGACTTTTTTACCCAATTCCCAATTGCGAAGTCGGTAATTAGACGATTGTAGAAGTTTTAAATGTTTTTATGTGAAAATGGCTTATTTCCATAGGTGTTCACTTTGGAAATCGATAAATTTTGAAGTTAAAATTTAAAAAAAATTTAGTTGTAAATATTTGAAGTTTTTTGGGAATGGCTAAAAGTTGAGGTTTCGGCATGTGCATATGAAAGAATACACCAAATGATGTTAAAAAGTTATCAACATTTAAAAGCAGTATGAAAAAATTGATTGGACCATTAATCATAGGGGTTAACATGATGAAACTTAACTTTTTATCCATTTCTAACATTGTAAATATCAGATATTCGCCGATTTGGAAACTTTAGAATATTTTATGTCCGAATAACTAATTTCAATCAATTAACCCTTTGGAAATCGACAAATTTTGAGGTAAAAATTGAAATTTTTAAAGAAGGATAATATTTGACGTGTATGTTGGGAATGGTTAAAAATGAAGGTTTCACCATGGTAACCCCTCTATATACCTCAAATGAATTTAAAAAATATTTCCGAACGATTGAAACAATATTCGAAATTTTGATTTTTAAATCCATTTGACAATTTCTTACAAGGGTTAGCATGATGAAACATGACTTTTTACACAATTCCAAATTGCAAGTCAATTATTAGCTGATTATAAAAGTTATAAATGTTTTTATGTGAAAATGGCTCATTTCCATAGGTTAACCCCTTTGGAAATCGACAAATTTTGAAGTGAAAATTGACAAAAATTTGAATTGGTAAATATTTGAAGTTTTTTTTTGGGAATGGCTAAAACTTGAAGTTTCAGCATGTTTAGCCCTTCAAAGAATATGCAAATGATGTTAAAAAGTTATCTTAACACGCTAAAACATTATGGAGAAAAATTGATTGGACCATTAATTACGAGGGTTACCATGATGAAACTTGAGTTTTTATCCATTTCCAACATGCATGCCAGATATAAGTCGATTAGAAACTTTAGAAAGTTTTATTTCCAAATGGTTAATTTCCATCAATTAACCCCTTTTGAAATCGACAAATTTTGAGGTAAAAATTGAAATTTTTAAAGATGGATAATATTTGACGTCTATCTTGGGAATGGTTAAAAATAAAGGTTTCACGATGGTAACCCCTCTATATACTGTTCAAATGAATTTAAAAAATATTTCTTAACAATGAAACAATATCGTGAAAATTTGATTTTTAAATTCATTTGACCATTTCTTACAAGGGTTAGCATGATGAAACATGACTTTGTACCCAATTCCAAATTGCAAGTCAATTATTAGCTGATTGTAAAAGTTTTAAATGTTTTTATGTGAAAATGGCTTATTTCCATAGGTGTTCCCTTTGGAAATCGATAAATTTTGAAGTGAAAATTGAAAAAAATTTAAATTGGTAAATATTTGAAGTTTTTTTGGGAATGGCTAAAAGTTGAGGTTTCAGGATGTTAAGCCCTTCAAAGAATACGCAAATGTTGTTAAAAAGTTATCTTAACACGCTAAAACAATATGGAGAAAAATTGATTGGACCATAAATTACAGTGGGTTACCATGATGAAACTTGACTTTTTATCCATTTCCAACGGGCATGTCGGATATTAGTCGATTGGAAACTTTAGAAAGTTTTATGTCCAAATAGTTAATTTCCATTAATTAACCCCTTTGGAAATCGACAACTTTTGAGGTAAAAATTGAAATTTTTAAAGAAGGATAATATTTGACGTGTATGTTGGGAATGGTTAAAAATTAAGGTTTCACCATGATAACCCCTCCATATACTGCTCAAATGAATTTAAAAAATATTTCTTAACAGACTAAAACAATATCGTGAAAATTTTATTTTTAAATCCATTTGACCATTTCTTACAAGGGTTAGCATGATGAAACATGACTTTTTACCCAATTCCACATTGGAAGTCAATTATTAGCTTATTGTAAAAGTTTTAAATGTTTTTATGTGAAAATGGCTCATTTCCATAGGTTAACCCCTTTGGAAATTGACAAATTTTCAAGTGAAAATTAACAAAAATTTGAATTGGTAAATATTTGAAGTTTTTTTGGGAATGGCTAAAAGTTGAGGTTTCAGCATGTTAAGCCCTTCAAAGAATACGCAAATGTTGTTAAAAAGTTATCTTAACACGCTAAAACAATATGGAGAAAAATTGATTGAACCATAAATTACGGGGGTTACCATGATGAAACTTCACTTTTATCCATTTCCAACATGCATGTCGGATATTAGTCAATTGGAAACTTTAGAACATTTTATGTCCAAATGGCTAATTTCCATCAATTAACCCCTTTGGAAATCAATAAATTTTTGCGTAAAAATTGAAATTTTTAAAGATGGATAATATTTGACGTGTATGTTGGGAATGGTTAAAATTAAGGTTTCACCATGGTAACCCCTCTATATTGCTCAAATGAATTTAAAAAATATTTCTTAACGGTTGAAACAATATCGTGAAAATTTGATTTTTAAATCCATTTGATCATTTCTTACAAGGGTTAGCATGATGAAAACATGACTTTTTACCCAATTCCAAATTGCAAGTCAATTATTAGCTGATTGTAAAAGTTTTAAATGTTTTTATGTGAAAATGGCTTATTTCCATAGGTGTTCCCTTTGGAAATCGATAAATTTGAAGTTAAAATTTAAAAAAAATTTGAATTGGTAAATATTTGAAGTTTTTTTTGGGAATGGCATAAAAAGTTGAGGTTTCGGCATGTTACGCCCTTGAAAGAATACGTAAATGATGTTAAAAAGTTATCTTAATACTAAAACAATATGGAGAAAAAATTGATTGGACCATTAATCATAGGGGTTAACATGATGAAACTTAACTTTTATCCATTTCTAACATGCATGTCGAATATTAGCCGTTTGGAAACTTTAGAATATTTTATATCAAATAACTAATTTCCATCAATTAACCCCTTTGGAAATCGTACAAACAAATTTTGCAGGAGTAAAAGAATTCGAAATTTTTAAGAAAAGGGATAATATTTGACGTGTTATGTTGGGAATGGTTAAAAATGAAGGTTTCACCATAGTAACCCCCTCTATATACTCCTCAAATGAATTTAAAAAATATTTACGAGATCTGAAACAATATTATGAAATTTTTATTTTTAAATCCATTTGACCATTTCTTACGAGGGTTAGCATGATGAAACATGACTTTTTACCCAATTCCAAATTGCAAGTCAATTATTAGCCGATTATAAAAGTTATAAATGTTTTTATGTGAAAATGGCTCATTTCAATAGGTTAGCGCCTTTGGAAATCGACAAATTTTGAAGTGAAAATTGTCAAAAATTTGAATTGGTAAATATTTGAAGTTTTTTGGGAATGGCTAAAACGTGACGTTGACACAGTATGTTTAGCCACTTGAAAGAATAACGCAAATGATGTTAAAAAGTTATCTTAACACGCTTATTTAAAACATTATGGAGAAAAAAGAGATTGGACCATTAATTACGGGAGTCACCATGATGAAACAGGAGTTTTTATCCATTTCCAACATAAAAGCATGCCGATATGAGTCGATTAGAAACTTTAGAAAGTTTTATTTCAAAATGGTTAATTTCCATCGATTAACCCTTTTTGAAACCGACAAATTTTGAGGTAAAAAATGAAATTTTTAAAGATGGATAATATTTGACGTGTAAATTGGAAATGGTTAAAAATAAAGGTTTCGCGATGGTAACCCTATATATGCAGTTTCCAAATGAATTTAAAAAAATATTTCTTTAAGAGATAGAAACAATATCGTGAAAATTTGATTTTTAAATTCATTTGACCATTTCTTACAAGGTTTAGCATGATGAAACATGACTTTGTACCCAATTCCAAATTGCAAGTCAATTATAAGGCTGATTGTAAAAGTTTTAAATGTTTTTATGTGAAAATAGATTATTTCCATAGGTGTTCCCATTTGGAAATCGATAAATTTTGAAGTGAAAATTGAAAAAAATTTAAATTGGTAAATATTTGAAGTGTTTTTTAAGGAATGGCTAAAAGTTGAGGTTTCGAGCATGTTAAGCCCTTCAAAGAATACGCAAATGTTGTTAAAAAAGTTATCTTAACAAGGTAAAATATGATATGGAGAAAAATTGATTGGACCCAATAATTACGGGGGTTACCATGATGAAACTTGACTTTTTATCCATTTCCAGCCAGGCATGTCAGATATTAGTCGATTGGAAACTTTAGAAAGTTTTATGTCTAAATAGTTAATTTCCATTAATTAACCCCTTTGGAAGTATTAACATAAGAAGAAGTAAGAAATGAAATTTTAAAGAAGGATAATATTTAACGTGTATGTTGGGAATGGTTAAAAATTAAGGTTTCACCATGGTAACCCCTCTATATCTGCTCAAATGAATTTAAAAATATTTCTTAACAGATCGAAACAATATCGTGAAAATTTGATTTTTAAATCCATTTGACCATTTCTTACAAGGGTTAGCATGATGAAACATGACTTTTTACCCAATTCCAAATTGCAAGTCAATTATTAGCTGATTGTAAAAGTTTTAAATGTTTTTATGTGAAAATGGCTCATTTCCATAGGTAAACCCCTTTCGAAATCGACAAATATTGAAGTGAAAATTGAAAAAAAATTGAATTGGTAAATATTTGAAGTTTTTTTGGAAATGGCTAAAAGTTGAGGTTCAAGCATGTTAAGCCCTTCAAAGAATACGCAAATGATGTTAAAAAGTTATCTTAACACGCTAAAACAATATGGAGAAAAATTGATTGGACCATTAATTATAGGGGTTACCATGATGAAACTTGACTTTTTATCCATTTCCAACATGCATGTCGATATTAGTCGATTGGAAACTTTAGAAAGTTTTATGTCCAAATGGCTAATTTCCATCAATTAACCCCTTTGGAAATCGATAAATTTTGAGGTAAAAATTGAAATTTTTAAAGAAGGATAATATTTGACGTGTATGTTGGGAATGGTTAAAAATTAAGGTTTCACCATGGTAACCCCTCTATATACTGCTCAAATGAATTAAAAAATTATTTCTTAACAGACTGAAACAATATCGCAAAAATTTGATTTTTAAATCCATTTGACCATTTCTTACAAGGGTTCGCGTGATGAAACCAGGCTTTGGACCCAATTCAAAATTGCAAGTCAATTATTAGGTGATTGTAAAAGTTTTAAATGTTTTTATGTGAAAATGGCTCATTTCCATTGGTTTACCAATTTGCAAATTGACAAATTTTGAAGTGAAAATTGACAAAAATTTGGGTGGGTAAATATTTGAAGTTTTTTTGGAAATGGCTAGAAGTTGAGGTTCAGGCATATTTAAGCCACTTCAAAGAATACGCAAATGATGTTAAAAAGTTATCTTAACACGCTAAAACAATATGGTGAAAAATTGATTGGACCATTAATTATAGGGGTTACCATGATGAAACTTGACTTTTTATCCATTTGTGACATGCATGTAAGATATTAGTCGATTGGAAACTTTAGAAAGTTTTATGTCCAAATGGCTAATTTCCATCAATTAACCCCTTTGGAAATCGATAAATTTTGAGGTAAAAATTGAAATTTTTAAAGAAGGATAATATTTGACGTGTATGTTGGGAATGGTTAAAAATTAAGGTTTCACCATGGTAACCCTCTATATACTGCTCAAATGAATTTAAAAAATATTTCTTAAGAGATCGAAACAATATCGTGAAAATTTGATTTTTAAATCCATTTGACCATTTCTTACAAGGGTTAGCATGATGAAACATGACTTTTTACCCAATTCCAAATTGCAAGTCAATTATTAGCTGATTGTAAAAGTTTTAAATGTTTTTATGTGAAAATGGCTCATTTCCATAGGTAAACCCCTTTGGAAATCGACAAATTTTGAAGTGAAAATTGAAAAAATTTGAATTGGTAAATATTTGAAGTTTTTTTGGGAATGGCTAAAAGTTGAGGTTTCAGCATGTTAAGCCCTTCAAAGAATACGCAAATGATATTAAAAAGTTATCTTAACACTTGGCTAAAACAATATGGAGAAAAATTGATTGGACCATTAATCACAAGGTTAACATGATGAAACTTGACTTTTTATCCATTTTTAACATGCAAGTAATAGGATATTTGTAGATTTGAAACTTTTGAGAATATTTTATGTCGAATAGCTAATTTTATCCATTAACCACTTTTAAAAATCGACAAATTTTGAGGTAAAAATTGAAATTTTAAAGAAGGATAATATTTGACTTGTATGTTAAAGATAGTTAAAAATTAAGGTTTCACCATGAGCGCTACTACATATAACAACTCAAATAAATTTAAAAAATATTTTCTTAACGAGAATGAAACGATATCGTGAAAAATTTGATTTTTAAATCCATTTGACCATTTCTTACAAGGGTTAGCATGATGAAACATGACTTTTTACCCAATTCCAAATTACTTAGTCGGTCATTAGGCGATTATAAAAGTTTTAAATGTTTTAATGTGAAACGGCTTATTTGAATTTTCGGAAATCGACAAATTTTAAAGCGAAAATCCGACAAAAATTTGAATTCGCAAATATTTGAAGTTTGTTTGGGAATGGCTAAAAGTTGAGGTTTCAGCATGTTAAGCCCTCCAAAGAACCCGCAAATGATGTTAAAAAGTTATCTTCAACACGCTAAAACAATATGGTCCAAAATTGATTGACCATTAATTATAAAAGTTACCATGATGAAATCTGATTTTTCCCTATCCACCAAAAAAAAAAAAAAAAAAAAAAAAAAAAAATTTTTATATTTCCAACATGGTTAATTTCCATCAATTAACCCTTTGGAAATCGATAAATTTTGAGGTAAAAATTGAAATTTTTAAAGAAGGATAATATTTACGTGTATGTTGGGAATGGTTAAAAATTAAGATTTCACCATGGTAACCCCTCTATATACCGCTCAAATGAATTTAAAAAATATTTCTTAAGAGACCGAAACAATATCGTGAATATTTGATTTTTAAATCCATTCGACCACCTCCTAAAAGGGTTAGCATGATGAAACACTTACTTTTTACCCAATTCCAAATTGCAAGTAAATTATTAGCCGATTGTAAAAGTTTTAAATGTTTTTATGTGAAAATGGCTCATTTTCATAGGTAAACCCCTTTTGAAATCGACAAATATTGAAGTTAAAATTGAAAAAAAATTGAATTGGTAAATATTTGAAGTTCATTTTGGAAATGGCTAACAGGTTCCTGCATGTTAAGCCCTTCAAAGAACCCGCAAATGATGTTAAAAGTTATCTTAACACGCTAAAACAATATGGTGAAAAAAATTGATCGATTCATTAATTATGTGGGTTACCATGATGAAACTTGACTTTTTATCCATTTCCAACATTCATGTCGATATTAACGATTGGAAACTTTAGAAAGTTTTATGTCCAAATGGTTAATTTCCATCAATTAACCCCTTTGAAATCGATAATTTTTGAGTGTAAAATTGAAATTTTTAAAGAAGGATAATATTTGACGTGTATGTTGGGAATGGTTAAAAATTAAGGTTTCACCATGGTAACCCTCTATATACCGCTCAAATGAATTTAAAAAATATTTCTTAAGAGATCGAAACAATATCGTGAAAATTTGATTTTTAAATCCATTTGACCATTTCTTACAAGGGTTAGCATGATGAAACATGACTTTTTACCCAATTCCAAATTGCAAGTCAATTATTAGCTGATTGTAAAAGTTTTAAATGTTTTTATGTGAAAATGGCTCATTTCCATAGGTAAACCCCTTTGGAAATCGACAAATTTTGAAGTGAAAATTGAAAAAATTTGAATTGGTAAATATTTGAAGTTTTTTTGGGAATGGCTAAAAGTTGAGGTTTCAAGCATGTTAAGCCCTTCAAAGAATACGCAAATGATGTTAAAAAGTTATCTTAACACGCTAAAACAATATGGTGAAAAATTGATTGGACCATTAATTATAGGGGTTACCATGATGAAACTTGACTTTTTATCCATTTCCAACATGCATGTCAGATATTAGTCGATTGGAAACTTTAGAAATTTTATGTCCAAATGGCTAATTTCCATCAATTAACCCCTTTGGAAATCGACAAATTTTGAGGTAAAAATTGAAATTTTAAAGAAGGATAATATTTGGCGTGTATGTTGGGAATGGTTAAAAATTAAGGTTTCGCCATGGTAACCCCTACATATACTTTGCCTCAAATGAATTTAAAAAATATTTCGCAAAGAGCACGAAACAATATCGTGAAAATTTGATTTAAATCCATTTGACCATTTCTTACAAGGGTTAGCATGATGAAACACGACTTTTACCCAATTCCAAATTGCAAGTAAATTATTAGCTAATTGTAAAAGTTTCTTAAATGTTTTTATGTGAAAATGGCTTATTTCGATGTAAACCCCTTTGGAAATCGACAAATTTTGAAGTGAAAATTGACAAAAATTTGAATTGGTAAATATTTGAAGTTTTTTTGAGAATGGCTAGAAGTTGAGGTTTCAAAGATGTTAAGCTCATGCAAAGAATACGCAAAATGATGTTAAAAAGTTATCTTAACACGCTAAACAATATGGTGGAAAATTGATTGACCATTAATTATAAGCCACTATGATGAAACTTGACTTTTATCCATTTCCATCATGAATCTCGCATATTAGTCGATTGGAAACTTTTATAAAGTTTTATGTCCAAATGGCTAATTTTACAGGAATTAACCCCTTTGGAAATCGATAAATTTTGAGGTAAAAAAATTGAAATTTTTAAAGAAGGATAATATTTGACGTGTATGTTAGGGAATGGTTAAAAATGAAAGTTTCACCATGGTAACCCCTCTATATACTCCTCAAATGAATTTAAAAAATATTTCTTAAGAGACCGAAACAATATCGTGAAAATTTGATTTTTAAATCCATTTGACCATTTCTTACAAGGGTTAGCATGATGAAACATGACTTTTTACCCAATTCCAAATTGCAAGTCAATTATTAGCTGATTGTAAAAGTTTTAAATGTTTTTATGTGAAAATGGCTCATTTCCATAGGTAAACCCCTTTGGAAATCGACAAATTTTGAAGTGAAAATTGAAAAAATTTGAATTGGTAAATATTTGAAGTTTTTTTGGGAATGGCTAAAAGTTGAGGTTCAGCATGTTAAGCCCTTCAAAGAATACGCAAATGATGTTAAAAAGTTATCTTAACACGCTAAAACAATATGGAGAAAAATTGATTGGACCATTAATTACAGGGGTTAATGATGAAACTTGACTTTTTATCCATTTCCAACATGCATGTCAGATATTAGTCGATTGGAAACTTTAGAAATTTTATGTCCAAATGGCTAATTTCCATCAATTAACCCCTTTGGAAATCGACAAATTTTGAGGTAAAAATTGAAATTTTTAAAGAAGGATAATATTTGACGTGTATGTTGGGAATGGTTAAAAATTAAGGTTTCACCATGGTAACCCCTCTATATATCGCTCAAATGAATTTAAAAAAATATTTCTTAAGAGACGAAACAATATCGTGAAAATTTGATTTTTAAATCCATTTGACCATTTCTTACAAGGGTTAGCATGATGAAACACGACTTTTTACCCAATTCCAAATTGCAAGTAAATTATTAGCTGATTGTAAAAGTTTTAAATGTTTTTATGTGAAAATGGCTTATTTCCACCCCTTTGGAAATCGAGAAATTTTGAAGTGAAAATTTTATTAATTTGAATTGGTAAATATTTGAAGTTTTTTGGGAATGGCTAAAAGTTGAGGTTTCATCATATTAAGCCCTTCAAAGAATACGCAAATGATGTTAAAAAGTTATCTTAACACGCTAAAACAATATGGAGAAAAATTGATTGGACCATTAATTACAGGGGTTACCATGATGAAACTTGAGTTTTTATCCATTTCCAACATGCATGTCGATATTAGTCGATTGGAAACTTTAGAAAGTTTTATGTCCAAATGGCTAATTTCCATCAATTAACCCCTTTGGAAATCGATAAATTTTGAGGTAAAAATTGAAATTTTTAAAGAAGGATAATATTTGACGTGTATGTTGGGAATGGTTAAAAATTAAGGTTTCACCATGGTAACCTCTATATACCGCTCAAATGAATTTAAAAAATATTTCTTAAGAGATGAAACAATATCGTGAAAATTTGATTTTTAAATCCATTTGACCATTTCTTACAAGGGTTAGCATGATGAAACATGACTTTTTACCCAATTCCAAATTGCAAGTCAATTATTAGCTGATTGTAAAAGTTTTAAATGTTTTTATGTGAAAATGGCTCATTTCCATAGGTAAACCCTTTGGAAATCGACAAATTTTGAAGTGAAAATTGAAAAAAATTGAATTGGTAAATATTTGAAGTTTTTTTGGAAATGGCTAAAAGTTGAGGTTCCGCATGTTAAGCCCTTCAAAGAATACGCAAATGATGTTAAAAAGTTATCTTAACACGCTAAAACAATATGGTGAAAAATTGATTGGACCATTAATTATAGGGGTTACCATGATGAAACTTGACTTTTTATCCATTTCCAACATGCATGTCAGATATTAGTCGATTGGAAACTTTAGAAATTTTATGTCCAAATGGCTAATTTCCATCAATTAACCCCTTTGGAAATCGACAAATTTTGAGGTAAAAATTGAAATTTTTAAAGAAGGATAATATTTGACGTGTATGTTGGGAATGGTTAAAAATTAAGGTTTCACCATGGTAACCCCTCTATATACTGCTCAAATGAATTTAAAAATATTTCTTAACGATCGAAACAATATCGTGAAAATTTGATTTTTAAATCCATTTGACCATTTCTTACAAGGGTTAGCATGATGAAACATGACTTTTTACCCAATTCCAAATTGCAAGTCAATTATTAGCTGATTGTAAAAGTTTTAAATGTTTTTATGTGAAAATGGCTCATTTCCATAGGTAAACCCCTTTGGAAATCGACAAATTTTGAAGTGAAAATTGAAAAAATTTGAATTGGTAAATATTTGAAGTTTTTTTGGAAATGGCTAAAAGTTGAGGTTCAGCATGTTAAGCCCTTCAAAGAATACGCAAATGATGTTAAAAAGTTATCTTAACACGCTAAAACAATATGGAGAAAAATTGATTGGACCATTAATTATAGGGTTACCATGATGAAACTTGACTTTTTATCCATTTCCAACATGCATGTCGATATTAGTCGATTGGAAACTTTAGAAAGTTTTATGTCCAAATGGCTAATTTCCATCAATTAACCCCTTTGGAAATCGATAAATTTTGAGGTAAAAATTGAAATTTTTAAAGAAGGATAATATTTGACGTGTATGTTGGGAATGGTTAAAAATTAAGGTTTCACCATGGTAACCTCTATATACCGCTCAAATGAATTTAAAAAAATATTTCTTGCAAAAACAATATTCTAGAATTTGATTTTAAATTCATTTGACCATTTCTTACAAGGGTTAGCATGATGAAACATGACTTTGTACCCAATTCCAAATTGCAAGTCAATTATTAAGATTATAAAGTTATAAATGTTTTTATGTGAAAATGGCTTGTTTCCATAGGTGTTCCCTTTGGAAATCGATAAATTTTAAGTGAAAATTGAAAAAAATTTAAATTGGTAAATATTTGAAGTTTTTTGGGAATGGCTAAAAGTTGAGGTTTCAGCATGTTAAGCCCTTCAAAGAATACGCAAATGATGTTAAAAAGTTATCTTAACACGCTAAAACAATATGGAGAAAAATTGATTGGACCATTAATTACAGGGTTACCATGATGAAACTTGACTTTTATCCATTTCCAACATGCATGTTTCAGATATTAGTCGATTGGAAACTTTAGAAAGTTTTTTTATGTCCAAATGGTTAATTTCCATCAATTAACCCCTTTGGAAATCGATAAATTATGAGGTAAAAATTGAAATTTTTAAAGAAGGATAATATTTGACGTGTATGTTGGGAATGGTTAAAAATTAAGGTTTCACCATGGTAACCCTCCTTATCATTGCTTTCGAATGAATTTAAAAAATATTTCTTAAGAGACTGAAACAATATCGTGAAAATTTGATTTTTAAATCCATTTGACCATTTCTTACGAGGGTTAGCATGATGAAACACTACTTTGCCCAATTCCAAATTGGAAGTCAATTATTAGCTTATTGTAAAAGTTTTAAATGTTTTTATGTGAAAATGGCTCATTTCCGCTAGGTTAACCCCTTTGGAAATTGACAAATTACGAAGTGGTAAAGCAAATTTGAATTGATAAATATTTGAAGTTTTTGGGAATGGCTAAAACTTGAGGTTTAAATATTAAGCACTTCAAAGAATACGCAAATGATGTTAAAAAGTTAACTTAACACGCTAAAACAATATGGAGAAAAATTGAATGGACCATTAATTTAAGGGTTACCATGATGAAACTTGACTTTATCCATTTCCAACATGCATGTCGGATATTAGTCGATTGGAAACTTTAGAAAGTTTTATGTCCAAATGGTTAATTTCCATCAATTAACCCCTTTGGAAATCGACAACTTTTGAGGTAAAAATTGAAATTTTTAAAGATGGATAATATTTGACGTGCTATGTTGGGAATGGTTAAAATTAGGTTTCACCATGGTAACCCTCTATATAAATCGTTCAAATGAATTTAAAAAATATTTCTTAAGAGACTGAAACAATATCGTGGAAATTTGATTTTTAAATCCATTTGACCATTTCTTACAAGGGTTAGCATGATGAAACATTACTTTTTACCCGATTCCCAATTGCAAGTCAATTATTAGCCGATTGTAAAAAGTTTTAAATGTTTTTGAAAATTGAAAAAAATTGAATTGGTAAATATTTGAAGTTTTTTTGGGAATGGCTAAAAGTTGAGGTTTCAGCATGTTAAGCCCTTCAAAGAATACGCAAATGATGTTAAAAAGTTATCTTAACACGCTAAAACAATATGGAGAAAAATTGATTGGACCATTAATTATAGGGGTTACCATGATGAAACTTGACTTTTTATCCATTTCCAACATGCATGTCAGATATTAGTCATTGGAAACTTTAGAAATTTTATGTCCAAATGGCTAATTTCCATCAATTAACCCCTTTGGAAATCGACAAATTTTGAGGTAAAAATTGAAATTTTTAAAGAAGGATAATATTTGACGTGTATGTTGGGAATGGTTAAAAATTAAGGTTTCACCATGGTAACCCTCTATATATCGCTCAAATGAATTTAAAAAATATTTCTTAAGATCGAAACAATATCGTGAAAATTTGATTTTTAAAATCCATTTGACCATTTTTTACAAGGGTTAGCATGATGAAACATGATTCTTTTACCTAATTCCAAATTGCAAGTCAATTATTAGCCGATTATAAAAGCTCAAAATGTTTTTATGCGAAAATGGCTCCATTTCTATTACACCCTTCCGAAATCGACAAATTTTAAAGTGAAAATTGATAAAAAAATTTGAATTCGTAAATATTTGAAGTTTGTTTGGGAATGGTTAAAAGTTGAGGTTTCAAAGATGTTAAGCCCTTCAAAGAATACGCAAATGATGTTAAAAAGTTATCTTAACAAGCTAAAATAATATGGGAGAAAAATTGATTGGACCATTAATTATAAGGGTTACTATGATGAAACTTGAATCTTTATCCATTTCCAACATGCATGTCGCATATTAGTCGATTGGAAACTTTAGAATGTTTTATGTCCAAATGGTTAATTTCCATCAATTAACCCCTTTGGAAATCGATAAATTTTGAGGTAAAAATTGTACCTTTGAAAGATGGATAATATTTGGCGTGTATGTTGGGGAATGGTTAAAAATTAAGGTTTTCACCATGGTAACCCCTATATATACGCTCAAATGAATTTAAAAATTATTTTCTACCTAATTGAAACAATATCGAGAAAATTTGATTTTTAAATCCATTTGACTATTTCTTACAAGGGTTAGCATGATGAAACACGACTTTTTACCCAATTCCAACTGTCAAGTAAATTATTAGCCGATTATAAAAGTTTTAAATGTTTTTATGTGAAAATGGCTCATTTCCATAAGCAAACCCTTTTGAAATCGACAAATTTTGAAGTGAAAATTGAAAAATTTGAATTGGTAAATATTTGAAGTTTTTTTGGAAATGGCGTAGAAGTCGTGGTTCCAGCAAGGTAAGCCCTTCAAAGAATACGCAAATGATGTTAAAAAGTTATCTTAACACGCTAAAACAATATGGTGAAAAATTGATTGGACCATTAATTATAGGGGTTACCATGATTAAATTTGACTTTTTATCCATTTCCAACATACAAGCCGATATTAGTCGATTGGAAACTTTAGAAAGTTTTATGTCCAAATGACTAATTTCCATCAATTAACCCCTTTCGGAAATCGATAAATTTTGAGGTAAAAATTGAAATTTTTAAAGAAGGATAATATTTGACGTGTATAATGGGAATGGTTAAAAATTAAAGTTTCACCATGGTATCCCCTCAATATACGCTCAAATGAATTTAAAAAATATTTTTTAAGAGTCGAAACAATATCGTGAAAATTTTATTTTTAAATCCATTTGACCATTTCTTACAAGGGTTAGCATGATGAAACATGATTTACTCTACCCAATTCCAAATTGCAAGTCAATTATTAGCTGATTGTAAAAGTTTTAAATGTTTTGATGTGAAAATGGCTTATTTCCATAGTTAAACCCTTTTGAAATCGACTAATTTTGAAGTGAAAATTGAAAAATTTTCAATTGGTAAATATTTGAAGTTTTTTGGGAATGGCTAGAAGTCGAGGTTCCAGCATGTTAAGCCTTTCAAAGAATACGCAAATGATGTTAAAAAGTTATTTAACACACTAAAACAATATGGAGAAAAATTGATTGATTTATTAATTACAGGGGTTACCATGATGAAACTTGACTTTTTATCTATTTCCAACATGCATCTCAAATATTAGTCAATTGGAAACTTTAGAAAGTTTTATGTCCAAATGGCTAATTTCCATCAATTAACCCCTTTGGAAATCGATAAATTTTGAGGTAAAAATTGAAATTTTTAAAGATGGATAATATTTGATGTGTATACTGGGAATGGTTAAAAATTAATGTTTCACCATGGTATCCCCTCAATACAATCGTTCAAATGAATTTAAAAAATATTTCTTAAGAGATCGAAACAATATCGTGAAAATTTGATTTTTAAATCCATTTGACTATTTCTTACAAGGGTTAGCATGATGAAACATTACTATCTACCCAATTCCAAATTGCAAGTCAATTGCTAGCTGATTGTAAAAGTTTTAAATGTTTTTATGTGAAATGGCTTATTTCCATATGTTAACTCTTTTGGAAATCGACATATTTTAAAGTGAAAATTGAAAAGTATTCCAATTGGTAAATATTTCGAAGTTTTTTTGGGAATGGTTAAAAGTTAAGGTTTCAACATGTTAAGCCCTTCAAAGAATACGCAAATGATATTAAAAAGTTATCTTAACACGCTAAAACAATATCGGAGAAAAATTGATTGGGACTATTAACCATAGGGTTACCATGATGAAACTTGAGTTTTTATCTATTTCCAATACGCATGTCAATATTAGTCAATTGGAAACTTTAGAAAATTTTATCTCCAAATGGCTAATTTCCATCAATTAACCTCTTCGGAAACTCGATAAATTTTGAGGTAAAAATTGAAATTTTTAAAGTTGGATAATATTTGACGCATATATTGGGACTCGTTAAAAATTACAAGTTTCACCATAGTAACTTCGCCATATATCGCTCAAATAAATTTAAAAAATTATTTCTTAACAGATCAAAACAATATCGAGAAAATTTGGATTTTTAAAACCATTTGACCATTTCTTACAAGGGTTAGCATGATGAAACATGACTTTTTACCCAATTCCAAATCAAGTAAGTCAATTATTCGCCGATTATAAAAGCTTTAAATGCTTTTATTATGTGAAAATGGCTTATTTCCACAGATTAAACCTTTGGAAATCGACAAATTTTGAAGTGAAAATTGACAAAAATTTGAATTCGTAAATATTTGAAGTTTTTTTTTTGGGAATGGCTAAAAGTTGAGGTTTCAAAGGATGTTAAGCCCTTCAAAGAATACGCAAATGACGTTAAAAAGTTATCTTAACACGCTAAAACAATATGGAGAAAAATTGATTGGACCATTAATTACAAAGGGTTACCATGATGAAACTTGACTTTTTATCCATTTCCAACATGCATGTCGATATTAGTCGATTGGAAACTTTAGAAAGTTTTCTGTATGTCCAAATGGTTAATTTCCATCAATTAACCCCTTTGGAAATCGATAAACTTTGAGGTAAAAATTGAAATTTTTAAAGAAGGATAATATTTGACGTGTACGTTGGGAATGGTTAAAAATCAAGGTTTCACCATGGTAACCCTCTATATATCGCTTCAAATGAATTTAAAAAATATTTCCTAAGAGACCGAAACAATATCGTGAAAATTTGATTTTTAAATCCATTTGACCATTTTTTACAAGTGGTTAGGCATGATGAAACACGACTTTTTACCCAATTCCAAATTGCAAGTCAATTATTAGCCGATTGTAAAAGTTTGAAATGTTTTTATGTGAAAATGGCTCATTTCCATAGGAAAACTCCTTTTGGAAATCGACAAATTTTGAAGTGAAAATTGAAAAAAATTTAAATTGGTAAATATTTGGAGTTTTTTTGGAAATGGCTAAAAGTTGAGGTTCCTTTAAGTTAAGCCCTTCAAAGAATACGCAAATGATGTTAAAAAGTTATCTTAACACGCTAAAACAATATGGTGAAAAATTGATCGGGACCATTAATTATAAGGGTTACCATGATGTGAAACTTGACTTTTTATCCATTTCCAACATGCATCTCCCTATTAGTCGATTGGAAACTTTAGAAAGTTTTATGTCCAAATGGCTAATTTCCATCAATTAACCCCCTTTGGAAATCGACAAATTTTGAGGTAAAAATTGAAATTTTTAAAGAAGGATAATATTTGACGTGTATGTTTGAAATGGTTAAAAATTAATGTTTCACCATGGTAACCCCTCAATATATGTCGCTTCAAATGAATTTTAAAAAATATTTCTTACCGTATCTAAAACAATATCGTGAAAATTTGATTTTTAAAACCATTTCACCATTTCTTACAAGTGCCAAGATGATGCAACATGACTTTCTACCTAAATTCCAAATTGCAAGTCAATTATTAGCTGATTGTAAAAGTTTTAAATGTTTTTATGTGAAAATGGCTTATTTCCATAGGTTAACTCCTTTGGAAATCGACTAATTTTGAAGTGAAAATTGAAAAATATTTCAATTGGTAAATATTTGAAGTTTTTTTTGGGAATGGCTAAAAGTTGAGGTTTGAGCATGTTACGCCCTTGAAAGAATACGCAAATGATGTTAAAAAGTTATATTAACACGCTAAAACAATATGGAGAAAAATTGATTGGACTATTAATTATTGTGGTAAAAAAGATGAAACTTGAATTTTTATCTATTTCTAACATGCATGTCAAATATTAGTCAATTGGAAACTTTTGAACATTTTATGTCCAAATGGCTAATTTCCATCAATTAACTCTTTTGGAAATCGATAAATTTTTGAGGTAAAAATTGAAATTTTTAAAGACTAATTAATATTTAAAATGCAGAGCCCAGAGAATGGTTAAAAATTAAGGTTTTCACCATGGTAAATTCTCTAGAGAGCACGGCACAAATGAATTTAAAAAATATTTCCCAATGCATCGAAACAATATCGTGGAAATTTGATTTTTAAATCCATTTGACCATTTTTTACAAGGGTTAGCATGATTGAAACATTACTTTTTACCCGATTCCTAATCGCAAGTCAATTATTAGCTCATTGTAAAAGTTTTAAATGTTTTTATGTGAAAATGGCTTATTTCCATAGGAAAAGTCTTCTGGAAAATCGATAAATTTTGAAGTTAAAATTGAAAAGAATTTGAATTAGTAAATATTTGAAGTTGCTTTTGGGAATGGCTAAAAGTTGAGGTTTCACGCATGTTAAGCCCTTCAATGAATACGCAAATGATATTAAAAAGTTATCTTAACACGCTAAAACAATATGGAGAAAAATTGATTGGACCATTAATCATTTGGGTTAACATGATGAAACTCGTACTTCTTTTTATCTATTTCTAACATGCATGTTAGATATTAGCCATTTGGAAACTTTAGAATATTTTATGTCCAAATGGCTAATTTCCATCAATTAACCCCTTTGGAAATCGACAAATTTTGAGGTAAGAATTGAAATTTTTAAAGAAGGATAATATTTGACGTGTATGTTGGGAATGGTTAAAAATTAAGGTTTCACCATGGTAACCCCTCTATATACTGCTCAAATGAATTTAAAAAATATTTCTTAACATACTGAAACAATATCGTGAAAATTTGATTTTTAAATCCATTTGACCATTTCTTACAAGGGTTAGCATGATGAAACATGACTTTTTACCCAATTCCAAAATGCAAGTCAATTATTAGCTGATTGTAAAAGTTTTAAATGTTTTTATGTGAAAATGGCTCATTTCCATAGGTTAACCCCTTTGGAAATCGACAAATTTTGAAGTGAAAATTGAAAAAATTTAAATTGGTAAATATTTGAAGTTTTTGGGAATGGCTAAAAGTTGAGGTTTCACATGTTAAGCCCTTCAAAGAATACGCAAATGATGTTAAAAAGTTATCTTAACACGCTAAAACAATATGGAGAAAAATTGATTGGACCATTAATTACAAGGGGTTACCATGATGAAACTTGACTTTTTATCCATTTCCAACATGCATGTAAGATATTAGTCGATTGGAAAATTTAGAAAGTTTTATGTCCAAATGGCTAATTTCCATCAATTAACCCCTTTGGAAATCGACAAATTTTGAGGTAAAAATTGAAATTTTTAAGAAGGATAATATTTGACGTGTATGTTGGGAATGGTTAAAAATTAAGGTTTCACCATGGTAACCCCTATATATGCTCAAATGAATTTAAAAAATATTTCTTAAAATACCGAAACAATATCGTGAAAATTTGATTTTTAAATCCATTTGACCATTTCTTACAAGGGTTACCATGATGAAACATGACTTTTTACCCAATTCCAAAATGCAAGTCAATTATTAGCTGATTGTAAAAGTTTTAAATGTTTTTATGTGAAAATGGCTCATTTCCATAGGTAAACCCCTTTGGAAATCGACAAATTTTGAAGTGAAAATTGAAAAAATTTGAATTGGTAAATATTTGAAGTTTTTTTGGGAATGGCTAAAAGTTGAGGTTTCAGCATGTTAAGCCCTTCAAAGAATACGCAAATGATGTTAAAAAGTTATCTTAACACGCTAAAACAATATGGAGAAAAATTGATTGGACCATTAATTACAGGGGTTACCATGATGAAACTTGACTTTTTATCCATTTCCAACATGCATGTAGATATTAGTCGATTGGAAACTTTAGAAATTTTATGTCCAAATGGCTAATTTCCATCAATTAACCCCTTTGGAAATCGACAAATTTTGAGGTAAAAATTGAAATTTTTAAAGAAGGATAATATTTGACGTGTATGTTGGGAATGGTTAAAAATTAAGGTTTCACCATGGTAACCCCTCTATATACGCTCAAATGAATTTAAAAAATATTTCTTAACAGATGAAACAATATCGTGAAAATTTGATTTTTAAATCCATTTGACCATTTCTTACAAGGGTTAGCATGATGAAACATGACTTTTTACCCAATTCCAAATTGCAAGTCAATTATTAGCTGATTGTAAAAGTTTTAAATGTTTTTATGTGAAAATGGCTCATTTCCATAAACCCTTTGGAAATCGACAAATTTTGAAGTGAAAATTGAAAAAAATTAAATTGGTAAATATTTGAAGTTTTTTGGGAATGGCTAAAAGTTGAGGTTTCACCATGTTAAGCCCTTCAAAGAATACGCAAATGATGTTAAAAAGTTATCTTAACACGCTAAAACAATATGGAGAAAAATTGATTGGACCATTAATTACAAGGGTTACCATGATGAAACTTGACTTTTTATCCATTTCCAACATGCATGTACGATATTAGTCGATTGGAAAATTTAGAAAGTTTTATGTCCAAATGGCTAATTTCCATCAATTAACCCCTTTGGAAATCGACAAATTTTGAGGTAAAAATTGAAATTTTTTAAGAAGGATAATATTTGACGTGTATGTTGGGAATGGTTAAAAATTAAGGTTTCACCATGGTAACCCTCTATATCGCTCAAATGAATTTAAAAAATATTTCTTAACATAATGAAACAATATCGTGAAAATTTGATTTTTAAATCCATTTGACCATTTCTTACAAGGGTTAGCATGATGAAACATGACTTTTTACCCAATTCCAAAATGCAAGTCAATTATTAGCTGATTGTAAAAGTTTTAAATGTTTTTATGTGAAAATGGCTCATTTCCATAGGTAAACCCCTTTGGAAATCGACAAATTTTGAAGTGAAAATTGAAAAAATTTGAATTGGTAAATATTTGAAGTTTTTTTGGGAATGGCTAAAAGTTGAGGTTTCAGCATGTTAAGCCCTTCAAAGAATACGCAAATGATGTTAAAAAGTTATCTTAACACGCTAAAACAATATGGAGAAAAATTGATTGGACCATTAATTACAGGGGTTACCATGATGAAACTTGACTTTTTATCCATTTCCAACATGCATGTCAGATATTAGTCGATTGGAAACTTTAGAAATTTTATGTCCAAATGGCTAATTTCCATCAATTAACCCCTTTGGAAATCGACAAATTTTGAGGTAAAAATTGAAATTTTTAAAGAAGGATAATATTTGACGTGTATGTTGGGAATGGTTAAAAATTAAGGTTTCACCATGGTAACCTCTATATACTCGCTCAAATGAATTTAAAAATATTTCTTAACGATCGAAACAATATCGTGAAAATTTGATTTTTAAATCCATTTGACCATTTCTTACAAGGGTTAGCATGATGAAACATGACTTTTTACCCAATTCCAAATTGCAAGTCAATTATTAGCTGATTGTAAAAGTTTTAAATGTTTTTATGTGAAAATGGCTCATTTCCATAGGTGTTCCCTTTGGAAATCGACAAATTTTGAAGTGAAAATTGAAAAAATTTAAATTGGTAAATATTTGAAGTTTTTTGGGAATGGCTAAAAGTTGAGGTTTCACCATGTTAAGCCCTTCAAAGAATACGCAAATGATGTTAAAAAGTTATCTTAACACGCTAAAACAATATGGAGAAAAATTGATTGGACCATTAATTACAGGGTTACCATGATGAAACTTGACTTTTTATCCATTTCCAACATGCATGTCGATATTAGTCGATTGGAAACTTTAGAAAGTTTTATGTCCAAATGGCTAATTTCCATCAATTAACCCCTTTGGAAATCGACAAATTTTGAGGTAAAAATTGAAATTTTTAAAGAAGGATAATATTTGACGTGTATGTTGGGAATGGTTAAAAATTAAGGTTTCACCATGGTAACCCCTCTATATACTGCTCAAATGAATTTAAAAAATATTTCTTAACGACCGAAACAATATCGTGAAAATTTGATTTTTAAATCCATTTGACCATTTCTTACAAGGGTTAGCATGATGAAACATGACTTTTTACCCAATTCCAAATTGCAAGTCAATTATTAGCTGATTGTAAAAGTTTAAATGTTTTTATGTGAAAATGGCTCATTTCCATAGGTTACCCCTTTGGAAATCGACAAATTTTGAAGTGAAAATTGAAAAAAATTTGAATTGGTAAATATTTGAAGTTTTTTTGGGAATGGCTAAAAGTTGAGGTTTCAGCATGTTAAGCCCTTCAAAGAATACGCAAATGATGTTAAAAAGTTATCTTAACACGCTAAAACAATATGGAGAAAAATTGATTGGACCATTAATTACAGGGGTTACCATGATGAAACTTGACTTTTTATCCATTTCCAACATGCATGTCAGATATTAGTCGATTGGAAACTTTAGAAAGTTTTATCTCCAAATGGTTAATTTCCATCAATTAACCCCTTTGGAAATCGACAAATTTTGAGGTAAAAATTGAAATTTTTAAGAAGGATAATATTTGACGTGTATGTTGGGAATGGTTAAAAATTAAGGTTTCACCATGGTAACCCCTCTATATACGCTCAAATGAATTTAAAAAATATTTCTTAACAAACGAAACAATATCGTGAAAATTTGATTTTTAAATCCATTTGACCATTTCTTACAAGGGTTACCATGATGAAACATGACTTTTTACCCAATTCCAAATTGCAAGTCAATTATTAGCTGATTGTAAAAGTTTTAAATGTTTTTATGTGAAAATGGCTCATTTCCATAGGTTAACCCCTTTGGAAATCGACAAATTTTGAAGTGAAAATTGAAAAAATTTAAATTGGTAAATATTTGAAGTTTTTTTGGGAATGGCTAAAAGTTGAGGTTTCACCATGTTAAGCCCTTCAAAGAATACGCAAATGATGTTAAAAAGTTATCTTAACACGCTAAAACAATATGGAGAAAAATTGATTGGACCATTAATTACAGGGGTTACCATGATGAAACTTGACTTTTTATCCATTTCCAACATGCATGTCGATATTAGTCGATTGAAAACTTTAGAAAGTTTTATGTCCAAATGGCTAATTTCCATCAATTAACCCCTTTGGAAATCGACAAATTTTGAGGTAAAAATTGAAATTTTTAAAGAAGGATAATATTTGACGTGTATGTTGGGAATGGTTAAAAATTAATGTTTCACCATGGTAACCCCTCTATATACCGCTCAAATGAATTTAAAAAATATTTCTTAACAGACTGAAACAATATCGTGAAAATTTGATTTTTAAATCCATTTGACCATTTCTTACAAGGGTTAGCATGATGAAACATGACTTTTTACCCAATTCCAAATTGCAAGTCAATTATTAGCTGATTGTAAAAGTTTTAAATGTTTTTATGTGAAAATGGCTCATTTCCATAGGTTAACCCTTTGGAAATCGACAAATTTTGAAGTGAAAATTGAAAAAATTTGAATTGGTAAATATTTGAAGTTTTTTGGGAATGGCTAAAAGTTGAGGTTTCAGCATGTTAAGCCCTTCAAAGAATACGCAAATGATGTTAAAAAGTTATCTTAACACGCTAAAACAATATGGAGAAAAATTGATTTGACCATTAATTTAGGGGTTACCATGATGAAACTTGACTTTTTATCCATTTCCAACATGCATGTAAGATATTAGTCGATTGGAAACTTTAGAAAGTTTTATGTCCAAATGGCTAATTTCCATCAATTAACCCCTTTGGAAATCGACAAATTTTGAGGTAAAAATTGAAATTTTTAAAGAAGGATAATATTTGACGTGTATGTTGGGAATGGTTAAAAATTAATGTTTCACCATGGTAACCCTCTATATACCGCTCAAATGAATTTAAAAATATTTCTTAAGATCGAAACAATATCGTGAAAATTTGATTTTTAAATCCATTTGACCATTTCTTACAAGGGTTAACCTTATGGAAAATGAGCACTTTACCCAATTCCAAAATTGCAAGTAAATTATTAGATGAGTGTAAAAGTTTTAAATATTTTTATGTGAAAATGAAACAATTTCAAATAGGTTAACCCCTTTGGAAATCGAAAAATTTTGAAGTGAAAATTGACAAAAATTTGAATTGGTAAATATTTGAAGTTTTTTTTTTAAGTTTTAAAAGTTAACGTTAATTTTGTTGTAGAAGCCCTCCAAAGAATACGCAAATGACCCCAAAAAGAGAACTCAATACGAGAGATTAATATGGAGAAAAATTGATTGGACCATGAATTACGAGGTTTACCATGAGGGGGGGGGGGTTTTTATCCATTTCCAACATGCATATCGAATATTAGTCGATTGGAAACTTTAGAAAGTTTTATCTCCAAATGGATAATTTCCATCAATTATGGGGTTTGGAAATCGATAAATTTTAATATAAAAATTGAAATTTTTAAAGGAGGATAATATTTGACGTGTATGTTAGGATTGGTTAAAAATTAAGGTTTCACCATGGTAACCCCTGCATATGCTGCTCAAATGAATTAAAAAATTATTTCTTAACGGTAAAAACAATATCGGAAAAAATTGATTTTTAAATCCATTTGACCATTTCTTACAAGGGTTCGCATGATGAAACATGACTTTTGACCTAATTCCAAATTGCAAGTCAATTATTAGGTGATTGTAAAAGTCTTAAATGTTTTTACGTGAAAATGGCTCATTTGGATTAGTTTACAAAAAAGGAAATTGATAAATTTTGAAGTGAAAATTGGCAAAAATTTGAAAAAAAAAATATTTGAGGATTTTTTTGGGAATGGCAAAACGTTGAGGTTTCGGCATGTTAAGCCCTTCAAAGAATACGCAAATGATATTTAAAAGTTATCTTAACACGCTAAAACAATATGGAGAAAAATGGATTGGACCATTAATTACCGAGTTTACCATGATGAAACTTTATTTTTTATCCATTTCCAACATGCATGTCAGATATTAGTCGATTGGAAACTTTAGAAAGTTGCATGTCCAAATGGCTAATTTCCGTCAATTAATCCCTTTGGAAATCGACAAATTTTGAGGTGAAAATTGAAGATTTTTAAAGAAGGATAATATTTGACGTGTATGTTGGGAATGGTTAAAAATTAAAGGTTTCACCATGGTAAACCCTCTATGCTCTGCTCAAATGAATTTAAAAAATATTTCTAAACAAAACGAAACAATATCGTAAAATTTGATTTTTAAATCCATTTGACCATTTCTTACCAGATTTAAAATGATGAAACGTGACTTTTTGCAAAATTCATAATTCCAAGAAAATTATTAGCTGAGTGTAAAAGTTTTAAATGTTTTTATGTGAAAATGACTCATTTCCATAGGTTAACCCCTTTGGAAACCGACAAATTTTGAAGTGAAAATTGAAAAAAATTTGAATTGGTAAATATTTGAATTTTTTTTGAGAATAACTAAAAGTTGAGGTTTCGGCATGTTAAACCCTTCAAAGAATACGCAAATGATGTTAAAAAGTTATATTAACACGCTAAAACAATATGGAGAAAAATTGATTGGACCATTAATTACGGGGGTTACCATTATGAAACTTGAGTTTTTATCCATTTCCGACATGCATAACGAGATATTAGTCGATTGGAAACTTTACAAAGTTTTATCTCCCGGAAATGGATAATTTCCATCAATTAACCCCTTTAGAAATTGATAAATTTTACGAGGTAAAAATTGAAATTTTTAAAGGAGGATAATATTTGACGTGTATGTTGGGATTAGTTAAAAGTTAAGGTTTCACCATGGTAACCCCTCTATATAACATACCCCAATGAATTAAAAAATTATTTAATGAAATTTAGAAACAATATCGTGAAAATTTGATTTTTAAATTCGTTTGACCATTTCTTACAAGGGTTAGCATGATGAAACATGACTTTTTACCCAATTCCAAATTGCAAGTCAATTATTAGGTGATTGTAAAAGTTTTAAATGTTTTTATGTAGAAAATGACACATTTCCATAGGTTAACCCATTTGGAAATTGAAAAAAAAAAAAGTGAAAATTGACAAAAATTTGAATTGGTAAATATTTGAAGTTTTTTTGGGAATGGCAAAACGTTGAGGTTTCAGCATGTTAAGCCCTTCAAATAATACGCAAATGATGTTAAAAAGTTATATGAACACGCTACGAAACAATATGGAGAAAAATTGATTGGACCATTAATTACGGGGGTTACCATGATGAAACTTGAGTTTTTTCCCATTTCTAACATGCATGTCGGATATTAGTCGATTGGAAACTTTAGAAAGTTTTATCTCCAAATGGCTAATTTACATCAATTAACCCCTTTGAAAATCGATAAATTTTGAGGGGTAAAAATTGAAATTTTTAAAGGAGGATAATATTTGACGTGTATGTTGGGATTGGTTAAAAATTAAGGTTTCACCGTTGTAACCCCTGCATATCTTGCTCAAATGAATTAAAAAATTATTTCTTAACGGACCGAAACAATATCGAGAAAATTTGATTTTTAAATCCATATGACCATTTCTTACGAGGGTTCGCATGATGAAACATGACTTTTTACCCAATTCCAAATTGCAAGTCAATTATTAGATGATTGTAAAAAGTTTTAAATGTTTTTATGTGAAAATGGCTCATTTCCATAAGGTAAACCCCTTTTGGAAATCGACAAATTTTTGAAGTGAAAATGGAAAAAAATTTGAATTGGTAAATATTTGAAACTCCCCCGGAAATGGCTAGAAGTTGAGGTTCCAGCATTTTAATCACTTCAAAGAAAACATAAATGATGTTAAAAAGTTATGTTAACACGCTAAAACAATATGGAGAAAAATTGATTTGACCATTAATTACGGGGGTTACCATGATGAAACTTGACTTTTTAGCCATTTCCAACATGCATGTCGATATTAGTCGATTGGAAACTTTAGAAAGTTTCATGTCCAAATGGCTAATTTCCATCCAATTAACCCCTTTGGAAATCGACAAATTTTGAGGTGAAAATTGAAAATTTTTAAGAAGGATAATATTTGACGTGTACGTTGGGAATGGTTAAAAACTAAGGTTTCACCATGGTAAACCCTCTATATACTTTGCTCAAATGAATTTAAAAAATATTTCTAAACGAGACCGAAACAATATCGTGAAAATTTGATTTTTAAATCCATTTGACCATTTCTTACAAGGGTTAGCATGATGAAACATGACTTTACCCAATTCAAAATTCTGAAAATTATTAGTGAGTGTAAAAGTTTTAAATGTTTTTATGTGAAAATGGCTCATTTCCATAGGTTAACCCCTTTGGAAATCGAAAAATTAAAGTGAAAATTGACAAAAATTTGAATTGGTAAATATTTGAAGTTTTTTTGGGAATGGCAAACGTTGAGGTTTTCGGCATGTTAAGCCCTTCAAATAATACGCAAATGATGTTAAAGTTATATGAACACGCTACAACAATATGGAGAAAAATTGATTGGACCATTAATTACGGGGGTTACCATGATGAAACTTGAGTTTTTATCCATTTCCAACATGCATGTCGGATATTAGTCGATTGGAAACTTTAGAAAGTTTTATCTCCAAAATGGCTAATTTCCATCAATTAACCCCTTTGAAAATCGATAAATTTTGAGGTAAAAATTGAAATTTTTAAAGGAGGATAATATTTGACGTGTATGTTGGGATTGGTTAAAAATTAAGGTTTCACCATGGTAACCCCTCTATATACTGCTCAAATGAATTAAAAAATTATTTCTTAACAGACTGAAACAATATCGAGAAAATTTGATTTTTAAATCCATTTGACCATTTCTTACAAGGGTTCGCATGATGAAACATGACTTTGACCCAATTCCAAATCGCAAGTCAATTATTAGGTGATTGTAAAAGTTTTAAATGTTTTTATGTGAAAATGGCTCATTTTCATTGGTTTACTCTTTGGAAATTGACAAATTTTGAAGTGAAAAGTGAAAAAAATTTGAATTCGTAAATATTTGAAGTTTTTTTTGGGAATGGGTATTAGGGCTTTCAAGCATGTTAATCCCTTCAAAGAATACGCAAATGATGTTAAAAAGTTAACACGCTAAAACAATATGGAGAAAAATTGATTGGACCATTAATTACAGGGGTTACCATGATGAAACTTGATTTTTTATCCATTTCCAACATGCATGTCAGATATTAGTCGATTGGAAACTTTACAAAGTTTCATGTCCAAATGGCTAATTTCCATCGATTAATACCTTTGAAATCGACAAATTTTGAGGTGAAAATGAGGGTAAGAAGGATAATATTTGACGTGTATGTTGGGAATGGTTAAAAATTAAGGTTTCACCATGGTAAACCTCTACTCTTCTTTGCTCAAATGAATTTAAAAAATATTTCTTAACAAGCGAAACAATATCGTGAAAATTTGATTTTTAAATGTAGTTTGACCATTTCTTACAAGGGTTAGCATGATGAAACATGACTTTTTACCCAATTCATAATTCCAAGTCAATTATTAGGTGATTGTAAAAGTTTTAAATGTTTTTATGTGAAAATGACACATTTCCATTGGTTAACCCCTTTGGAAATCGACAAATTTTGAAGTGAAAATTGAAAAAAATTTGAATTGGTAAGAGATATTTGAATTTTTTTTAGGGAATGGCTAAAAGTTGAGGTTTGAGCATGTTAAACCCTTCAAAGAATACACAAATGATGTTAAAAAGTTATATCATAACACGCTAAAACAATATGGACAAAAATTGATTGGACCGCATTAATTACGGGGGTTACCATTATGAAACTTGAGTTTTTATCCATTTCTGACATGCATGTCGGATATTAGTCGATTGGAAACTTTAGAAAGTTTTATCTCCAAATGGCTAATTTACATCAATTAACCCCTTTGAAAATCGATAAATTTTGGGAGTAAAAATTGAAATTTATTTTTAAGGAGGATAATATTTGACGTGTATGTTGGGATTGGTTAAAAATTAAGGTTTCACGTTGATAACCCTCCATATCTTGCTCAAATGAATTAAAAAATTATTTCTTAACGGGTGAAACAATATCGAGAAAATTTGATTTTTAAATCCATATGACCATTTCTTACAAGGGTTCGCATGATGAAACATGACTTTTTACCCAATTCCAAATTGCAAGTCAATTATTAGGCGATTGTAAAAGTTTTAAATGTTTTTATGTGAAAATGGCTCGTTTCCATAGGTAAACCCCTTTTGGAAATCGACAAATTTTGGGGGAAGTGAAAATGGAAAAAATTTGAATTGGTAAATATTTTGAGTTTTTTTGGGGAATAGCTAAAAGTTGAGGTTTCGGCATGTTAAACCCTTCAAAGAATACGCAAAATGATGTTAAAAAGTTATATTAACACGGGGTTAAAACAATGTGGAGAAAAATTGATTGGACCATTAATTACGGGGGTTACCATTATGAAACTTGACGTTTTATCCATTTCCAAAATGCATGTCGGATATTAGTCGATTGTAAAAATTTAGAAAGTTTTATGTCCAAACGGCTAATTTCCCCCAATCAACCCCTTTGGAAATCGACAAATTTTGAGGTAAAAATTGAAATTTTTTACGAAGGATAATATTTGACGTGTATGTTGGGAATGGTTAGAAATTAAGGTTTCACCGTGGTAAGCCCTCTATATCTTGCTCAAATGAATTTAAAAATATATCTTAATAGAGGGCAGAAACAATATCGTGAAAATTTGATTTTTAAATCCATTTGACCATTTCTTACAAGGTTTAGCATGATGAAACATGACTTTTTTACCCAATTCCAAATTGCAAGTCAATTATTAGTGATTGTAAAAGTTTTAAATGTTTTTATGTAGAAAATGGCTCATTTCCATAGGTAAACCCCTTTTGGAAATCGATAAATTTTGAAATGAAAATGGAAAAAATTTGAATTGGTAAATATTTGAAGTTTTTTTGGAAATGGCTAGAAGTTGAGGTTCCGGCATGTTAAGCCCTTCAAAGAATACGCAAATGATGTTAAAAAGTTATCTTAACACGCTAAAACAATATGGAGAAAAATTGATTGGACCGTTGATTCTGGGGGGTTACCATGAGTGAAACTTGATTTTTTATCCATTTCCAACATGCGTGGAGATATTAGTCGATTGGAAACTTTAGAAAGTTTCATGTCCAAATGGCTAATTTCCATCAATTAATCCCTTTGGAAATCGACAAATTTTAAGGTGAAACTTGGAAATTTTTAAAGAGGATAATATTTCATGCGTATGTTGGGAATGGTTAAAAATTAAGGTTTCACCATGGTAAACCCTCTATATCTTGCTCGAATGAATTTAAAAAATATTTCTTAACAAACAGAAACAATATCGTGAAAATTTGATTTTTAAATCCGTTTGACCATTTCTTACAAGAAGTTAGCATGATGAAACATGACTTTTTATCCAATTCAAAATTCAAAGTAAATTATTAGATGAGTGTAAAATTTTTAAATGTTTTTATGTGAAAATGGCTCATTTCCATAGGTTAGCCACTTTGGAAATCGAAAAATTTTGAAGTGAAAATTGACAAAAATTTGAATTGGTAAATATTTGAAGTTTTTTGGGAATGGCAAAACGTTGAGGTTTCGGCATGTTGCAGCCCTTCAAATAATACGCAAATGATATTAAAAATTTATCCAGACACGCTAAAACAATATGGAGAAAAATGGAATGGTAGCCACACATTAGAAGTTACCATGATGAAACTTGAAATTTTATCATTTCAAACAAGCATATGAATCTTATGATGATTGGAAGCACTTGCGAAAGTTTTATCTCCAAATGTATAATTTCCATCAATTAACCCCTTTGGAAATCGATAAATTTTGAGGTAAAAAATGAAATTTTTAAAGGAGGATAATATTTGACGTGTATGTTGGGATTGGTTAAAAATTAAGGTTTCACCATGGTAACCCCTCTATATACCGCTCAAATGAATTAAAAAATTATTTCTTTACGTGACCCAAAACGATATCGAGAAAATTTGGTTTTTTTAAATCCATTTGACCATTTCTTACAAGGGTTAGCATGATGAAACATGAGCTTTTTGACCCAGTTCCAAATTGCAAGTCGGTATTAGATCGATTGTAAAAGTTTTAAATGTTTTTATGTGAAAATGGCTCATTTCCATTTGTTAACCCCTTTGGAAATCGACAAATTGTGAAGTGAAAATTGAAAAAAATATTGAATTAGTAAATATTTGAGATTTTTTTGGGAATGGCTAAAAGTTGAGTTTTCGGCATGTCAAGAAGTTATTTTAACATTGCTAAAAGAATATGGAGAAAAATTGATTTGACCATGAATTACACGGGTTACCATGATGATACTTGACTTTTTAGCCATTGCCAACATGCATGTAAGATATTAGCCATTTCGAAAATATCGAAAGTTTCATGTGCAAATGGCTAATTTGCATCAATTAAACTCTTTGGAAATCGACAAATTTTGAGGTAAGAATTGAAATTTTTTTAAGAAGGATAATATTTGATGTGTATGTTGAGAATGGTTAAAAATTATGGTTTCACCATGGTAACCCATATATCCTGCTCAAATGAATTTAAAAAATATCTCATAACGGAATGATACAATAACGTGAAAATTTAATTTTGAAATCCACTTGACCATTTCTTACAGGGGATACCATGATGAAAAATGTCTTTTTACCCAATTCCAAAATACAAATCAATTATTAGCTAATGCTAGAAATTTTAAATGTTTTTATGTGAAAATGGCTTATTTCCATAGGTTGACCCCTTTCGAAATCGACAAATTTTGAAGTGTAATATTGAAAAACATTTAAATTGGTAAATACTTGAAGTTTTTTTAGGAATGGCTAAAAGTTGAGGTTTCTACATGTTAAGCCCTTGAAAGAATACACTAAATGATGTTAAAAAGTTATCTTCACACACTAAAACAATATGGAGAAAAATTGATTTGACTATTAATTATAGGGGTTACCATGATTTAACTTGACTTTTTAGTCATTGCCAACATACATGTAAGATATTAGCCGATCGGAAAATTTTGAAAGTTTTATGTCCAAATGGCTCATTTCCATCGATTAACCCCTTTGGAAATCGACAAATTTTGAGGTGGGAATTAGAAATTTTTAAAGAAGGATAATATTTGACGTGTATGTTGGGAATGGTTTAAAAATTAGGGTTTCACCGTGGTAACCCCTCTATATACTTGCTCGGATGAATTTAAAAAATGTTTCTTAACGACTTAAACAATATCGTGAAAATTTGATTTTTAAATCCATTTGACCTTTTCTTACAAGGGTTAGCATGATGAAACATGACTTTTACCCAATTCCAAATTGCAAGTCAATTATTAGTGATTGTAAAAGTTTTAAATGTTTTTTATGTGAAAATGTCTCATTTTATTAGGTTAACCCTTTGAAAATCGATAAATTTTGAAGTGAAAATTGAAATATATTTGAATCGGTATGTATTTGAAATTTTTGAGGATTGGCTAAAAGTTGAGGTTCCGGCATGCTAAGCCTTTTAAAGAATACGCAAATTATGTTAAAAAGTTATTTTAACACGCTAAAACAATATGGAGAAAAATTGATTTGACCATTAATTACGGGAGTTACCATGATGAAACTTGACTCTTTATCCATTTCCAACATGCATGTCAAATATTAGTCTATTGAAAATTTAGAAAGTTTTATGTCCAAATGGCTAATTTCCATCAATTAACCCCTTTGGAAATCGACATATTTTGAGGTGAAACTTTAAATTTTTTAAGAAGGATAATATTTGATGTGTATGTTGAGAATGGTTAAAATATATGGTTTCACCATGGTAACCCCTTCTATACTTTGCTCAAATGAATTTAAAAAATATCTCATAACGGAATGAAACAAAAATGTGAAAATTTGATTTTTAAATCCGTTTGACCATTTCTTACAATGGTTAGCATGATGAAACATGACTTTTTATCCAATTCAAAATTTAAAGTAAATTATTAGGTGAGTGTAAAAGTTTTAAATGTTTTTATGTGAAAATGGCTCATTTCCATAGGTTAACACCTTTTTGAAATCGAAAAATTTTGAAGTGAAAATTGACAAAAATTTGAATTGGTAAATATTTGAAGTTTATTTGGGAATGGCAAAAACGTTGAGGTTTCGGCATGTTAAGCCCTTGAAATAATACGCAAATGATGTTAAAAATTTATCGAACACGCTAAAACAATATGGAGAAAAATTGATTCGACCATTAATTACGGGGGTTACCATGATGAAACTTGAGTTTTTTATCCATTTCTAACATGCATGTCGGATATTAGTCGATTGGAAACTTTAGAAAGTTTTATCTCCAAATGGCTAATTTCCATCAGTTAACCCCTTTGGAAATCGATAAATTTTGAGGTAAAAAATGAAATTTTTAAAGGAGGATAATATTTGACGTGTATGTTGGAATTGGTTAAAAATTAAGGTTTCACCATAGTAACCCCTCTATATACCGCTCAAATGAATTAAAAAATTATTTCTTAACAATGAAACAATATCGAGAAAATTTGGTTTTTAAATCCATTTGACCATTTCTTACAAGGGTTAGCATGATGAAACATGACTTTTGACCCAATTCCAAATTGCAAGTCAATTATTAGCTGATTGTAAAAGTTTTAAATGTTTTTATGTGAAAATGGCTCATTTCCATTTGTTTACCCCTTTGGAAATCGACAAATTGTGAAGTGAAAATTGAAAAAAAATTGAATTGGTAAATATTTGAAGTTTTTTTGGGAATGGCTAAAAGTTGAGGTTTCGGCATGTCAGAAGTTATTTTTAACACGCTAAAAGAATATGGAGAAAAATTGATTTGACCATGAATTGCACGGGTTACCATGATGATACTTGACTTTTTAGCCATTGCCAACATGCATGTAAGATATTAGCCATTTCGAAAATATCGAAAGTTTCATGTGCAAATGGCTAATTTCAATCAATTAACCTCTTTGGAAATCGACAAATTTTGAGGTAAAAATTGAAATTTTTTAAGAAGGATAATATTTGATGTGTATGTTGAGAATGGTTAAAAATTATGGTTTCACCATGGTAACCCCTGTCTATCTTGCTTTCAAATGAATTTAAAAAATATCTCACAACGGAATGATACAATAACGTGAAAATTTAATTTTGAAATCCATTTGACCATTTCTTACGAAGGATACCATGATGAAAAAATGTCTTTTTACCCAATTCCAAAATACAAGTCAATTATTAGCTAATGCTAGAAATTTTAAATGTTTTTATGTGAAAATGGCTTATTTCCATGTAGGTTGACCCCTTTCGAAATCGACAAATTTTGAAGTGCATATTGAAAAACATTTAAATTGGTAAATACTTGAAGTTTTTTGGGAATGGCTAAAAGTTGAGGTTTCTACATGTTAAGCCCTTCAAAGAATACACAAATGATGTTAAAAAGTTATCATCACACACTAAAACAATATGGAGAAAAATTGATTTGACTATTAATTATAGGGGTTACCATGATTTAACTTGACTTTTTAGCCATTGCCAACATGCATGTAAGATATTAGCCGTTCGGAAAATTTCGAAAGTTTTATGTCCAAATGGCTCATTTCCATCGATTAACCCCTTTGGAAATCGACAAATTTTGAGGTAAGAATTGAAATTTTTTTTTAAAGAAGGATAATATTTGACGTGTATGTTGGGAATGGTTAAAAATTGAGGTTTCACCGTAACCCTCATATCTTGCTCAAATGAATTTAAAAAATATTTCTTAACGGACTTAAACAATATCGTGAAAATTTGATTTTTAAATCGATTTGACCTTTTCTTACAAGGGTTAGCATGATGAAACATGACTTTTTACCCAATTTCAAATTGCAAGTCAGTTATTAGGCGATTGTAAAAAGTTTTAAATGTTTTTATGTGAAAATGTCTCATTTCAATAGGTTAACCCCTTTGAAAATCGATAAATTTTGAAGTGAAAATTGAAATATATTTGAATCGGTATGTATTTGAAATTTTTATGGGATTGGCTAAAAGTTGAGGTTTCGGCATGCTAAGCCTTTCAAAGAATACGCAAATTATGTAAAAGTTATTTTAACACGCTAAAAGAATATAGAGAAAAAATTGATTTGACCATTAATTACGAGGGTTACCATGATGAAACTTGACTCTTTATCCATTTCCAACATGCATGTCAAATATTAGTCTATTGAAAATTTAAAAAGTTTTATGTCCAAATGGCTAATTTCCATCAATTAACCCCTTTGGAAATCGACATTATTTTGAGGTGAAAATTTAAATTTTTAAGAAGGATAATACGATGTGTATGTTGAGAATGGTTAAAATATATGGTTTCACCATGGTAACTAGTCTATCATACGCTCAAATGAATTCAAAAAATATCTCATAACGGAATGAAACAGATAATGTGAAAATTTGATTTTTGAATCCGTTTGATATTGACTTCCGAGGGTTAGCATGATGAAACATGACTTTTTATCAAATTCAAAATTTAAAGTAAATTATTAGACTGAGTGTAAAAGTTTTAAATGTTTTTATGTGAAAATGGCTCATTTCAATAGGTTAACACTTTTGGAAATCGAAAAATTTTGAAGTGAAAATTGACAAAAAAGTTGAATTGTAAGTAAATATTTGAAGGTTGTTTGGGAATGGCAAACGATTGAGGTTTCGGCATGTTAAGCCCTTCAAATAATACGCAAATGATGTTAAAAATTTATGCCGAACACTTATTTAAAACAATATGGAGAAAAATTGATTTGAAGCCATTAATTACGAGGGTTACCATGATGAAACTTGAGTTTTTATCCATTTCCAACGACTTATGCATTGAACTCGGATATTAGTCGATTGGAAACTTTAGAAAGTTTTATCTCCAAATGGCTAATTTCCATCGATTAACCCCTTTGGAAATCGATAAATTTTGAGGTAAAAAATGAAATTTTTAAAGGAGGATAATATTTGACGTGTATGTTGGAATTGGTTAAAAATTAAGGTTTCACCATGGTAACCCCTATATATACCGCTCAAATGAATTAAAAAAATTATTTCTTAACGGTTGGAACAATATCGAGAAAATTTGGTTTTTAAATCCATTTGACCATTTCTTACAAGGGTTAGCATGATGAAACATGACTTTTGACCCAATTCCAAATTGCAAGTCAATAATTAGGCTGATTGCAAAAGTTTTAAATGTTTTTATGTGAAAATGGCTCATTTCCATATGTTTACCTTTGGAAATGGACAAATTGTGAAGTAAAAATTGAAAAAAATTTGAATTGGTAAATATTTGAAGTTTTTTGGGAATGGCTAAAAGTTGAGGTTTCGGCATGTCGAGAGGTTATTTTAACACGCTAAAAGAATATGGAGAAAAATTGATTTGACCATGAATTACACGGGTTACCATGATGATACTTGACTTTTTAGCCATTGCCAACATGCATGTAAGATATTAGCCATTTCGAAAATATCGAAAGTTTTATGTGCAAATGGCTAATTTCAATCAATAACCTTACTTTGGAAATCGACAAATTTTGAGGTAAAAATTGAAATTTTTTTAAGAAGGATAATATTTGATGTGTATGTTGAGAATGGTTAAAAATTATGGTTTCACCATGGTAACCCTGTCTATCTTGCTCAAATGAATTTAAAAAATATCTCACAACGGAATGATACGATAACGTGAAAATTTAATTTTGAAATCCATTTGACCATTTCTTACGAGGGGATACCATGATGAAAAATGTCTTTTTACCCAATTCCAAAACGAGTCAATTATTAGCTAATGCTAGAAATTTTAAATGTTTTTATGTGAAAATGGCTTATTTCCGCTTAGGTTGACCCATTTCGAAATCGACAAATTTTGAAGTGCATATTGAAAAACATTTAAATTGGTAAATACTTGAATTTTTTTTGGGAATGGCTAAAAGTTGAGGTTTCTACATGTTAAGCCCTTCAAAGAATACACAAATGATGTTAAAAAGTTATCATCACACACTAAAACAATATGGAGAAAAATTGATTTGACTATTAATTATAGGGGTTACCATGATTTAACTTGACTTTTTAGCCATTGCCAACATGCATATAAGATATTACCCGTTCGGAAAATTTCGAAAGTTTTATGTCCAAATGGCTCATTTCCATCGATTAACCCCTTTGGAAATCGACAAATTTTCGAGTAAGAATTGAAATTTTTAAAGAAGGATAATATTTGACGTGTATGTTGGGAATGGTTAAAAATTAAGGTTTCACCATGGTAACCCCTCATATACTTGCTCAAATGAATTTAAAAAATATTTCTTAACGGACTTAAACAATATCGTGAAAATTTGATTTTTAAATCCATTTGACCTTTTCTTACAAGGGTTAGCATGATGAAACATGACTTTACCCAATTCAAAATTGCAAGTCAATTATTAGGCGGTGTAAAAGTTTTAAATGTTTTTATGTGAAAATGTCTCATTTCAATAGGTTAACCCCTTTGAAAATCGATAAATTTTGAAGTGAAAATTGAAATATATTTGAATTGGTATGTATTTGAAATTTTTTTGGGATTGGCTAAGTTGAGGTTTCGGCATGTTAAGCCTTTTAAAGAATACGCAAATTATGTAAAAGTTATTTTAACACGCTAAAAGAATATAGAGAAAAATTGATTTGACCATTAATTACGGGGGTTACCATGATGAAACTTGACTCTTTATCCATTTCCAACATGCATGTCAAATATTAGTCTATTGAAAATTTAAAAAGTTTTATGTCAAATGGCTAATTTCCATCAATTAACCCCTTTGGAAATCGACATATTTTGAGGTGAAAATTTAAATTTTTTAAGAAGGATAATATTTGATGTGTATGTTGAGAATGGTTAAAAATTATGGTTTCACCATGGTAACCCCTGTCTATACTGCTCAAATGAATTTAAAAAATATCTCATAACGGAATGAAACAATAATGTGAAAATTTGATTTTTAAATCGTTAGTTTGACCATTTCTTACAGGGGTTAGCATGATGAAACATGACTTTTTATCCAATTCAAAATTTAAAGTAAATTATTAGGTGAGTGTAAAAGTTTTAAATGTTTTTATGTGAAAATGGCTCATTTCCATAGGTTAACCCCTTTGGAAATCGAAAAATTTTGAAGTGAAAATTGACAAAAATTTGAATTGGTAAATATTTGAAGTTTATTTGGGAATGGCAAAACGTTGAGGTTTCGGCATGTTAAGCCCTTCAAATAATACGCAAATGATGTTAAAAATTTATGCGAACACGTTAAAACAATATGGAGAAAAATTGATTCGACCATTAATTACGGGGGTTACCATGATGAAACTTGAGTTTTTATCCATTTCCAACATGCATGTCGGATATTAGTCGATTGGAAACTTTAGAAAGTTTTATCTCCAAATGGCTAATTTCCATCGATTAACCCCTTTGGAAATCGATAAATTTTGAGGTAAAAAATGAAATTTTTAAAAAAGGAGGATAATATTTGACGTGTATGTTGGAATTGGTTAAAAATTAAGGTTTCACCATGGTAACCCCTCTATATACCGCTCAAATGAATTAAAAATAATTATTTCTTAGAAAGTTGGAACAATATCGAGAAAAATTTGGTTTTTAAATCCATTTGACCATTTCTTACAAGGGTTAGCATGATGAAACATGACTTTTGACCCAATTCCAAATTGCAAGTCAATAATTAGCTGATTGTAAAAGTTTTAAAATGTTTTTATGTGAAAATGGCTCATTTCCATATGTTTACCTCTTTGGAAATCGACAAATTGTGAAGTGAAAATTGAAAAAAATTTGAATTGGTAAATATTTGAAGTTTTTTTGGGAATGGCTAAAAGTTGAGGTTTCGGCATGTCGAAGTTATTTTAACACGCTAAAAGAATATGGAGAAAAATTGATTTGACCATGAATTACACGGGTTACCATGATGATACTTGACTTTTTAACCATTGCCAACATGCATGTAAGATATTAGCCATTTCGAAAATATCGAAAGTTTTATGTGCAAATGACTAATTTCAATCGAATTAACCCCTTTGGAAATCGACAAATTTTGAGGTAAAAATTGAAATTTTTTAAGAAGGATAATATTTGATGTGTATGTTACGAGAATGGTTAAAATTATGGTTTCACCATAGTAACTTGTCCATCTTGCTCAGATGAATTTAAAATATCTCACAACGGAATGATACAATAACGTGAAAATTTAATTTTGAAATCCATTTGACCATTTCTTACGGGGGATACCATGATGAAAAATGTCTTTTTACCCAATTCAAAATACAAGTCAATTATTAGCTAATGCTAGAAATTTTAAATGTTTTTATGTGAAAATGGCTTATTTCCATAGGTTGACCCCTTTCGAAATCGACAAATTTTGAAGTGCGTATTGAAAAACATTTAAATTGGTAAATACTTGAAGTTTTTTTTTTTGGGAATGGCTAAAAGTTGAGGTTTCCACATGTTAAGCCCTTCAAAGAATACACAAATGATGTTAAAAAGTTATCATCACACACTTTAAAACAATATGGAGAAAAGTTGATTTGACTATTAATTATAGGGGTTACCATGATTTAACTTGACTTTTTAGCCATTGCCAACATGCATGTAAGATATTACCCGTTCGGAAAATTTCGAAAGTTTTATGTCAAATGGCTCATTTCCATCGATTAACCCCTTTGGAAATCGACAAATTTTCGGGTAAGAATTGAAATTTTTAAAGAAGGATAATATTTGACGTGTATGTTGGGAATTGTTAAAAATTGAGGGTTTCACCATGGTAACCCCTCTATCTATGCCACCGAATGAATTTAAAAATATTTCTTAACGGACTTAAACAATATCGTGAAAATTTGATTTTTAAATCCATTTGACCTTTTCTTACAAGGGTTAGCATGATGAAACATGACTTTTTACCCAATTCAAAATTGCAAGTCAATTGTTGATTGTAAAAGTTTTAAATGTTTTTATGTGAAAATGGCTCATTTTGATAGGTTAACCCCTTTGAAAATCGATAAATTTTGAAGTGAAAATTGAAATATATTTGAATTGGTATATATTTGAAATTTTTTTGGGATTGGCTAAAAGTTGAGGTTTCGGCATGTTAAGCCTTTTAAAGAATACGCAAATTATGTAAAAAAGTTATTTTAACACGGTTAAAAGAATATGGAGAAAAATTGATTTGACCATTAATTACGGGAGTTACCATGATGAAACTTAACTCTTTATCCATTTCCAACATGCATGTCAAATATTAGTCTATTGAAAATTTAAAAAGTTTTATGTCCAAATGGCTAATTTCCATCAATTAACCCCTTTGGAAATCGACATATTTTGAGGTGAAAATTTAAATTTTTTAAGAAGGATAATATTTGATGTGTATGTTGAGAATGGTTAAAAATTATGGTTTCACCATGGTAACCCATGTCTATCCTGCTCAAATGAATTTAAAAAATATCTCATAACGGAATGAAACAATAACGTGAAAATTTAATTTTGAAATCCCATTTCTTACAGGGTTACTGATGAACTGACTTTTTATCAATCAAAATTTAAATAAATTATTAGGCGAGTGTAATTTTAATTTTTTATGTGAAATCTCATTTCCATAGGTTACCCTTTGGAACGAAAATTTTGAGTGAATTGACAATTTGAATTGGTAAATATTTGAATTTATTTGGGATGGCGAACGTTGAGGTTTCGGCTGTTACCCTTCAATATCGCAATGATGTTAAAATTTATGCGACCGCTACATTGGAGAAAATTGATTCGACCATTAATTACGGGGGTTCCTGATGAACTTGAGTTTTTATCCATTTCCACTGCGTTCGGATATTGAATCGATTGGAACTTTAGAATTTTATCTCCATGGCTAATTTCCTCAATTCCCCTTTGGAATCGATAATTTTGAGGTAATGAATTTTAAGGGGTAATTTTGACGTGTATGTTGGAATTGGTTAAAAATTAGGTTTCCCGTAGTACCTCTTCTAGCTCATGAATTAAAAATTTATTTCTTACGGCTGGACTTCGAGAAATTTGGTTTTAATCCATTTGCCATTTCTTCTGAGGTTGCGTGATGACTGCTTTTGACCCAATTCCAATTCTCGATATTGGTTGATTGTAATTTTAATTTTTTATGTGAATGCTCATTTCCATATTTTACCCTTTGGAATCGCTTGTGAGTGATTGAAATTTGAATTGGTAAATTTTGAATTTTTTTGGGATGGCTAATTGAGGTTTCGGCTTCGATTATTTTTACCGCTAAGTTGGAGAAATTGATTTGACCTGAATTCCGGGTTCCTGTGATACTTGACTTTTTAGCCATTCCCTGCTGTAGATATTCCTTTCGAAATTCGAAATTTTATGTGCGAATGGGTAATTTCATCAATTCCCCTTTGGAATCGACATTTTGAGGTAATTGAAATTTTTTAGGGTATTTTGATGTGTATGTTGAGTGGTTAAAAATTATGGTTTCCCTGGTACCCCATGCTCTTGCTTTCAATGAATTTAAAATTCTCCGGATGTACTCGTGAAAATTTAATTTTGAAATCCTTTGCCATTTCTTACGGGGGATCCTGATGAAATTCTTTTTACCCAATTCCAAATCGATCATTATTAGCTATCTAGAAATTTTAATTTTTTATGTGAATGGCTTATTTCCGCGCTGGTTGCCCCTTTCGACGACATTTTGATCTATTGAACTTTAAATTGGTAATCTTGATTTTGGGATGGCTAATTGAGGTTTACCTGTTACCCTTCTCCATGTGTTAAAGTTATCTCCCCTACTTGGGATTGATTTGACTATTAATTATAGGGGTTCCTGATTTACTTGACTTTTTACCATTCCCTGCTGTATATTCCCTTCGGAATTTCGAATTTTATGTCCTGCTCTTTCCCGATTCCCCTTTGGACCTTTCGGGTTTATTTTTAGGGTATTTTCGTGTATTTGGGAATTGTTAATTTTTCTGGTCCCCTACTACTTCTCTGTTTAATTTTCTTACGGCTTACTCGTGAATTTGATTTTTAAATCCTTGCCCTTTTCTTACGGTTCTGTGCTGCTTTCCCCTCTCTTATTTATTGTATTTTATTTTTTATGTGATCCTTCTTTCCCCTTTGACTTTTGTGTTATTATTTAATTGTATATATTTGATTTTTTTGGATTGCTATTCCTTCCTTTTATCCTTTGTATTATTTTCCCTATGGTATTCCTTTCGTTCCTGTGTCCTTACCCCCCTCTTTCTATATTAATTTTATTCCACTCCCCCTGACCTTTTTTTTTTATTTATTTTACCCTCCCTATTTTTTTTGTCATTTGACCTTTTCTTACAAGGTTTATCATGATGAAACATGACTTTTTACCCATCTCCAAATTGCAAGTCAATTATTACCTGATTCTAGAAATTTTAAATGTTTTTATGTGAAAATGGTTTATTTCCATAGGTTGACCCCTTTGGAAATCGACAAATTTTGAAGTGCGTATTGAAAAAATTTAAATTGGTAAATACTTGAAGTTTTTTGGGAATGGCTAAAAGTTGAGGATTCTACATGTTAAGCCCTTCAAGGAATACACAAATGATGTTAAAAAGTTATCTTAACACACTAAAACAGTATGGAGAAAAATTGATTTGACTATTAATTATAGGGGTTACCATGATGAAACTTGACTTTTTAGCCATTGCCAACATGCATGTAAGATATTACCCGTTCGGAAAATTTCGAAAGTTTTATGTCCAAATGGCTCATTTCCATCGATTAACCCCTTTGGAAATCGACATATTTTGAGGTGAAAATTTAAATTTTTAAAGAAGGATAATATTTGATGTGTATGTTGAGAATGGTTAAAAATTATGGTTTCACCATGGTAACTGTCTATCTTTACTCAAATGAATTTAAAAAATATCTCATAACGGAATGAAACAATAACGTGAAAATTTAATTTTGAAATCCATTTTACCTTTTCTTCTAGGTTTATCATGATGAAACATGACTTTTTACCCATATCCAAATTGCAAGTCAATTATTACCGATTCTAGAAATTTTAAATGTTTTTATGTGAAAATGGTTTATTTCCATAGGTTGACCCCTTTGGAAATCGACAAATTTTGAAGTGCATATTGAAAAAAATTTAAATTGGTAAATACTTGAAGTTTTTTTTGGGAATGGCTAAAAGTTGAGGATTTCACATGTTAAGCCCTTGAAGAATACACAAATGATGTTAAAAAGTTATCTTAACACACTAAAACAATATGGAGAAAAATTGATTTGACTATTAATTATAGGGGTTACCATGATGAAACTTGACTTTTTAGCCATTGCCAACATGCATGTAAGATATTACCCGTTTCGGAAAATTTCGAAAGTTTTATGTCAAATGGCTCATTTCCATCGATTAACCCCTTTGGAAAGCGACATATTTTGAGGTGAAAATTTAAATTTTTTAAGAAGGATAATATTTGATGTGTATGTTGAGAATGGTTAAAAATTATGGTTTCACCATGGTAGCCACTATCTATCTTGCTCAAATGAATTTAAAAAATATCTCATAACGGAATGAAACAATAGCGTTGAAAATTTAATTTTGAAATCCATTTTACCTTTTCTTACAAGGTTTATCATGATGAAACATGACTTTTTACCCATATCCAAATTGCAAGTCAATTATTACATGATTCTAGAAATTTTAAATGTTTTTTTGTGAAAATGGTTTATTTCCATAGGTTGACCCCTTTGGAAATAGAACAAATTTTGAAGTGCGTATTGAAAAAAATTTAAATTGGTAAATACTTGAAGTTTTTGGGAATGGCTAAAAGTTGAGGATTCTACATGTTAAGCCCTTCAAAGAATACACAAATGATGTTAAAAAGTTATCTTAACACACTAAAACAATATGGACAAAAATTGATTTGACTATTAATTATAGGGGTTACCATGATGAAACTTGACTTTTTAGCCATTGCCAACATGCATGTAAGATATTACCCGTTCGGAAAATTTCGAAAGTTTTATGTCCAAATGGCTCATTTACATCGATTAACCCCTTTGGAAATCGACAAATTTTCCGGTAAGAATTGAAATTTTTAAAGAAGGATAATATTTGACGTGTATGTTGGGAATGGTTAAAAATTAAGGTTTCACCATAGTAACCCCTCTATATACTGCTCAAATGAATTTAAAAAATATTTCTTAACAGACTTAAACAATATCGTGAAAATTTGATTTTTAAATCCATTTGACCTTTTCTTACAAGGGTTAGCATGATGAAACTTGACTTTTTACCCAATTCAAATTGCAAGTCAATTATTAGCTGATTGTAAAAGTTTTAAATGTTTTTATGTGAAAATGGCTCATTTCAATAGGTTAACCCCTTTGAAAATCGATAAATTTTGAAGTGAAAATTGAAATATATTTGAATTGGTAAATATTTGAAATTTTTTTGGGATTAGCTAAAAGTTGAGGTTTCGGCATGTTAAGCCCTTTAAAGAATACGCAAATTATGTGAAAAAGTTATTTTAACACGCTAAAATAATATGGAGAAAAATTGATTTGACCATTAATTACGGGGGTTACCAAGATGAAACTTGACTTTTTATCCATTTCCAACATGCATGTCAAATATTAGTCGATTGAAAATTTAGAAAGTTTTATGTCCAAATGGCTAATTTCCATCAATTAACCCCTTTGGAAATCGACAAATTTTGAGGTAAAAATTGAAATTTTTTAAGAAGGGTAATATTTGACGTGTATGTTGGGAATGGTTAAATATTAAGGTTTCACCATGGTAACATCTGTATATACTTCTTAAATGAATTTAAAAAAATATTTCTTAACGGAGTCGAAACAATATCTTGAAAATTTAATTTTTTAAATCCATTTGACCTTTTCTTACAAGGTTTATCATGATGAAACATGACTTTTTTCCCATATCCAAATTGCAAGTCAATTATTACGTGATTCTAGAAATTTTAAATGTTTTTATGTGAAAATGGCTTATTTGCATAGGTTGACCCCTTTGGAAATCGACAAATTTTGAAGTGCATATTGAAAAAAAATTAAATTTGTAAATACTTGAAGTTTTTTTGGGAATGGCTAAAAGTTGAGGTTTACACATGTTAAGCCCTTCAAAGAATACACAAATGATGTTAAAAAGTTATCTTAACACACTAAAACAATATGGAGAAAAATTGATTTGACTATTAATTATAGGGGTTACCATGATGAAACTTGACTTTTTAGCCATTGCTAACATGCATGTAAGATATTACCCGTTCGAGAAAATTTCGAAAGTTTTATGTCCAAATGGCTCATTTCCATCGATTAACCCCTTTGGAAATCGACAAATTTTCGGGTAAGAATTGAAATTCTTAAAGAAGGATAATATTTGACGTGTATGTTGGGAATGGTTAAAAATTAAGGTTTCACCATGGTAACCCCTCTATATCTTGCTCAAATGAATTTAAAAAATATTTCTTAACGGACTTAAACAATATCGTGAAAATTTTATTTTTAAATCCATTTGACCTTTTCTTACAAGGGTTAGCATGATGAAACATGACTTTTTACCCAATTCCAAATTGCAAGTCAATTATTAGGCTGATTGTAAAAGTTTTAAATGTTTTTATATGAAAATGGCTCATTTCAATAGGTTAACCCCTTTGAAAATCGATAAATTTTGAAGTGAAAATTGAAATATATTTGAATTGGTAAATATTTGAAATTTTTTTGGGATTGGCTAAAAGTTGAGGTTTCAACATGTTAAGCCCTTTAAAGAATACGCAAATTATGTGAAAAAGTTATTTTAACACGCTAAAATAATATGGAGAAAAATTGATTTGACCATTAATTACGGGGGTTACCAAGATGAAACTTGACTTTTTATCCATTTCCAACATGCATGTCAAAATATTAGTCGATTGAAAATTTAGAAAGTTTTATGTCCAAATGGCTAATTTCCATCAATTAACCCCTTTGGAAATCGACAAATTTTGAGGTAAAAATTGAAATTTTTTAAGAAGGATAATATTTGACGTGTATGTTGGGAATGGTTAAATATTAAGGTTTCACCATGGTAACACTTGTATATACTTCTCAAATGAATTTAAAAAATATTTCTTAACGGATGAAACAATATCGTGAAAATTTAATTTTTAAATCCATTTGACCTTTCTTACAAGGTTTATCATGATGGAACATGACTTTTTATCCATATCCAAATTTTGCAAGTCAATTATTGGCTAATTCTAGAAATTTTAAATGTTTTTATGTGAAAATGGCTTATTTGCGTAGGTTGACCCCTTTGGAAATCGACAAATTTTGAAGTGCATATTGAAAAAAAATTAAATTTGTAAATACTTGAAGTTTTTTTGGGAATGGCTAAAAGTTGAGGTTTCTACATGTTAAGCCCTTCAAAGAATACACAAATGATGTTAAAAAGTTATCTTAACACACTAAAACAATATGGAGAAAAATTGATTTGACTATTAAATATAGGGGTTACCATGATGAAACATGACTTTTTAGCCATTGCCAACATGCATGTAAGATATTACCCGTTCGGAAAATTTCGAAAGTTTTATGTCCAAATGGCTCATTTCCATCGATTAACCCCTTTGGAAATCGACAAATTTTCGGGTAAGAGTTGAGAATTTTTAAAGAAGGATAATATTTGACGTGTATGTTGGGAATGGTTAAAAATTAAGGTTTCGCCATGGTAACCCCTCTATATACTGCTCAAATGAATTTAAAAAATATTTCTTAACAGACTTAAACAATATCGTGAAAATTTTATTTTTAAATCCATTTGACCTTTTCTTATAAGGGTTAGCATGATGAAACATGACTTTTTACCCAATTCCAAATTGCAAGTCAATTATTAGCTGATTGTAAAAGTTTTAAATGTTTTTATGTGAAAATGGCTCATTACAATAGGTTAACCCCTTTGAAAATCGATAAATTTTGAAGTGAAAATTGTTATATATTTGAATTGGTAAATATTTGAAATTTTTTTGGGATTGGCTAAAAGTTAAGGTTTCGGCATGTTAAGCCCTTTAAAGAATAAGCAAATTATGTAAAAAAGTTATTTTAACACGCTAAAATAATATGGAGAAAAATTGATTTGACCATTAATTACGGGGGTTACCAAGATGAAACTTGACTTTTTATCCATTTCCAACATGCATGTCAAATATTATTCGATTGAAAATTTAGAAAGTTTTATGTCCAAATGGCTAATTTCCATCAAATTAACACCTTTGGAAATCGACAAATTTTGAGATAAAAATTGAAATTTTTTAAGAAGGATAATATTTGACGTGTATGTTGGGAATGGTTAAATATTAAGGTTTCACCACGGTAACACCTCTATATACTTCTCAAATGAATTTAAAAAATATTTCTTAACAGACTGAAACAATATCGTGAAAATTTAATTTTTAAATCCATTTGACCTTTTCTTACAAGGTTTATCATGATGAAACATGACTTTTTACCCATATCCAAATTGCAAGTCAATTATTAGTTGATTCTAGAAATTTTAAATGTTTTTATGTGAAAATGGCTTATTTCCATAGGTTGACCCCTTTGGAAATCGACAAATTTTGAAGTGCATATTGAAAAAAATTTAAATTGGTAAATAGTTGAAGTTTTTTTTTGGGAATGGCTAAAAGTTGAGGTTTCTACATGTTAAGCCCTTCAAAGAATACACAAATGATGTTAAAAAGTTATCTTAACACACTAAAACAATATGGAGAAAAATTGATTTGACTATTAATTATAGGGGTTACCATGATGAAACTTGACTTTTTAGCCATTGCCAACATGCATGTAAGATATTAGCTAGTTCGGAAAATTTCGAAACTTTTATGTCCAAATGGCTAATTTCCATCGATTAACCCCTTTGGAAATCGACAAATTTTGAGGTAAGAATTGAAATTTTTAAAGAAGGATAATATTTGACGTGTATGTTGGGAATGGTTAAAAATTAAGGTTTCACCATGGTAACCCCTCTATATTCTTGCTCAAATGAATTTAAAAAATATTTCTTACACGAGACTTAAACAATATCGTGAAAATTTGATTTTTAAATCCATTTGACCTTTTCTTACAAGGGTTAGCATGATGAAACATGACTTTTTACCCAATTCCAAATTGCAAGTCAATTATTAGCTGATTGTAAAAGTTTTTAAATGTTTTTATGTGAAATTGGCTCATTTCCATCACGTTAACCCCTTTGGAAATTGATCAATTTTGAGCTGAAAATTGAAATATGTTTGAATTAGTAAATATTTGAAATTTTTTTGGGATTGGCTAAAAGTTGATGTTTCGGCATGTTAAGCCGTTCAAAGAATACGCAAATGATGTTAAAAAGTTATTCTAACACGCTAAAGAATATGGAGAAAAATTGATTTCACCATTAATTACGGGGCTTACCATGATAAAACTTGACTTTTTAGCCATTGCCAACATGCATGTAAGATATTAGCCATTTGGAAAATATCGAAAGTTTTATGTCCAAATGGCTCATTTCCATCGATTAACCCCTTCGGAAATCGACAACTTTTGAGGTAAAAATTTAAATTTTTTAAGAAGGATAATATTTGATGTGTATGTTGGGAATGGTTAAAAATTAAGGTTTCACTATGGTAACCCATGTCTATCTTGCTCAAATGAATTTAAAAAATATTTCATAACAGAATGAAACAATAACGTGAAAATTTAATTTTGAAATCCATTTGACCATTTCTTACAAGGGTTATCATGATGAAAAATGACTTTTTACCCAATTCCAAAATACAAGTCAATTATGAGCTAATTCTAAAAAATTTTAAATGTTTTTAAGTGAAAATGGCTTATTTCCATAGGTTGACCCCTTTGGAAATCGACAAATTTTGAAGTGCATATTGAAAAAAAAAATTAAATTGGTAAATACTTGAAGTTTTTTTTGGGAATGACTAAAAGTTGAGGTTTCACCATGTGAAACCCTTCAAGAATACGCAAACGAAGTTAAAAAGTTATCTTAACACGCCAAAACAATATGGAGAAAAATTGATTGTACCATTAATTACGGGGGTTACCATGATGAAACTTGACTTTTTTCCATTTCCAACTTGCATATCGGATATTAGTCGATTGAAAATTTAGGAAGTTTTATGTCCAAATGGCTAATTTCCATCGATTAACCCCTTTGGAAATCGACAAATTTTGAGGTAAAAATTGAAATTTTTTAAGAAGGATAATATTTGACGTGTATGTTGGGAATGGTTAAATATTAAGGTTTCACCATGGTAACACCTCTATATTCTGCTCAAATGAATTTAAAAAATATTTCTTAACGGTGGAAACAATATCGTGAAAATATGATTTTTAAATCCATTTGACCATTTCTTACAAGGTTTATCATGATGAAACATGACTTTTTACCCATATCCAAATTGCAAGTCAATTATTAGCTGATTGTAAAAGTTTTAAATGTTTTTATGTGAAAATGGCTCATTTCCATAGGTTAACCCCTTTGGAAATTGATCAATTTTGAACATAAAATTGAAATATGTTTGACTTAGTAAATATTTGAAATTTTTTTGGGATTGGCTAAAAGTTGAGGTTTCGGCATGTTAAGAGATTTAAAAAAATACGCAAATTATGTTAAAAAGTTATTCTAAAATGTAAAAGAATATGGAGAAAAGTTGATTTCACCATTAATTACAGGGATTACCATGATGACACTTGACTTTTTAGCCATTGCCAACATGCATGTAAGATATTAGCCATTTGGAAAATATCGAAAGTTTTATATCCAAATGGGTCATTTCCATCGATTAACCCCTTCGGAAATCGACAACTTTTGAGGTAAAAATTTAAATTTTTTTAAGAAGGATAATATTTGATGTGTATGTTGGGAATGGTTAAAAATTAAGGTTTCACTATGGTAACCCTTGTCTATCTTGCTCAAATGAATTTAAAAAATATTTCATAACGAGAATGAAACAATAACGTGAAAATTTGATTTTTAAATCCATTTGACCATTTCTTACAAGGTTTATCATGATGAAACATGACTTTTTACCCATATCCAAATTGCAAGTCAATTATTAGCTGATTCTAGAAATTTTAAATGTTTTTATGTGAAAATGGCTTATTTCCATAGGTTGACCCCTTTGGAAATCGACAAATTTTGAAGTGCATATTGAAAAAAATTTAAATTGGTAAATACTTGAAGTTTTTTTTGGGAATGGCTAAAAGTTGAGGTTTCACCATGTGAAACCCTTCAAAGAATACGCAAAACGAAGTTAAAAAGTTATCTTAACACGCCAAAACAATATGGAGAAAAATTGATTGTACCATTAATTACAGGGAGTTACCATGATGAAACTTGACTTTTTTTCCATTTCCAACTTGCATGTCAGATATTAGTCGATTGAAAATTTAGAAAGTTTTATGTCCAAATGGCTAATTTCCATCGATTAACCCCTTTGGAAATCTACAAATTTTGAGGTAAAAGTTGAAATTTTTTAAGAAGGATAATATTTGACGTGTATGTTGGGAATGGTTAAATATTAAGGTTTCACCGTGGTAACACCTCTATATCTTGCTCAAATGAATTTAAAAAATATTTCTTAACGGAATAGAAACAATATCGTGAAAATTTGATTTTTAAATCCATTTGACCTTTTCTTACAAGGGTTAGCGTGATGAAACATGACTTTTTACCCAATTCCAAATTGCAAGTCAATTATTAGGTGATTGTAAAAGTTTTAAATGTTTTTATGTGAAAATCGCGCATTTCCATAGGTTAACCCCTTTAGAAATCGATCAATTTTGAACTAAAAATTGAAATATATTTGAATTAATAAATATTAGAAATTTTTTTGCGATTGGCTAAAAGTTGAGGTTTCAGCATGTTAAGCCCTTTAAAGAATACGCAAATTATGTTAAAAAGTTATTCTAAAATGCTAAAAGAATATGGTGAAAAGTTGATTTCACCATTAATTACAGGGATTACCATGATGACACTTGACTTTTTAGCCATTGCCAACATGCATGTAAGATATTAGCCATTTGGAAAATATTGAAAGTTTTATGTCCAAATGGCTCATTTCCATCGATTAACCCCTTCGGAAATCGACAACTTTTGAGGTAAAAATTTAAATTTTTTAAGAAGGATAATATTTGATGTGTATGTTGGGAATGGTTAAAAATTAAGGTTTCACTATGGTAACCCTGTCTATCTTGACTGCTCAAATGAATTTAAAAAATATTTCATAACAGAATGAAACAATAACGTGAAAAATTTGATTTTTAAATCCATTTGACCATTTCTTACAAGGTTTATCATGATGAAACATGACTTTTTACCCATATCCAAATTGCAAGTCAATTATTAGCTGATTCTAGAAATTTTAAATGTTTTTATGTGAAAATGGCTTATTTCCATAGGTTGACCCCTTTGGAAATCGACAAATTTTGAAGTGCATATTGAAAAAAATTTAAATTGGTAAATACTTGAAGTTTTTTTTGGAATGGCTAAAAGTTGAGGTTTCTACATGTTAAGCCCTTCAAAGAATACACAAATAATGTTAAAAAGTTATCTTAACACACTAAAACAATATGGAGAAAAATTGATTGTACCATTAATTACGGGGTTACCATGATGAAACTTGACTTTTTTCCATTTCCAACTTGCATGTCGGATATTAGTCGATTGAAAATTTAGAAAGTTTTATGTCCAAATGGCTAATTTCCATCGATTAACCCCTTTGGAAATCGACAAATTTTGAGGTAAAAATTGAAATTTTTTAAGAAGGATAATATTTGACGTGTATGTTGGGAATGGTTAAATATTAAGGTTTCACCATGGTAACACCTCTATATACTGCTCAAATGAATTTAAGAAATATTTCTTAACAGACTGAAACAATATCGTGAAAATTTGATTTTTAAATCCATTTGACCATTTCTTACAAGGTTTATCATGATGAAACGTGACTTTTTACCCATATCCAAATTGCAAGTCAATTATTAGCTGATTGTAAAAGTTTTAAATGTTTTTATGTGAAAATGGCTCATTTCCATAGGTTAACCCCTTTGGAAATTGATCAATTTTGAACTGAAAATTGAAATATGTTTGAATTAGTAAATATTTGAAATTTTTTTGGGATTGGACAAAAGTTGAGGTTTCGGCATGTTAAGCCGTTTAAAGAATACGCAAATTATGTTAAAAATTTATTCTAACACGCTAAAAGAATATGGAGAAAAATTGATTTCACCATTAATTACAGGGGTTACCATGATGAAACTTGACTTTTTAGCCATTGCCAACATGCATGTAAGATATTAGCCATTTGGAAAATATCGAAAGTTTTATGTCCAAATGGCTCATTTCCATCGATTAACCCCTTCGGAAAGTGACAACTTTTGAGGTAAAAATTTAAATTTTTTAAGAAGGATAATATTTGATGTGTATGTTGGGAATGGTTAAAAATTAAGGTTTCACTATGGTAACCACTTGTCTATTCTGCTCAAATAAATTTAAAAAATATTTCATAACAAAATGAAACAATAACGTGAAAATTTAATTTTGAAATCCATTTGACCATTTCTTACGAGGGTTACCACGATGAAAAATGACTTTTTACCCAATTCCAAAATACAAGTCAATTATGAGCTAGTTCTAAAAAATTTAAATCTTTTTAAGTGAAAATGGCTTATTTCCATAGGTTGACCCCATTGGAAATCGACACATTTTGAAGTGAATATTGAAAAAAATTTAAATTGGTAAATATTTGAAGTTTTTTTGGGAATGGCTAAAAGTTGAGGTTTCACCATGTGAAACCCTTCAAAGAATACGCAAACGAAGTTAAAAAGTTATCTTAACACGCCAAAATAATATGGAGAAAAATTGATTGTACCATTAATTACAGGAGTTACCATGATGAAACTTGACTTTTTATCCATTTCCTACTTGCATGTTAGATATTAGTCGATTGAAAATTTAGAAAGTTTTATGTCCAAATGGCTAATTTATATCAATTAACCCCTTTGGAAATCGACAAATTTTGAGGTAAAAATTGAAATTTTTTAAGAAGGATAATATTTGACCTGTATGTTGGGAATGGTTAAAAATTAAGGTTTCACCATGGTAACCCCTGTCTATACTTGCCGAAAAGAATTTAAAAAATGTTTTATAACGAATGAAACAATAACGTGAATATTTTATTTTTAAATCCATTTGACCATTTCTTACGGGGGTTAGCATGATGAAAAATGACTTTTCCCAATTCCAAAATACAAGTCAATTATGAGCTAATTCTAAAAATTTAAATGTTTTAATGTGAAAATGGGTCATTTCCATATGTTAACCCCTTTGGAAATCGATCAATTTTGAACTGAAAATTGAAATATATTTGAATTAGTAAATATTTGAAATTTCTTTGGGATTGGCTAAAAGTTGAGGTTTCAGCATGGCATGTTAAGTTTTATTTTCAAAGGTTTGGCTTATTCCATTGGTTAACCCGTTTGGAAATCAACAAATTTTGAGGTAAAAATTGAAATTTTTTAAGAAGGATAATATTTGACGTGTATGTTGGGAATGGTTAAAAATTATGGTTTCACCATGGTAACCCATGTATATACTACTCAAATGAATTTAAAAAATTATTCTTAACACCTTGAAACAATAACGTGAAAATTTGATTTTTAAAACCATTTGACCATTTCTTATAGGGGTTACCATCATGAAAGATGACTTTTTTACCCAATTCCAAAATGCAAGTCAATTATTAGCTGATTGTAAAACATTTAAATGTTTTTATGTGAACATGGCTTATTTTCATAGGTTGACCCCTTTGGAAATCGACAAATTTTGAAGTGAAAATTGAAATTTTTTTTGAATTGCTACATATTTGAAGTTTTTTTGGGAATGGCTAAAAGTTAAGATTTCGGCATGTTAAGCCTTTCTAAGAATACGAAAATGATGCTAAAAAGTTATCTTAACACGCTAAAACAATATGGAGAAAAAATTATTTGACCATTAATTAGAGGGGTTACCATGATGAAACTTGACTTTTTAGCCATTTCCAACATGCATGTAAGATATTAGTCGATTGGAAAATTTACAAAGTTTTATGTCGAAATGGCTTATTTCCATCGGTTAACCCCTTTGGAAATCGTCAAATTTTGTGGTAAAAATTGAAATTTTTTAAGAAGGATTATATTTGATGTGTATGTTGGGAATGGTTAAAAATTAAGGTTTTACCATCGTAACCCTGTATATCTTGCTTAAATGAATTTTAAAAATATGTCTTAACGGATTGAAACAATAACGTGTAAATTTGATTTTTAAAACCATTTGACCATTTGTTACAGGGGTTACCATGATGAAATATGACTTTTTACCCAATTCCAAAATGCAAGTCAATTATTAGCTGATTGTAAATTGAAATTTTTTAAGAAGGATAATATTTGATGTGTATGTTGGGAATGGTAATAATGAAAATTAAATGTTTAATATAGTCCACATATTTCAATAGAGAATGAAACAATATCTTGAAAATTTGATTTTAAATCCATTTGACAATGATGTTAAAACGTTAGCTTAACACGCTAAAACAATATGGAGAAAAATTGATTTGCCCATTAATTACAGGGGTTATCATGATGAAACTTGACTTTTTAGGCATTTCCAACATGCATGTAAGATATTAGCCGATTGGAAAATTTCAAAAGTTTGATGTCCAAATGGCTTATTTCCATCGGTTAACTCCTTTGGAGATCAAAAAATTTTGATGTAAAAATTGAAATTTTTTTAAGAAGGATGATATTTGATGTGTATGTTGGGAATGGGTAAAAATTTAGGTTTCACCATGGTAACCCCTGTCTATACTGCTCACATGAATTTCAAAAATATTTCACAAGAGAATGAAACAATAACGTGAATATTTGATTTTAAATCCATTTGACCATTTCTTACGGGGTTACCATGATGAAAAAGGACTTTTTACCCAATTCCAAAATGCAAGTCGGTTATTACTGATTGTAAAAAATTTAAATGTTTATATTTGAAAATGGCTCATTTCCATAGGTTGACCCCTTTGGAAATCGACAAATTTTGAAGTGAAAATTGAAAAAAAATTCAATTGGTAAATATTTGAAGTTATTTGGGAATGGCTAAAGTTGAGGTTTTAGCATGTTAAGCCCTTCAAAGAATACGCAAATGATGTTAAAAAGTTAGCTTAACACGCTAAAACAATATGGAGAAAAATTGATTTGCCCATTAATTACAGGGTTATCATGATGAAACTTGACTTTTTAGCCATTTCCAACATGCATGTAAGATATTAGCCGATTGGAAAATTTCAAAAGTTTGATGTCCAAATGGCTTATTTCCATCGGTTAACTCCTTTGGAGATCGAAAAATTTTTGATGTAAAAATTGAATTTTTTTTAAGAAGGATGATATTTGATGTGTATGTTAGGAATGGGTAAAAATTTAGGTTTCACCATGGTAACCCCTATATCTATACTACTCACATGAATTTTAAAAATATTTCACAATAGAATGAAACAATAACGTGAATATTTAATTTTTAAATCCATTTGACCATTTCTTACGGGGGTTACCATGATGAAAAAGGACTTTTCACCCAATTCCAAAATGCAAGTCAGTTATTACCTGATTGTAAAAAATTTAAATGTTTATATTTGAAAATGGCTCATTTCCATAGGTTGACCCCTTTGGAAATCGACAAATTTTGAAGTGAAAATTGAAAAAAATTTCAATTGGTAAATATTTGAAGTTTATTTGGGAATGGCTAAAAGTTGAGGTTTTAGCATGTTAAGCCCTTCAAAGAATACGCATATGATGTTAAAAAGTAATCTTAACACGCTAAAACAATATGGAGAAAAATTGATTTGCCATAATAAGGGGTTACCATGAGAAACTGACTTTTACCATTCCAACCATGAAATATAGCGATTGGAAAATTTCGAAAGTTTATTCAATCGTTAACCCCTTGAAATCGAAAAATTTGAAAAAAAAAAAAAAAAAAAAAAAATCCAAACCCCTCACAAAAAAAATCACAACAAAAAAACAAAAATAAATCCAACCATCACACCAAAAAAACACCAATCAACAATCAAACAAAAAAAAAAAAAAATCATCCAAACCCAAATCACAAAAAAAAAAAAAAAAAAAAAAACAAAAATCATACCCTCAAAAAACACAAAAAAAAAACAAAAAAAAAAAACAAACCAAAAACACCCATCCAACCACAAAAAAATAATCTAACCCCAATAAAAAAAAAAAATAAAAAAAAAAAAAAATCACCATAACCTTCTCTCAAAAAAAACAACAAACAAAACAATAAACCAACCATCACACAAAAAAACCACAAACATCAAAAAAAAAAAAAACTCTCAATAACCCCAAATCAAAAAAAAAAAAAAAAAATAAGTTATTGAATGCTAAAGTTGAGGTTTAGCATGTTAAGCCCTTAAAGAATACCAAATGATGTTAAAAGTACTAACACGCTAAAACAATATGAGAAAAATTATTTGACCATTAATTACAGGGGTTATCATGATGAAACTTGACTTTTTAGCCATTTCCAACATGCATATAAAATATTAGGCGATTGGAAAATTTCAAAAGTTTGATATCCAAATGGCTCATTTCCATACGGTTAAACCTTTGGAGATCGAAAAATTTTGATGTAAAAATTGAAATTTTTTTAAGAAGGATGATATTTGATGTGTATGTTGGGAATGGTTAAAAATTAAGGTTTCACCATGGTAACCCTTGTCTATACGACTCACATGAATTTTAAAAATATTTCACAACGAAATGAAATAATAACGTGAATATTTAATTCTTAAATCCATTTGACCATTTCTTACGGGGGTTACCATGATGAAAAATGACTTTTTACCCAATTCCAACATGCAAGTCAATTATTAGCTGATTGTAAAAAATTTAAATGTTTTAAAGTGAAAATGGTTCATTTCCATATGTTGACCCTTTTGGAAATCGACATATTTTGAAGTGAAAATTGAAAAAAATTTGAATTGGTAAATATTTGAAGTTTATTTGGGAATGGCTAAAAGTTGAGGTTTCAGCATGTTCAACCCTTCAAAGAATACACAAATGATGTTGAAAAGTTATCTTAACACGCTAAAACAATATGGAGAAAAATTGATTTGACCATTAATTATAGGGGTTACCATGATGAAACTTGACTTTTTAACCATTGCCAACTTGCATGCAAGATATTAGCCGATTGGAAAATTTCGAAAGTTTTATGTCAATTTTCCTCGGTTAACCCCTTTGGAAATCGAAAAAGTTTGAGGTAAAAATTGAAATTTTTTAAGAAAGATAATGTTTGATGTGTATGTTGGGAATGGTTAAAAATTTAGGTTTCACCATGGTAACCCTTGTCTATACTGCTCACATGAATTTTAAAAATATTTCATAACGAATGATAAATAACGTGAATATTTAATTTTTAAATCCATTTGACCATTTCTTACGGGGGTTACCATGATGAAAAATGACTTTTACCCAATTCCAACATGCAAGTCAATTATTAGGTGATTGTAAAAAATTTAAATGTTTTAAAGTGAAAATGGCTCATTTCCAAAGGTTAACCCTTTTGGAAATCGACAATTTTGAAGTGAAAATTGAAAAAAATTTGAATTGGTAAATATTTGAAGTTTATTTGGGAATGGCTAAAAGTTGAGGTTTCAGCATATTACCTCAAAGAATACCAAATATGTAAAAGTATAAACCTAAAACAATATGAGAAAAATGATTGCCATAATACGTTATCATATGAAACTTGACTTTTTACATTTCCAACAAAATATCCGATTGAAAATTCAAATTTTCCAAATGGCTCATCATCGGTTAACCCCTTAGGAAATCGAAAAATTTGAGTAAAAATTGAAATTTTTTAAGAAAGATAATATTAGATGTGTATGTTGGGAATGGTTAAAAATTAAGGTTTCACCATGGTAACCCCGTCTATACAGCTCACATGAATTTTAAAAATATTTCACAACAAAATGATATAATAACGTGAATATTTAATTCTTAAATCCATTTGACCATTTCTTACAGGGGTTACCATGATGAAAATTGACTTTTCACCCAATTCCAACATGCAAGTCAATTATTAGCTGATTGTAAAAAAATTAAATGTTTTAAAGTGAAAATGGTTCATTTCCATATGTTGACCCTTTTGGAAATCGACATATTTTGAAGTGAAAATTGAAAAAAATTTGAATTGGTAAATATTTGAAGTTTATTTGGGAATGGCTAAAAGTTGAGGTTTCAGCATATTCAACCCTTCAAAGAATACACAAATGATGTTGAAAAGTTATCTTAACACGCTAAAACAATATGGAGAAAAATTGATTTGATCATTAATTGTAGGGGTTACCATGATGAAACATGACTTTTTAACCATTGCCAACTTGCATGCAAGATATTAGCCGATTGGAAAATTTCGAAAGTTTGATGTCAATCGGTTAACCCCTTTGAAAATCGAAAAATTTTGAGGTAAAAATTGAAATTTTTTAAGAAAGATAATGTTTGAGGTGTATGTTGGGTATGGTTAAAAATTTAGGTTTCACCATGGTAACCCCTGTCTATACAGCTCACATGAATTTTAAAAATATTTCACAACAGAATGATACAATAACATGAATATTTAATTCTTAAATCCATTTGACCATTTCTTACAGGGGTTATCATGATGAAAAATGACTTTTCACCCAATTCCAACATGCAAGTCAATTATTAGCTGATTGTAAAAATTTTAAATGTTTTTAAGTGAAAATGGCTCATTTCCAAAGGTTAACCCCTTTGGAAATCCACAAATTTTGAAGTGAAAATTGAAAAAAAATTGAACTGGTAAATATTTGAAGTTTATTTGGGAATGGCTAAATGTTGAGGTTTGAGCATGTTAAGCCCTTCAAAGAATACGCAAATGATGTTAAAAAGTTAGCTTAACACGCTAAAACAATATGGAGAAAAATTGATTTGACCATTAATTACAGGGGTTATCATGATGAAACTTGACTTTTTAGCCATTTCCAACATACATATAAGATATTAGGCGATTGGAAAATTTCAAAAGTTTTATGTCCAAATGGCTCATGTCCATCGGTTAAAGCCTTTAGAGATCAAAAAATTTTGATGTAAAAATTGAAATTTTTTAAGAAGGATAATATTAGATGTGTATGTTGGGAATGGTTAAAAATTAAGGTTTCACCATTGTAACCCCTGTCTATACTGCTCACACGATTTTTTAAAATATTTCATAACAGAATGAAACAATAATGTGCATATTTAATTTTTAAATCCATTTGACCATTTCTTACAGGGGTTCCATGATGACAAATGACTTTTTACCCAATTCCAAAATGCAAGTCAATTATTAGCTGATTGTAAAAAATTTAAATGTTTATATTTGAAAATGGCTCATTTCCATAGGTTGACCCCATTGGAAATCGACAAATTTTGAAGTGAAAATTGAAAAAAAATTCAATTGGTAAATATTTGAAGTGTTTTTGGGAATGGCTAACAGTTGAGGTTTCAGCATGTTCAACCCTTCAAAGAATACACAAATGATGTTGAAAAGTTATCTTAACACGCTAAAACAATATGGAGAAAAATTGATTTGACCATTAATTATAGGGGTTACCATGATGAAACTTGACTTTTTAACCATTGCCAACTTGCATGCAAGATATTAGCCGATTGGAAAATTTCGAAAGTTTTATGTCAATCGATTAACCCCTTTGGAAATCGAAAATTTTGGAGGTAAAAATTGAAATTTTTAAGAAGGATAATATTTGATGTGTATGTTGGGAATGGTTGAAAATTAATGTTTCACCATGGTACCCCCTGTCTATACTGCTCACATGAATTTCACAAATATTTCATAAGAGAATGAAACAATATCTTGAAAATTTGATTTTTAAAACCATTTGACCATTTCTTACAGGGGTTACCATGATGAAACATGACTTTTTACCCAATTCCAAAATGCAAGTCAATTATTAGCTGATTGTAAAAATTTTAAATGTTTTTAAGTGAAAATGGCTCGTTTCCAAAGGTTAACCCCTTTGGAAATCCACAAATTTTGAAGTGAAAATTGAAAAAAATTTGAACTGGTAAATATTTGAAGTTTATTTGGGAATGGCTAAAAGTTGAGGTTTTAGCATCTTAAGCCCTTCAAAGAATACGCAAATGATGTTAAAACGTTAGCTTAATACGCTAAAACAATATGGAGAAATAATTGATTTGCCCATTAATTACAGGGGTTATCATGATGAAACTTGACTTTTTAGCCATTTCCAACATTCATGTACGATATTAGCCGATTGGAAAATTTCAAAAGTTTATGTCCAAATGGCTCATTTCCATCGGTTAACCCCTTAGGAGATCGAAAATTTTTGATGTAAAAATTGAAATTTTTTAAGAAGGATAATATTAGATGTGTATGTTGGGAATGGTTAAAAATTAAGGTTTCACCATGGTAACCCCTGTCTACACTGCTCACATGAATTTTAAAAATATTTCACAACAGAATGAAACAATAACGTGAATATTTAATTTTTAAATCCATTTGACCATTTCTTATAGGGGTTACCATGATGAAAAATAACTTTTTACCTAATTCCAAATTGCAAGTCAATTATTAGCTGATTGTAAAAAATTTAAATGTTTATATTTGAAAATGGCTCATTTCCATAGGTTGACCCCTTTGGAAATCGACAAATTTTGAAGTGAAAATTGAAAAGAAATTCAATTGGTAAATATTTGAAGTGTTTTTTGGGAATGGCTAAAAGTTGAGGTTTGAGCATGTTCAACCCTTCAAAGAATACACAAATGATGTTGAAAAGTTATCTTAACACGCTAAAACAATATGGAGAAAAATTGATTTGACCATTAATTATAGGGGTTACCATGATGAAACTTGACTTTCCATTGCCAACTTGCATGCAAGATATTAGCCGATTGGAAAATTTTGAAAGTTTTATGTCAATCGATTAACCCCTTTGGAAATCGAAAAATTTGGAGGTAAAAATTGAAATTTTCTAAGAAAGATAATGTTTGAGGTGTATGTTGGGTATGGTTAAAAATTAAGGTTTCACCATGGTAACCCCTGTCTATACTGCTCAAATGAATTTAAGAAATATTTCATAACAGAATGAAACAATAACGTGAATATTTTGTTTTCAAATCCATTTGACCATTTCTTACAGGGGTTACCATGATGAAACATGACTTTTTACCCAATTCCAAAATGCAAGTCAATTATTAGCTGATTGTAAAAATTTTAAATGTTTTTAAGTGAAAATGGCTCGTTTCCAAAGGTTAACCCCTTTGGAAATCGACAAATTTTGAAGTGAAAATTGAAAAAAATTTGAACTGGTAAATATTTGAAGTTTATTTGGGAATGGCTAAATGTTGAGGTTTTAGCATGTTAAGCCCTTCAAAGAATACGCAAATGATGTTAAAAAGTTAGCTTAACACGCTAAAACAATATGGTGAAAAATTGATTTGACCATTAATTACAGGGGTTATCATGATGAAACTTGACTTTTTAGCCATTTCCAACATGCATATAAGATATTAGCCGATTGGAAAATTTCAAAAGTTTTATGTCCAAATGGCTCATTTCCATCGGTTAAAGCCTTTGGAGATCATAAAATTTTGATGTAAAAATTAAAATTTTTTAAGAAGGATAATATTAGATGTGTATGTTGGGAATGGTTAAAAATTAAGGTTTCACCATGGTAACCCCTGTCTACACTGCTCACATGAATTTTAAAAATATTTCACAACAAAATGAAACAATAACGTGAATATTTAATTTTTAAATCCATATGACCATTTCTTATAGGGTTTACCATGATCAAAAATGACTTTTTACCTAATTCCAAATTGCAAGTCAATTATTAGCTAATTGTAAAAAATTTAAATGTTTATATTTTAAAATGGCTCATTTCCATAGGTTGACCCCTTTGGAAATCGACAAATTTTGAAGTGAAAATTGAAAAAAAATTCAATTGGTAAATATTTGAAGTATTTTTGGGAATGGCTAAGAGTTGAGGTTTCAGCATGTTCAACCCTTCAAAGAATACACAAATGATGTTGAAAAGTGATCTTAACACGCTAAAACAATATGGAGAAAAATTGATTTGACCATTAATTATAGGGGTTACCATGATGAAACTTGACTTTTTAACCATTGCCAACTTGCATGCAAGATATTAGCCTATTGGAAAATTTCGAAAGTTTTATGTCCAAATGGCTCATTTCCATCGGTCAACCCCTTTGGAAATCGACAAATTTTGAGGTAAAAATTGAAATTTCTAAGAAGGATAATATTTGACGTGTATGTTGGGAATGGTTTAAAATTAAGGTTTCACCATGGTAACCCCTGTCTATACTGCTCAATTGAATTTGATAAATATTTCATAAGAGAATGAAACAATATCTTGAAAATTTGATTTTTAAATCCATTTGACCATTTCTTACAAGGGTTACCATGATGAAACATGACTTTTTACCCAATTCCAAAATGCAAGTCAATTATTACCCGATTGTAAAAGTTTAAATGTTTGTAAGTGAAAATGGCTCGTTTCCAAAGGTTAACCCTGTGGAAATCCACAAATTTTGAAGTGAAAATTGAAAAAAATTTGAGCTGGTAAATATTTGAAGTTTATTTGGGAATGGCTAAATGTTGAGGTTTTAGCATGTTAAGCCCTTCAAAGAATACGCAAATGATGTTAAAAAGTTAGCTTAACACGCTAAAACAATATGGAGAAAAATTGATTTGACCATTAATTACAGGGGTTATCATGATGAAACTTGACTTTTTAGCCATTTCCAACATGCATATAAGATATTAGCCGATTGGAAAATTTCAAAAGTTTTATGTCCAAATGGCTCATTTCCATCGGTTAAAGCCTTTGGAGATCAAAAAATTTTGATGTAAAAATTGAAATTTTTTAAGAAGGATAATATTAGATGTGTATGTTGGGAATGGTTAAAAATTAAGGTTTCACCATGGTAACCCCTGTCTACACTGCTCACATGAATTTTAAAAATATTTCACAACATAATGAAACAATAACGTGAATATTTAATTTTTAAATCCATTTGACCATTTCTTATAGGGGTTACCATGATGAAAATGACTTTTTACCTAATTCCAAATTGCATGTCAATTATTAGCTGATTGTAAAAAATTTAAATGTTTATATTTGAAAATGGCTCATTTCCATAGGTTGATCCCTTTGGAAATCGACAAATTTTGAAGTGAAAATTGAAAAAAAATCAATTGGTAAATATTTGAAGTGTTTTTGGGAATGGCTAAAAGTTGAGGTTTCAGCATGTTCAACCCTTCAAAGAATACACAAATGATGTTGAAAAGTTATCTTAACACGCTAAAACAATATGGAGAAAAATTGATTTGACCATTAATTATAGGGGTTACCATGATGAAACTTGACTTTTTAACCATTGCCAACTTGCATGCAAGATATTAGCCTATTGGAAAATTTCGAAAGTTTTATTTCCAAATGGCTCATTTCCATCGGTCAACCCCTTTGGAAATCGACAAATTTTGAGGTAAAATTTGAAATTTTTAAGAAGGATAATATTTGACGTGTATGTTGGGAATGGTTTAAAATTAAGGTTTCAACATGGTAACCCCTGTCTATACTGCTCAATTGAATTTGATAAATATTTCATAAGAGAATGAAACAATATCTTGAAAATTTGATTTTTAAATCCATTTGACCATTTCTTACAAGGGTTACCATGATGAAACATGACTTTTTACCCAATTCCAAAATGCAAGTCAATTATTAGCTGATTGTAAAAATTCAAATGTTTGTAAGTGAAAATGGCTCCTTTCCAAAGGTTAACCCCTGTGGAAATCCAAAAATTTTGAAGTGAAAATTGAAAAAAATTTGAACTGGTAAATATTTGAAGTTTATTTGGGAATGGCTAAATGTTGAGGTTTTAGCATGTTAAGCCCTTCAAAGAATACGCAAATGATGTTAAAAAGTTAGCTTAACACGCTAAAACAATATGGAGAAAAATTGATTTGACCATTAATTACAGGGGTTATCATGATGAAACTTGACTTTTTAGCCATTTCCAACATGCATATAAGATATTAGCCGATTGGAAAATTTCAAAAGTTTTATGTCCAAATGGCTCATTTCCATCGGTTAAAGCCTTTGGAGATCAAAAAATTTTGATGTAAAAATTGAAATTTTTTAAGAAGGATAATATTAGATGTGTATGTTGGGAATGGTTAAAAATTAAGGTTTCACCATGGTAACCCCTGTCTACACTGCTCACATGAATTTTAAAAATATTTCACAACAGAATGAAACAATAACGTGAATATTTAATTTTTAAATCCATTTGACCATTTCTTATAGGGGTTACCATGATGAAAATGACTTTTTACCTAATTCCAAATTGCATGTCAATTATTAGCTGATTGTAAAAAATTTAAATGTTTATATTTGAAAATGGCTCATTTCCAGAGGTTGATCCCTTTGGAAATCGACAAATTTTGAAGTGAAAATTGAAAAAAAATCAATTGGTAAATATTTGAAGTGTTTTTGGGAATGGCTAAAAGTTGAGGTTTCAGCATGTTCAACCCTTCAAAGAATACACAAATGATGTTGAAAAGTTATCTTAACACGCTAAAACAATATGGAGAAAAATTGATTTGACCATTAATTATAGGGGTTACCATGATGAAACTTGACTTTTTAACCATTGCCAACTTGCATGCAAGATATTAGCCTATTGGAAAATTTCGAAAGTTTTATGTCCAAATGGCTCATTTCCATCGGTCAACCCCTTTGGAAACCGACAAATTTTGAGGTAAAAATTGAAATTTTTAAGAAGGATAATATTTGACGTGTATGTTGGGAATGGTTTAAAATTAAGGTTTCACCATGGTAACCCCCGTCTATCTTGCTCAATTGAATTTGATAAATATTTCATAAGAGAATGAAACAATATCTTGAAAATTTGATTTTTAAATCCATTTGACCATTTCTTACAAGGGTTACCATGATGAAACATGACTTTTTACCCAATTCCAAAATGCAAGTCAATTATTAGCTGATTGTAAAAATTTAAATTTTTAAGGAAAATGCTCGTTCCAAAGGTTAACCTTAAATCCAAAAATTTTAAGTAAAATGAAAAAAATTTAAGTAAATATGAATTTATTTGGAATGTAAATTAGGTTTTAGCATGTTAAGCCCTTAAAAATACGCAAATGATAAAATAGCAACACGCTAAAACAATATGGAGAAAAATTGATTTGACCATTAATTACAGGGGTTATCATGATGAAACTTGACTTTTTAGCCATTTCCAACATGCATATAAGATATTAGCCGATTGGAAAATTTCAAAAGTTTTATGTCCAAATGGCTCATTTCCATCGGTTAAAGCCTTTGGAGATCAAAAAATTTTGATGTAAAAATTGAAATTTTTTAAGAAGGATAATATTAGATGTGTATGTTGGGAATGGTTAAAAATTAAGGTTTCACCATGGTAACCCCCGTCTACAATTGCTCACATGAATTTTAAAAATATTTCACAACGAGAATGAAACAATAACGTGAATATTTAATTTTTAAATCCATTTGACCATTTCTTATAGGGGTTACCATGATGAAAATGACTTTTTACCTAATTCCAAATTGCATGTCAATTATTAGCTGATTGTAAAAAATTTAAATGTTTATATTTGAAAATGGCTCATTTCCAGAGGTTGATCCCTTTGGAAATCGACAAATTTTGAAGTGAAAATTGAAAAAAAATCAATTGGTAAATATTTGAAGTGTTTTTGGGAATGGCTAAAAGTTGAGGTTTCAGCATGTTCAACCCTTCAAAGAATACACAAATGATGTTGAAAAGTTATCTTAACATGCTAAAACAATATGGAGAAAAATTGATTTGACCATTAATTATAGGGGTTACCATGATGAAACTTGACTTTTTAACCATTGCCAACTTGCATGCAAGATATTAGCCTATTGGAAAATTTCGAAAGTTTTATGTCCAAATGGCTCATTTCCATCGGTCAACCCCTTTGGAAACCGACAAATTTTGAGGTAAAAATTGAAATTTTTAAGAAGGATAATATTTGACGTGTATGTTGGGAATGGTTTAAAATTAAGGTTTCACCATGGTAACCCCTGTCTATACTGCTCAATTGAATTTGATAAATATTTCATAAGAGAATGAAACAATATCTTGAAAATTTGATTTTTAAATCCATTTGACCATTTCTTACAAGGGTTACCATGATGAAACATGACTTTTTACCCAATTCAAAAATGCAAGTCAATTATTAGCTGATTGTAAAAATTTTAAATATTTTTAAGTGAAAATGGCTCGTTTCCAAAGGTTAACCCCTTTGGAAATCCACAAATTTTGAAGTGAAAATTGAAAAAAATTTGAACTGGTAAATATTTGAATTTTATTTGGGAATGGCTAAATGTTTAGGTTTTAGCATGTTAAGCCCTTCAAAGAATACGCAAATGATGTTAAAAAGTTAGCTTAACACGCTAAAACAATATGGAGAAAAATTGATTTGACCATTAATTACAGGGGTTATCATGATGAAACTTGACTTTTTAGCCATTTCCAACATGCATATAAGATATTAGCCGATTGGAAAATTTCAAAAGTTTTATGTCCAAATGGCTCATTTCCATCGGTTAAAGCCTTTGGAGATCAAAAAATTTTGATGTAAAAATTGAAATTTTTTAAGAAGGATAATATTAGATGTGTATGTTGGGAATGGTTAAAAATTAAGGTTTCACCATGGTAACCCCTGTCTACAATCGCTCACATGAATTTTAAAAATATTTCACAACAGAATGAAACAATAACGTGAATATTTTATTTTTAAATCCATTTGACCATTTCTTATAGGGGTTACCATGATGAAAATGACTTTTTACCTAATTCCAAATTGCATGTCAATTATTAGCTGATTGTAAAAAATTTAAATGTTTATATTTGAAAATGGCTCATTTCCATAGGTTGATCCCTTTGGAAATCGACAAATTTTGAAGTGAAAATTGAAAAAAAATCAATTGGTAAATATTTGAAGTGTTTTTGGGAATGGCTAAAAGTTGAGGTTTCAGCATGTTCAACCCTTCAAAGAATACACAAATGATGTTGAAAAGTTATCTTAACACGCTAAAACAATATGGAGAAAAATTGATTTGACCATTAATTATAGGGGTTACCATGATGAAACTTGACTTTTTAACCATTGCCAACTTGCATGCAAGATATTAGCCTATTGGAAAATTTCGAAAGTTTTATGTCCAAATGGCTCATTTCCATCGGTCAACCCCTTTGGAAACCGACAAATTTTGAGGTAAAAATTGAAATTTTTAAGAAGGATAATATTTGACGTGTATGTTGGGAATGGTTTAAAATTAAGGTTTCACCATGGTAACCCCTGTCTATACTTGCTCAATTGAATTTGATAAATATTTCATAAGAGAATGAAACAATATCTTGAAAATTTGGTTTTTAAATCCATTTGACCATTTCTTACAAGGGTTACCATGATGAAACATGACTTTTTACCCAATTCCAAAATGCAAGTCAATTATTAGCTGATTGTAAAAATTTAAATGTTTGTAAGTGAAAATGGCTTGTTTCCAAAGGTTAACCCCTGTGGAAATCCAAAAATTTTGAAGTGAAAATTGAAAAAAATTTGAGCTGGTAAATATTTGAAATTTATTTGGGAATGGCTAAATGTTGAGGTTTTAGCATGTTAAGCCCTTCAAAGAATACGCAAATGATGTTAAAAAGTTAGCTTAACACGCTAAAACAATATGGAGAAAAATTGATTTGACCATTAATTACAGAGGTTATCATGATGAAACTTGACTTTTTAGCCATTTCCAACATGCATATAAGATATTAGCCGATTGGAAAATTTCAAAAGTTTTATGTCCAAATGGCTCATTTCCATCGGTTAAAGCCTTTGGAGATCAAAAAATTTTGATGTAAAAATTGAAATTTTTTAAGAAGGATAATATTAGATGTGTATGTTGGGAATGGTTAAAAATTAAGGTTTCACCATGGTAACCCCTGTCTACACTGCTCACATGAATTTTAAAAATATTTCACAACAGAATGAAACAATAACGTGAATATTTTATTTTTAAATCCATTTGACCATTTCTTATAGGGGTTAACATGATGAAAATGACTTTTTACCTAATTCCAAATTGCATGTCAATTATTAGCTGATTGTAAAAAATTTAAATGTTTATATTTGAAAATGGCTCATTTCCATAGGTTGATCCCTTTGGAAATCGACAAATTTTGAAGTGAAAATTGAAAAAAAATCAATTGGTAAATATTTGAAGTGTTTTTGGGAATGGCTAAAAGTTGAGGTTTCAGCATGTTCAACCCTTCAAAGAATACACAAATGATGTTGAAAAGTTATCTTAACACGCTAAAACAATATGGAGAAAAATTGATTTGACCATTAATTATAGGGGTTACCATGATGAAACTTGACTTTTTAACCATTGCCAACTTGCATGCAAGATATTAGCCTATTGGAAAATTTCGAAAGTTTTATGTCCAAATGGCTCATTTCCATCGGTCAACCCCTTTGGAAACCGACAAATTTTGAGGTAAAAATTGAAATTTTTAAGAAGGATAATATTTGACGTGTATGTTGGGAATGGTTTAAAATTAAGGTTTCACCATGGTAACCCCTGTCTATACTTGCTCAATTGAATTTGATAAATATTTCATAAGAGAATGAAACAATATCTTGAAAATTTGGTTTTTAAATCCATTTGACCATTTCTTACAAGGGTTACCATGATGAAACATGACTTTTTACCCAATTCCAAAATGCAAGTCAATTATTAGCTGATTGTAAAAATTTTAAATGTTTGTAAGTGAAAATGGCTTGTTTCCAAAGGTTAACCCCTTTGGAAATCCAAAAATTTTGAAGTGAAAATTGAAAAAAATTTGAACTTGGTAAATATTTGAAATTTATTTGGGAATGGCTAAATGTTGAGGTTTTAGCATGTTAAGCCCTTCAAAGAATACGCAAATGATGTTAAAAAGTTAGCTTAACACGCTAAAACAATATGGAGAAAAATTGATTTGACCATTAATTACGGGGTTATCATGATGAAACTTGACTTTTTAGCCATTTCCAACATGCATATAAGATATTAGCCGATTGGAAAATTTCAAAAGTTTTATGTCCAAATGGCTCATTTCCATCGGTTAAAGCCTTTGGAGATCAAAAAATTTTGATGTAAAAATTGAAATTTTTTAAGAAGGATAATATTAGATGTGTATGTTGGGAATGGTTAAAAATTAAGGTTTCACCATGGTAACCCTCGTCTACACCGCTCACATGAATTTTAAAAATATTTCACAACGAGAATGAAACAATAACGTGAATATTTTATTTTTAAATCCATTTGACCATTTCTTATAGGGGTTAACATGATGAAAATGACTTTTTACCTAATTCCAAATTGCATGTCAATTATTAGCTGATTGTAAAAAATTTAAATGTTTATATTTGAAAATGGCTCATTTCCATAGGTTGATCCCTTTGGAAATCGACAAATTTTGAAGTGAAAATTGAAAAAAAATCAATTGGTAAATATTTGAAGTGTTTTTGGGAATGGCTAAAAGTTGAGGTTTCAGCATGTTCAACCCTTCAAAGAATACACAAATGATGTTGAAAAGTTATCTTAACACGCTAAAACAATATGGAGAAAAATTGATTTGACCATTAATTATAGGGGTTACCATGATGAAACTTGACTTTTTAACCATTGCCAACTTGCATGCAAGATATTAGCCTATTGGAAAATTTCGAAAGTTTTATGTCCAAATGGCTCATTTCCATCGGTCAACCCCTTTGGAAACCGACAAATTTTGAGGTAAAAATTGAAATTTTTAAGAAGGATAATATTTGACGTGTATGTTGGGAATGGTTTAAAATTAAGGTTTCACCATGGTAACCCCCGTCTATACTTGCTCAATTGAATTTGATAAATATTTCATAAGAGAATGAAACAATATCTTGAAAATTTGGTTTTTAAATCCATTTGACCATTTCTTACAAGGGTTACCATGATGAAACATGACTTTTTACCCAATTCCAAAATGCAAGTCAATTATTAGTTGATTGTAAAAATTTTAAATGTTTGTAAGTGAAAATGGCTTGTTTCCAAAGGTTAACCCCTTTGGAAATCCAAAAATTTTGAAGTGAAAATTGAAAAAAATTTGAACTGGTAAATATTTGAAATTTATTTGGGAATGGCTAAATGTTGAGGTTTTAGCATGTTAAGCCCTTCAAAGAATACGCAAATGATGTTAAAAAGTTAGCTTAACACGCTAAAACAATATGGAGAAAAATTGATTTGACCATTAATTACAGAGGTTATCATGATGAAACTTGACTTTTTAGCCATTTCCAACATGCATATAAGATATTAGCCGATTGGAAAATTTCAAAAGTTTTATGTCCAAATGGCTCATTTCCATCGGTTAAAGCCTTTGGAGATCAAAAAATTTTGATGTAAAAATTGAAATTTTTTAAGAAGGATAATATTAGATGTGTATGTTGGGAATGGTTAAAAATTAAGGTTTCACCATGGTAACCCCCGTCTACACCGCTCACATGAATTTTAAAAATATTTCACAACGAGAATGAAACAATAACGTGAATATTTTATTTTTAAATCCATTTGACCATTTCTTATAGGGGTTAACATGATGAAAATGACTTTTTACCTAATTACAAATTGCATGTCAATTATTAGCTGATTGTAAAAAATTTAAATGTTTATATTTGAAAATGGCTCATTTCCAGAGGTTGATCCCTTTGGAAATCGACAAATTTTGAAGTGAAAATTGAAAAAAAATCAATTGGTAAATATTTGAAGTGTTTTTGGGAATGGCTAAAAGTTGAGGTTTCAGCATGTTCAACCCTTCAAAGAATACACAAATGATGTTGAAAAGTTATCTTAACACGCTAAAACAATATGGAGAAAAATTGATTTGACCATTAATTATAGGGGTTACCATGATGAAACTTGACTTTTTAACCATTGCCAACTTGCATGCAAGATATTAGCCTATTGGAAAATTTCGAAAGTTTTATGTCCAAATGGCTCATTTCCATCGGTCAACCCCTTTGGAAACCGACAAATTTTGAGGTAAAAATTGAAATTTTTAAGAAGGATAATATTTGACGTGTATGTTGGGAATGGTTTAAAATTAAGGTTTCACCATGGTAACCCCCGTCTATACTCGCTCAATTGAATTTGATAAATATTTCATAAGAGAATGAAACAATATCTTGAAAATTTGATTTTTAAATCCATTTGACCATTTCTTACAAGGGTTACCATGATGAAACATGACTTTTTACCCAATTCCAAAATGCAAGTCAATTATTAGCTGATTGTAAAAATTTAAATGTTTGTAAGTGAAAATGGCTTGTTTCCAAAGGTTAACCCCTGTGGAAATCCAAAAATTTTGAAGTGAAAATTGAAAAAAATTTGAACCGGTAAATATTTGAAATTTATTTGGGAATGGCTAAATGTTGAGGTTTTAGCATGTTAAGCCCTTCAAAGAATACGCAAATGATGTTAAAAAGTTAGCTTAACACGCTAAAACAATATGGAGAAAAATTGATTTGACCATTAATTACAGAGGTTATCATGATGAAACTTGACTTTTTAGCCATTTCCAACATGCATATAAGATATTAGCCGATTGGAAAATTTCAAAAGTTTTATGTCCAAATGGCTCATTTCCATCGGTTAAAGCCTTTGGAGATCAAAAAATTTTGATGTAAAAATTGAAATTTTTTAAGAAGGATAATATTAGATGTGTATGTTGGGAATGGTTAAAAATTAAGGTTTCACCATGGTAACCCCTGTCTACACTGCTCACATGAATTTTAAAAATATTTCACAACGAATGAAACAATAACGTGAATATTTTATTTTTAAATCCATTTGACCATTTCTTATAGGGGTTACCATGATGAAAATGACTTTTTACCTAATTCCAAATTGCATGTCAATTATTAGCTGATTGTAAAAAATTTAAATGTTTATATTTGAAAATGGCTCATTTCCATAGGTTGATCCCTTTGGAAATCGACAAATTTTGAAGTGAAAATTGAAAAAAAATCAATTGGTAAATATTTGAAGTGTTTTTGGGAATGGCTAAAAGTTGAGGTTTCAGCATGTTCAACCCTTCAAAGAATACACAAATGATGTTGAAAAGTTATCTTAACACGCTAAAACAATATGGAGAAAAATTGATTTGACCATTAATTATAGGGGTTACCATGATGAAACTTGACTTTTTAACCATTGCCAACTTGCATGCAAGATATTAGCCTATTGGAAAATTTCGAAAGTTTTATGTCCAAATGGCTCATTTCCATCGGTCAACCCCTTTGGAAACCGACAAATTTTGAGGTAAAAATTGAAATTTTTAAGAAGGATAATATTTGACGTGTATGTTGGGAATGGTTTAAAATTAAGGTTTCACCATGGTAACCCCCGTCTATACTTGCTCAATTGAATTTGATAAATATTTCATAAGAGAATGAAACAATATCTTGAAAATTTGATTTTTAAATCCATTTGACCATTTCTTACAAGGGTTACAATGATGAAACATGACTTTTTACCCAATTCAAAAATGCAAGTCAATTATTAGCTGATTGTAAAAATTTAAATGTTTGTAAGTGAAAATGGCTCGTTTCCAACGGTTAACCCCTGTGGAAATCCACAAATTTTGAAGTGAAAATTGAAAAAAATTTGAACTGGTAAATATTTGAAGTTTATTTGGGAATGGCTAAATGTTGAGGTTTTAGCATGTTAAGCCCTTCAAAGAATACGCAAATGATGTTAAAAAGTTAGCTTAACACGCTAAAACAATATGGAGAAAAATTGATTTGACCATTAATTACAGGGGTTATCATGATGAAACTTGACTTTTTAGCCAATTCCAACATGCATATAAGATATTAGCCGATTGGAAAATTTCAAAAGTTTTATGTCCAAATGGCTCATTTCCATCGGTTAAAGCCTTTGGAGATCAAAAAATTTTGATGTAAAAATTGAAATTTTTTAAGAAGGATAATATTAGATGTGTATGTTGGGAATGGTTAAAAATTAAGGTTTCACCATGGTAACCCCTCGTCTACACCGCTCACATGAATTTTAAAAATATTTCACAACAGAATGAAACAATAACGTGAATATTTTATTTTTAAATCCATTTGACCATTTCTTATAGGGGTTACCATGATGAAAAATGACTTTTTTCCTAATTCCAAATTGCAAGTCAATTATTAGTTGATTGTAAAAAATTTAAATGTTTATATTTGAAAATGGCTCATTTCCATAGGTTGACCCCTTTGGAAATCGACAAATTTTGAAGTGAAAATTGAAAAAAAATTCAATTGGTAAATATTTGAAGTGTTTTTGGGAATGGCTAAAAGTTGAGGTTTCAGCATGTTCAACCCTTCAAAGAATACACAAATGATGTTGAAAAGTTATCTTAACATGCTAAAACAATATGGAGAAAAATTGATTTGACCATTAATTATAGGGGTTACCGTGATGAAACTTGACTTTTTAACCATTGCCAACTTGCATGCAAGATATTAGCCTATTGGAAAATTTCGAAAGTTTTATGTCCAAATGGCTCATTTCCATCGGTCAACCCCTTTGGAAATCGACAAATTTTGAGGTAAAAATTGAAATTTTTAAGAAGGATAATATTTGACGTGTATGTTGGGAATGGTTTAAAATTAAGGTTTCACCATGGTAACCCCCGTCTATACTTTGCTCAATTGAATTTGATAAATATTTCATAAGAGAATGAAACAATATCTTGAAAATTTGATTTTTAAATCCATTTGACCATTTCTTACAAGGGTTACAATGATGAAACATGACTTTTTACCCAATTCAAAAATGCAAGTCAATTATTACCTGATTGTAAAAATTTAAATGTTTGTAAGTGAAAATGGCTCGTTTCCAAAGGTTAACCCCTGTGGAAATCCACAAATTTTGAAGTGAAAATTGAAAAAAATTTGAACTGGTAAATATTTGAAGTTTATTTGCGAATGGCTAAATGTTGAGGTTTTAGCATGTTAAGCCCTTCAAAGAATACGCAAATGATGTTAAAAAGTTAGCTTAACACGCTAAAACAATATGGAGAAAAATTGATTTGACCATTAATTACAGGGGTTATCATGATGAAACTTGACTTTTTAGCCAATTCCAACATGCATATAAGATATTAGCCGATTGGAAAATTTCAAAAGTTTTATGTCCAAATGGCTCATTTCCATCGGTTAAAGCCTTTGGAGATCAAAAAATTTTGATGTAAAAATTGAAATTTTTTAAGAAGGATAATATTAGATGTGTATGTTGGGAATGGTTAAAAATTAAGGTTTCACCATGGTAACCCCCGTCTACACTCGCTCACATGAATTTTAAAAATATTTCACAACAGAATGAAACAATAACGTGAATATTTAATTTTTAAATCCATTTGACCATTTCTTATAGGGGTTACCATGATGAAAAATGACTTTTTTCCTAATTCCAAATTGCAAGTCAATTATTAGTTGATTGTAAAAAATTTAAATGTTTATATTTGAAAATGGCTCATTTCCATAGGTTGACCCCTTTGGAAATCGACAAATTTTGAAGTGAAAATTGAAAAAAAATTCAATTGGTAAATATTTGAAGTGTTTTTGGGAATGGCTAAAAGTTGAGGTTTCAGCATGTTCAACCCTTCAAAGAATACACAAATGATGTTGAAAAGTTATCTTAACATGCTAAAACAATATGGAGAAAAATTGATTTGACCATTAATTATAGGGGTTACCATGATGAAACTTGACTTTTTAACCATTGCCAACTTGCATGCAAGATATTAGCCTATTGGAAAATTTCGAAAGTTTTATGTCCAAATGGCTCATTTCCATCGGTCAACCCCTTTGGAAATCGACAAATTTTGAGGTAAAAATTGAAATTTTTAAGAAGGATAATATTTGACGTGTATGTTGGGAATGGTTTAAAATTAAGGTTTCACCATGGTAACCCCCGTCTATACTTGCTCAATTGAATTTGATAAATATTTCATAAGAGAATGAAACAATATCTTGAAAATTTGATTTTTAAATCCATTTGACCATTTCTTACAAGGGTTACCATGATGAAACATGACTTTTTACCCAATTCAAAAATGCAAGTCAATTATTAGCTGATTGTAAAAATTTAAATGTTTGTAAGTGAAAATGGCTCGTTTCCAAAGGTTAACCCCTGTGGAAATCCACAAATTTTGAAGTGAAAATTGAAAGAAATTTGAACTGGTAAATATTTGAAGTTTATTTGGGAATGGCTAAATGTTGAGGTTTTAGCATGTTAAGCCCTTCAAAGAATACGCAAATGATGTTAAAAAGTTAGCTTAACACGCTAAAACAATATGGAGAAAAATTGATTTGACCATTAATTACAGGGGTTATCATGATGAAACTTGACTTTTTAGCCAATTCCAACATGCATATAAGATATTAGCCGATTGGAAAATTTCAAAAGTTTTATGTCCAAATGGCTCATTTCCATCGGTTAAAGCCTTTGGAGATCAAAAAATTTTGATGTAAAAATTGAAATTTTTTAAGAAGGATAATATTAGATGTGTATGTTGGGAATGGTTAAAAATTAAGGTTTCACCATGGTAACCCCCTGTCTACACTGCTCACATGAATTTTAAAAATATTTCACAACAGAATGAAACAATAACGTGAATATTTAATTTTTAAATCCATTTGACCATTTCTTATAGGGGTTACCATGATGAAAAATGACTTTTTTCCTAATTCCAAATTGCAAGTCAATTATTAGCTGATTGTAAAAAATTTAAATGTTTATATTTGAAAATGGCTCAATTCCATAGGTTGACCCCTTTGGAAATCGACAAATTTTGAAGTGAAAATTGAAAAAAAATTCAATTGGTAAATATTTGAAGTGTTTTTGGGAATGGCTAAAAGTTGAGGTTTCAGCATGTTCAACCCTTCAAAGAATACACAAATGATGTTGAAAAGTGATCTTAACACGCTAAAACAATATGGAGAAAAATTGATTTGACCATTAATTATAGGGGTTACCATGATGAAACTTGACTTTTTAACCATTGCCAACTTGCATGCAAGATATTAGCCGATTGGAAAATTTCGAAAGTTTTATGTCCAAATGGCTCATTTCCATCGGTCAACCCCTTTGGAAACCGAACAATTTTGAGGTAAAAATTGAAATTTTTAAGAAGGATAATATTTGACGTGTATGTTGGGAATGGTTTAAAATTAAGGTTTCACCATGCTAACCCCCCATATACTCGCTCAATTGAATTTGATAAATATTTCACAAGAGAATGAAACAATATCTTGAAAATTTGATTTTTAAATCCATTTGACCATTTCTTACAAGGGTTACCATGATGAAACATGACGTTTTACCCAATTCAAAAATGCAAGTCAATTATTACCTGATTGTAAAAATTTAAATGTTTGTAAGTGAAAATGGCTCGTTTCCAACGGTTAACCCCTGTGGAAATCCACAAATTTTGAAGTGAAAATTGAAAAAAATTTGAACTGGTAAATATTTGAAGTTTATTTGGGAATGGCTAAATGTTGAGGTTTTAGCATGTTAAGCCCTTCAAAGAATACGCAAATGATGTTAAAAAGTTAGCTTAACACGCTAAAACAATATGGAGAAAAATTGATTTGACCATTCATTACAGGGGTTATCATGATGAAACTTGACTTTTTAGCCAATTCCAACATGCATATAAGATATTAGCCGATTGGAAAATTTCAAAAGTTTTATGTCCAAATGGCTCATTTCCATCGGTTAAAGCCTTTGGAGATCAAAAAATTTTGATGTAAAAATTGAAATTTTTTAAGAAGGATAATATTAGATGTGTATGTTGGGAATGGTTAAAAATTAAGGTTTCACCATGGTAACCCCTGTCTACACTGCTCACATGAATTTTAAAAATATTTCACAACAGAATGAAACAATAACGTGAATATTTTATTTTTAAATCCATTTGACCATTTCTTATAGGGGTTACCATGATGAAAAATGACTTTTTTCCTAATTCCAAATTGCAAGTCAATTATTAGCTGATTGTAAAAAATTTAAATGTTTATATTTGAAAATGGCTAATTTCCATAGGTTGACCCCTTTGGAAATCGACAAATTTTGAAGTGAAAATTGAAAAAAAATTCAATTGGTAAATATTTGAAGTGTTTTTGGGAATGGCTAAAAGTTGAGGTTTCAGCATGTTCAACCCTTCAAAGAATACACAAATGATGTTGAAAAGTTATCTTAACATGCTAAAACGATATGGAGAAAAATTGATTTGACCATTAATTATAGGGGTTACCATGATGAAACTTGACTTTTTAACCATTGCCAACTTGCATGCAAGATATTAGTCTATTGGAAAATTTCGAAAGTTTTATGTCCAAATGGCTCATTTCCATCGGTCAACCCCTTTGGAAATCGACAAATTTTGAGGTAAAAATTGAAATTTTTAAGAAGGATAATATTTGACGTGTATGTTGGGAATGGTTTAAAATTAAGGTTTCACCATGGTAACCCCTGTCTATACTGCTCAATTGAATTTGATAAATATTTCATAAGAGAATGAAACAATATCTTGAAAATTTGATTTTTAAATCCATTTGACCATTTCTTACAAGGGTTACAATGATGAAACATGACTTTTTACCCAATTCTAAAATGCAAGTCAATTATTAGCTGATTGTAAAAATTTCAATGTTTGTAAGTGAAAATGTCTCGTTTCCAAAGGTTAACCCCTGTGGAAATCCACAAATTTTGAAGTGAAAATTGAAAAAAATTTGAACTGGTAAATATTTGAAGTTTATTTGGGAATGGCTAAATGTTGAGGTTTTAGCATGTTAAGCCCTTCAAAGAATACGCAAATGATGTTAAAAAGTTAGCTTAACACGCTAAAACAATATGGAGAAAAATTGATTTGACCATTAATTACAGGGGTTATCATGATGAAACTTGACTTTTTAGCCATTTCCAACATGCATATAAGATATTAGCCGATTGGAAAATTTCAAAAGTTTTATGTCCAAATGGCTCATTTCCATCGGTTAAAGCCTTTGGAGATCAAAAAATTTTGATGTAAAAATTGAAATTTTTTAAGAAGAATAATATTAGATGTGTATGTTGGGAATGGTTAAAAATTAAGGTTTCACCACGGTAACCCCTGTCTACAATGCTCACATGAATTTTAAAAATATTTCGCAACAGAATGAAACAATAACGTGAATATTTAATTTTTAAATCCATTTGACCATTTCTTATAGGGGTTACCATGATGAAAAATGACTTTTTACCTAATTCCAAATTGCAAGTCAATTATTAGCTGATTGTAAAAAATTTAAATGTTTATATTTGAAAATGGCTAATTTCCATAGGTTGACCCCTTTGGAAATCGACAAATTTTGAAGTGAAAATTGAAAAAAAATTCAATTGGTAAATATTTGAAGTGTTTTTGGGAATGGCTAAAAGTTGAGGTTTTAGCATGTTCAACCCTTCAAAGAATACACAAATGATGTTGAAAAGTTATTTTAACATGCTAAAACAATATGGAGAAAAATTGATTTGACCATTAATTATAGGGGTTACCATGATGAAACTTGACTTTTTAACCATTGCCAACTTGCATGCAAGATATTAGCCGATTGGAAAATTTCGAAAGTTTTATGTCAATCGATTAACCCCTTTGGAAATCGAAAAATTTGGAGGTAAAAATTGAAATTTTTTAAGAAAGATAATGTTTGAGGTGTATGTTGGGTATGGTTAAAAATTAAGTTTTCACCATGGTAACCCCTGTCTATACTGCTCAAATGAATTTAAGAAATATTTCATAACAGAATGAAAAAATAATGTGAATATTTTGTTTTCAAATCCATTTGACAATTTCTTACAGGGGTTACCATGATGAAACATGACTTTTTACCCAATTCCAAAATGCAAGTCAATTATTAGCTGATTGTAAAAATTTTAAATGTTTTTAAGTGAAAATGGCTAGTTTCCATAGGTTGACCCCTTTGGAAATCGACAAATTTTGAAGTGAAAATTGAAAAAAAATTCAATTGGTAAATATTTGAAGTGTTTTTGGGAATGGCTAAAAGTTGAGGTTTCAGCATGTTCAACCCTTCAAAGAATACACAAATGATGTTGAAAAGTTATCTTAACATGCTAAAACGATATGGAGAAAAATTGATTTGACCATTAATTATAGGGGTTACCATGATGAAACTTGACTTTTTAACCATTGCCAACTTGCATGCAAGATATTAGCCTATTGGAAAATTTCGAAAGTTTTATGTCCAAATGGCTCATTTCCATCGGTCAACCCCTTTGGAAACCGACAAATTTTGAGGTAAAAATTGAAATTTTTAAGAAGGATAATATTTGACGTGTATGTTGGGAATGGTTTAAAATTAAGGTTTCACCATGGTAACCCCTGTCTATACTTGCTCAATTGAATTTGATAAATATTTCATAAGAGAATGAAACAATATCTTGAAAATTTGATTTTTAAATCCATTTGACCATTTCTTACAAGGGTTACCATGATGAAACATGACTTTTTACCCAATTCCAAAATGCAAGTCAATTATTACCTGATTGTAAAAATTTAAATGTTTGTAAGTGAAAATGGCTCGTTTCCAAAGGTTAACCCCTGTGGAAATCCACAAATTTTGAAGTGAAAATTGAAAAAAATTTGAACTGGTAAATATTTGAAGTTTATTTGGGAATGGCTAAATGTTGAGGTTTTAGCATGTTAAGCCCTTCAAAGAATACGCAAATGATGTTAAAAAGTTAGCTTAACACGCTAAAACAATATGGAGAAAAATTGATTTGACCATTAATTACAGGGGTTATCATGATGAAACTTGACTTTTTAGCCATTTCCAACATGCATATAAGATATTAGCCGATTGGAAAATTTCAAAAGTTTTATGTCCAAATGGCTCATTTCCATCGGTTAAAGCCTTTGGAGATCAAAAAATTTTGATGTAAAAATTGAAATTTTTTAAGAAGAATAATATTAGATGTGTATGTTGGGAATGGTTAAAAATTAAGGTTTCACCACGGTAACCCTCGTCTACAATGCTCACATGAATTTTAAAAATATTTCACAACGAATGAAACAATAACGTGAATATTTAATTTTTAAATCCATTTGACCATTTCTTATAGGGGTTACCATGATGAAAAATGACTTTTTACCTAATTCCAAATTGCAAGTCAATTATTAGCTGATTGTAAAAAATTTAAATGTTTATATTTGAAAATGGCTAATTTCCATAGGTTGACCCCTTTGGAAATCGACAAATTTTGAAGTGAAAATTGAAAAAAAATTCAATTGGTAAATATTTGAAGTGTTTTTGGGAATGGCTAAAAGTTGAGGTTTCAGCATGTTCAACCCTTCAAAGAATACACAAATGATGTTGAAAAGTTATCTTAACATGCTAAAACGATATGGAGAAAAATTGATTTGACCATTAATTATAGGGGTTACCATGATGAAACTTGACTTTTTAACCATTGCCAACTTGCATGCAAGATATTAGCCTATTGGAAAATTTCGAAAGTTTTATGTCCAAATGGCTCATTTCCATCGGTCAACCCCTTTGGAAATCGACAAATTTTGAGGTAAAAATTGAAATTTTTAAGAAGGATAATATTTGACGTGTATGTTGGGAATGGTTTAAAATTAAGGTTTCACCATGGTAACCCCTACCTATACTGCTCAATTGAATTTGATAAATATATCATAAGAGAATGAAACAATATCTTGAAAATTTGATTTTTAAATCCATTTGACCATTTCTTACAAGGGTTACCATGATGAAACATGACTTTTTACCCAATTCCAAAATGCAAGTCAATTATTACCTGATTGTAAAAGTTTAAATGTTTGTAAGTGAAAATGGCTCGTTTCCAAAGGTTAACCCCTGTGGAAATCCACAAATTTTGAAGTGAAAATTGAAAAAAATTTGAACTGGTAAATATTTGAAGTTTATTTGGGAATGGCTAAATGTTGAGGTTTTAGCATGTTAAGCCCTTCAAAGAATAAGCAAATGATGTTAAAAAGTTAGCTTAACACGCTAAAACAATATGGAGAAAAATTTATTTGACCATTAATTACAGGGGTTATCATGATGAAACTTGACTTTTTAGCCATTTCCAACATGCATATAAGATATTAGCCGATTGGAAAATTTCAAAAGTTTTATGTCCAAAAGGCTCATTTCCATCGGTTAAAGCCTTTGGAGATCAAAAAATTTTGATGTAAAAATTGAAATTTTTTAAGAAGGATAATATTAGATGTGTATGTTGGGAATGGTTAAAAATTAAGGTTTCACCATGGTAACCCCTGTCTACAATGCTCACATGAATTTTAAAAATATTTCACAACAGAATGAAACAATAACGTGAATATTTAATTTTTAAATCCATTTGACCATTTCTTATAGGGGTTACCATGATGAAAAATGACTTTTTACCTAATTCCAAATTGCAAGTCAATTATTAGCTGCTTGTAAAAAATTTAAATGTTTATATTTGAAAATGGCTAATTTCCATAGGTTGACCCCTTTGGAAATCGACAAATTTTGAAGTGAAAATTGAAAAAAAATTCAATTGGTAAATATTTGAAGTGTTTTTGGGAATGGCTAAAAGTTGAGGTTTCAGCATGTTCAACCCTTCAAAGAATACACAAATGATGTTGAAAAGTTATCTTAACATGCTAAAACAATATGGAGAAAAATTGATTTGACCATTAATTATAGGGGTTACCATGATGAAACTTGACTTTTTAACCATTGCCAACTTGCATGCAAGATATTAGCCGATTGGAAAATTTCGAAAGTTTTATGTCCATCGATTAACCCCTTTGGAAATCGAAAAATTTGGAGGTAAAAATTGAAATTTTTTAAGAAAGATAATGTTTGAGGTGTATGTTGGGTATGGTTAAAAATTAAGTTTTCACCATGGTAACCCCTGTCTATACTGCTCAAATGAATTTAAGAAATATTTAATAACAGAATGAAAAAATAATGTGAATATTTTGTTTTCAAATCCATTTGACAATTTCTTACAGGGGTTACCATGATGAAACATGACTTTTTACCCAATTCCAAAATGCAAGTCAATTATTAGCTGATTGTAAAAATTTTAAATGTTTTTAAGTGAAAATGGTTCGTTTCCAAAGGTTAACCCCTTTGGAAATCGACAAATTTTGAAGTGAAACTTGAAAAAAAATTCAATCGGTAAATATTTGAAGTGTTTTTGGGAATGGCTAAAAGTTGAAGTTTCAGCATGTTAGCCCTTCAAAGAATACGCAAATGATGTTAAAAAGTTATCTTAACACGCTAAAACAATATGGAGAAAAATTGATTTGACCATTAATTATAGGGGTTACCATGATGAAACTTGACTTTTTAACCATTGCCAACTTGCATGCAAGATATTAGCCTATTGGAAAATTTCGAAAGTTTTATGTCCAAATGGCTCATTTCCATCGGTCAACCCCTTTGGAAATGGACAAATTTTGAGGTAAAAATTGAAATTTTTAAGAAGGATAATATTTGACGTGTATGTTGGGAATGGTTTAAAATTAAGGTTTCACCATGGTAACCCCTGTCTATACTTGCTCAATTGAATTTGATAAATATTTCATAAGAGAATGAAACAATATCTTGAAAATTTGATTTTTAAATCCATTTGACCATTTCTTACAAGGGTTACCATGATGAAACATGACTTTTTACCCAATTCCAAAATGCAAGTCAATTATTACCTGATTGTAAAAATTTAAATGTTTGTAAGTGAAAATGGCTCGTTTCCAAAGGTTAACCCCGTGGAAATCCACAAATTTTGAAGTGAAAATTGAAAAAAATTTGAACTGGTAAATATTTGAAGTTTATTTGGGAATGGCTAAATGTTGAGGTTTTAGCATGTTAAGCCCTTCAAAGAATGCGCAAATGATGTTAAAAAGTTAGCTTAACACGCTAAAACAATATGGAGAAAAATTGATTTGACCATTAATTACAGGGGTTATCATGATGAAACTTGACTTTTTAGCCATTTCCAACATGCATATAAGATATTAGCCGATTGGAAAATTTCAAAAGTTTTATGTCCAAAAGGCTCATTTCCATCGGTTAAAGCCTTTGGAGATCAAAAAATTTTGATGTAAAAATTGAAATTTTTTAAGAAGGATAATATTAGATGTGTATGTTGGGAATGGTTAAAAATTAAGGTTTCACCATGGTAACCCCTGTCTACAATGCTCACATGAATTTTAAAAATATTTCACAACAGAATGAAACAATAACGTGAATATTTAATTTTTAAATCAATTTGACCATTTCTTATAGGGGTTACCATGATGAAAAATGACTTTTTACCTAATTCCAAATTGCAAGTCAATTATTAGCTGATTGTAAAAAATTTAAATGTTTATATTTGAAAATTGCTAATTTCCATAGGTTGACCCCTTTGGAAATCGACAAATTTTGAAGTGAAAATTGAAAAAAAATTCAATTGGTAAATATTTGAAGTGTTTTTGGGAATGGCTAAAAGTTGAGGTTTCAGCATGTTCAACCCTTCAAAGAATACACAAATGATGTTGAAAAGTTATCTTAACATGCTAAAACAATATGGAGAAAAATTGATTTGACCATTAATTATAGGGGTTACCATGATGAAACTTGACTTTTTAACCATTGCCAACTTGCATGCAAGATATTAGCCGATTGGAAAATTTCGAAAGTTTTATGTCATTCGATTAACCCCTTTGGAAATCGAAAACTTTGGAGGTAAAAATTGAAATTTTTTAAGAAAGATAATGTTTGAGGTGTATGTTGGGTATGGTTAAAAATTAAGTTTTCACCATGGTAACCCCTGTCTATACTGCTCAAATGAATTTAAGAAATATTTCATAACGAATGAAAAAATAATGTGAATATTTTGTTTTCAAATCCATTTGACAATTTCTTACGGGGTTACCATGATGAAACATGACTTTTTACCCAATTCCAAAATGCAAGTCAATTATTAGCTGATTGTAAAAATTTTAAATGTTTTTAAGTGAAAATGGTTCGTTTCCAAAGGTTAACCCCTTTGGAAATCGACAAATTTTGAAGTGAAACTTGAAAAAAAAATTCAATCGGTAAATATTTGAAGTGTTTTTGGGAATGGCTAAAAGTTGAAGTTTCAGCATGTTAGCCCTTCAAAGAATACGCAAATGATGTTAAAAAGTTATCTTAACACGCTAAAACAATATGGAGAAAAATTGATTTGACCATTAATTATAGGGGTTACCATGATGAAACTTGACTTTTTAACCATTGCCAACTTGCATGCAAGATATTAGCCTATTGGAAAATTTCGAAAGTTTTATGTCCAAATGGCTCATTTCCATCGGTCAACCCCTTTGGAAATGGACAAATTTTGAGGTAAAAATTGAAATTTTTAAGAAGGATAATATTTGACGTGTATGTTGGGAATGGTTTAAAATTAAGGTTTCACCATGGTAACCCCCGTCTATACTTGCTCAATTGAATTTGATAAATATTTCATAAGAGAATGAAACAATATCTTGAAAATTTGATTTTTAAATCCATTTGACCATTTCTTACAAGGGTTACCATGATGAAACATGACTTTTTACCCAATTCCAAAATGCAAGTCAATTATTACCCGATTGTAAAAATTTAAATGTTTGTAAGTGAAAATGGCTCGTTTCCAAAGGTTAACCCCCGTGGAAATCCACAAATTTTGAAGTGAAAATTGAAAAAAATTTGAACTGGTAAATATTTGAAGTTTATTTGGGAATGGCTAAATGTTGAGGTTTTAGCATGTTAAGCCCTTCAAAGAATGCGCAAATGATGTTAAAAAGTTAGCTTAACATGCTAAAACAATATGGAGAAAAATTGATTTGACCATTAATTACAGGGGTTATCATGATGAAACTTGACTTTTTAGCCATTTCCAACATGCATATAAGATATTAGCCGATTGGAAAATTTCAAAAGTTTTATGTCCAAAAGGCTCATTTCCATCGGTTAAAGCCTTTGGAGATCAAAAAGTTTTGATGTAAAAATTGAAATTTTTTAAGAAGGATAATATTAGATGTGTATGTTGGGAATGGTTAAAAATTAAGGTTTCACCATGGTAACCCCTGTCTACAATGCTCACATGAATTTTAAAAATATTTCACAACAGAATGAAACAATAACGTGAATATTTAATTTTTAAATCAATTTGACCATTTCTTATAGGGGTTACCATGATGAAAAATGACTTTTTACCTAATTCCAAATTGCAAGTCAATTATTAGCTGATTGTAAAAAATTTAAATGTTTATATTTGAAAATTGCTAATTTCCATAGGTTGACCCCTTTGGAAATCGACAAATTTTGAAGTGAAAATTGAAAAAAAATTCAATTGGTAAATATTTGAAGTGTTTTTGGGAATGGCTAAAAGTTGAGGTTTCAGCATGTTCAACCCTTCAAAGAATACACAAATGATGTTGAAAAGTTATCTTAACATGCTAAAACAATATGGAGAAAAATTGATTTAACCATTAATTATAGGGGTTACCATGATGAAACTTGACTTTTTAACCATTGCCAACTTGCATGCAAGATATTAGCCGATTGGAAAATTTCGAAAGTTTTATGTCAATCGATTAACCCCTTTGGAAATCGAAAAATTTGGAGGTAAAAATTGAAATTTTTTAAGAAAGATAATGTTTGAGGTGTATGTTGGGTATGGTTAAAAATTAAGTTTTCACCATGGTAACCCCTGTCTATACTGCTCAAATGAATTTAAGAAATATTTCATAACAGAATGAAAAAATAATGTGAATATTTTGTTTTCAAATCCATTTGACAATTTCTTACAGGGGTTACCATGATGAAACATGACTTTTTACCCAATTCCAAAATGCAAGTCAATTATTAGCTGATTGTAAAAATTTTAAATGTTTTTAAGTGAAAATGGTTCGTTTCCAAAGGTTAACCCCTTTGGAAATCGACAAATTTTGAAGTGAAACTTGAAAAAAAATTCAATCGGTAAATATTTGAAGTGTTTTTGGGAATGGCTAAAAGTTGAAGTTTCAGCATGTTAGCCCTTCAAAGAATACGCAAATGATGTTAAAAAGTTATCTTAACACGCTAAAACAATATGGAGAAAAATTGATTTGACCATTAATTATAGGGGTTACCATGATGAAACTTTACTTTTTAACCATTGCCAACTTGCATGCAAGATATTAGCCTATTGGAAAATTTCGAAAGTTTTATGTCCAAATGGCTCATTTCCATCGGTCAACCCTTTTGGAAATCGACAAATTTTGAGGTAAAAATTGAAATTTTTAAGAAGGATAATATTTGACGTGTATGTTGGGAATGGTTTAAAATTAAGGTTTCATCATGGTAACCCCTGTCTATACAAACTCAATTGAATTTGATAAATATTTCATAAGAGAATGAAACAATATCTTGAAAATTTGATTTTTAAATCCATTTGACCATATCTTACAAGGGTTACCATGATGAAACATGACTTTTTACCCAATTCAAAAATGCAAGTCAATTATTAGCGGATTGTAAAAATTTTAAATGTTTTTAAGTGAAAATGGCTCGTTTCCAAAGGTTAACCCCTTTGGAAATCCACAAATTTTGAAGTGAAAATTGAAAAAAATTTCAACTGGTAAATATTTGAAGTTTATTTTGGAATGGCTAAATGTTAAGGTTATAGCATATTAAGCCCTTCAAAGAATACGCAAATGATGTTAAAAAGTTAGCTTAACACGCTAAAACAATATGGAGAAAAATTGATTTGACCATTAATTACAGGGGTTATCATGATGAAACTTGACTTTTTAGCCATTTCCAACATGCATATAAGATATTAGCCGATTGGAAAATTTCAAAAGTTTTATGTCCAAATGGCTCATTTCCATCGGTTAAAGCCTTTGGAGATCAAAAAATTTTGATGTAAAAATTGAAATTTTTTAAGAAGGATAATATCTGATGTGTATGTTGGGAATGGTTAAAAATTAAGGTTTCACCATTGTAACCCCTGTCTATACTGCTCACACGATTTTTTAAAATATTTCATAACAGAATGAAACAATAATGTGAATATTTAATTTTTAAATCCATTTGACCATTTCTGATAGGGATTACCATGATGAAAAATGACTTTTTACCCAATTCCAAAATGCAAGTCAATTATTAGTTGATTGTAAAAAATTTAAATGTTTATATTTAAAAATGGCTCATTTCCATAAGTTGACCCCTTTGGAAATCGACAAATTTTGAAGTGAAAATTGAAAAAAAAATTGAATTGGTAAATATTTGAAGTTTATTTGGGAATGGCTAAAAGTTGAGGTTTTAGCATGTTAAGCCCTTCAAAGAATACGCAAATGATGTTAAAAAGTTAGCTTAACACGCTAAAACAATATGGAGAAAATTGATTTGACCATTAATTACAGGGGTTGTCATGATGAAACTTGACTTTTAGCCAATTCCAACATGCATGTAAGATATTAGCCGATTGGAAAATTTCAAAAGTTTTATGTCCAAATGGATCATTTCCATCGGTTAAAACCATTGGAGATCGAAAAACTTTGATGTAAAAATTGAATTTTTTAACATGGATAATATTTGATGTGTATGTTGGGAATGGTTAAAAATTAAGGATTCACCATGATAACCCCTGTCTATACTGCTCACACGATTTTTTAAAATATTTCATAACAGAATGAAACAATAACGTTAATATTTAATATTTAAATCCATTTGACCATTTCTTATAGAGGTTACCATGATGAAAAATGACTTTTTACACAATTCCAAATTGCAAGTCAGTTATTAGCTGATTGTAAAAAATTTAAATGTTTATATTTGAAAATGGCTCATTTCCATAGGTTGACCCCTTTGGAAATCGACAAATTTTGAAGTGAAAATTGAAAAAAAATTCAATTGGTAAATATTTGAAGTGTTTTTGGGAATGGGTTAAAGTTGAGGTTTCAGCATGTTAGACCTTCAAAGAATACGCAAATGATGTTAAAAAGTTATCTTAACACGCTAAAACAATATGGAGAAAAATTTATTTGACCATTAATTATAGGTGGTACCATGATGAAACTTGACTTTTTAGCCTTTTGCAACATGCATGTAAGATATTAGCAGATTGGAAAATTCCAAAAGTATTATGTCCAAATGGCTCATTTCCATCGGTTAACCCCTTAGGAGATCAAAAAATTTTGATGTAAAAATTGAAAGTTTTTAAGAAGGATAATATTAGATGTGTATGTTGGGAATTATGGTTAAAAATTATGGTTTCACCATGGTAACCCCTGTCTATACTGCTCACATGAATTTAAAAAATATTTCATAACAAAATGAAACAATAATGTGAATATTTTATTTTTAAATCCATTTGACCATTTCTTACAGGGGTTACCATGATGAAAAATGACTTTTTACCCAATTCAAAAATGCAAGTAAATTATTAGGTTATTGTAAAAAATTTAAATATTTTAAAGTGAAAATGGCTCGTTTCCAAAGTTTAACCCCTTTGGAAATCGACAAATTTTGAAGTGAAAATTGAAAAAAATTTGAATTGGTAAATATTTGAAGTTTATTTGGGAATGGCTAAAAGTTGAGATTTTAGCATGTTAAGCCCTTCAAAGAATAGGCAAATGATGTTAAAACGTTAGCTTAACACGCTAAAACAATATGGAGAAAAATTGATTTGCCCATTAATTACGGGGGTATCATGATGAAACTTGACTTTGTAGCCATTTCCAACATGCATGTAAGATACTAGCCGATTGGAAAATTTCAAAAGTTTAAAGTCCAAATGGCTCATTTCCATCGGTTAACCCCTTTGGAAATCGACAAATTTTGAGGTAAAAATTGAAATTTTTTAAGAAAGATAATGTTTGAGGTGTATGTTTGGAATGGTTAAAAATTAAGGTTTCACCATGGTAACCCCTGTCTATACTGCTCAAATGAATTTAAAAAATATTTCATAACAGAATGAAACAATAACGTGAATATTTTGTTTTCAAATCCATTTGACCATTTCTTACAGGGGTTACCATGATGAAACATGACTTTTTACCCAATTCCAAAATGCAAGTCAATTATTAGCTGATTGTAAAAAATTTAAATGTTTTTAAGTGAAAATGGCTCGTTTCCAATGGTTAACCCCTTTGGAAATCGACAAATTTTGAAGTGAAAATTGAAAAAAATTTGAATTGGTAAATATTTGAAGTTTATTTGGGAATGGCTAAAAGTTGAGATTTTAGCATGTTAAGCCCTTCAAAGAATAGGCAAATGATGTTAAAACGTTAGCTTAACACGCTAAAACAATATGGAGAAAAATTGATTTGCCCATTAATTACAGGGGTTATCATGATGAAACTTGACTTTGTAGCCATTTCCAACATGCATGTAAGATACTAGCCGATTGGAAAATTTCAAAAGTTTAATGTCCAAATGGCTCATTTCCATCGGTTAACCCCTTTGGAAATCGACAAATTTTGAGGTAAAAATTGAAATTTTTTAAGAAAGATAATGTTTGAGGTGTATGTTTGGAATGGTTAAAAATTAAGGTTTCACCATGGTAACCCCTGTCTATACTTGCTCAAATGAATTTAAAAAATATTTCATAACAGAATGAAACAATAACGTGAATATTTTGTTTTCAAATCCATTTGACCATTTCTTACAGGGGTTACCATGATGAAACATGACTTTTTACCCAATTCCAAAATGCAAGTCAATTATTAGCTGATTGTAAAAAATTTAAATGTTTTTAAGTGAAAATGACTCGTTTCCATTGGTTAACTCCTTTGGAAATCGACAAATTTTGAAATGAAAATTGAAAAAAATTTGAATTGGTAAATATTTGAAGTTTATTTGGGAATGGCTAAAAGTTGAGGTTTTAGCATGTTAAGCCCTTCAAAGAATACGCAAATGATGTTAAAACGTTAGCTTAACACGCTAAAACAATATGGAGAAAAATTGATTTGCCCATTAGTTACAGGGGTTATCATGATGAAAGTTGAGGTTTTAGCCGGCCTCCAACATGCATGTAAGATATTAGCCAATTGGAAAATTTCAAAAGTTTTATGTCCAAATGGCTCATTTCCATCGGTTAACCCCTTTGGAGATCGAAAAATTTTGATGTAAAAATTAAAATTTTTTAAGAAGGATAATATTTGATGTGTATGTTGAAAATGGTTAAAAATTAAGGTTTCACCATGGTAACCCCTGTCTATACTGCTCAAATGAATTTAAAAAATATTTCATAACAGAATGAAACAATAACTTGAATATTTAATTTTTAAATCCATTTGACCATTTCTTACAGGGGTTACCATGATGAAACATGACTTTTTACCCAATTCCAAAATGCAAGTCAATTATTAGCTGATTGTAAAAAATTTAAATGTTTTTAAGTGAAAATGACTCGTTTCCATTGGTTAACTCCTTTGGAAATCGACAAATTTTGAAATGAAAATTGAAAAAAATTTGAATTGGTAAATATTTGAAGTTTATTTGGGAATGGCTAAAAGTTGAGGTTTTAGCATGTTAAGCCCTTCAAAGAATACGCAAATGATGTTAAAACGTTAGCTTAACACGCTAAAACAATATGGAGAAAAATTGATTTGCCCATTAGTTACAGGGGTTATCATGATGAAAGTTGAGGTTTTAGCCAGTTCCAACATGCATGTAAGATATTAGCCAATTGGAAAATTTCAAAAGTTTTATGTCCAAATGGCTCATTTCCATCGGTTAACCCCTTTGGAGATCGAAAAATTTTGATGTAAAAATTAAAATTTTTTAAGAAGGATAATATTTGATGTGTATGTTGAAAATGGTTAAAAATTAAGGTTTCACCATGGTAACCCCTGTCTATACTGCTCAAATGAATTTAAAAAATATTTCATAACAGAATGAAACAATAACGTGAATATTTTGTTTTCAAATCCATTTGACCATTTCTTACAGGGGTTACCATGATGAAACATGACTTTTTGCCCAATTCCAAAATGCAAGTCAATTATTAGCTGATTGTAAAAAATTTAAATGTTTTTAAGTGAAAATGACTCGTTTCCATAGGTTGACCCCTTTGGAAATCGACATATTTTGAAGTGAAAATTGAAAAAAATTTGAATTGTTAAATATTTGAAGTTTATTTGGGAATGGCTAAATGTTGAGGTTTTAGCATGTTAAGCCCCTCAAAGAATAGGCAAATGATGTTAAAACGTTAGCTTAACACGCTAAAACAATATGGAGAAAAATTGATTAGCCCATTATTTATAGGTGTTACCATGATGAAACTTGACTTTTTAGCCATTTCCAACATGCATGTAAGATATTAGCCGATCGTAAAATTTCAAAAGTTTTATATCCAAATGCCTCATTTGCATCGGTTAATCCCTTTGGAGATCGAAAAATTTTGATGTAAAATTTGAAATTTTTTAAGAAGGATAATATTTGATGTGTATGTTGGGAATGGTTAAAAATTATGGTTTCACCATGGTAACCCCTGTCTATACTGCTCACATGAATTTAAAAAATATTTCATAACAGAATGAAACAATAACGTGAATATTTTATTTTTAAATCCATTTGACCATTTCTTACAGGGGTTACCATGATGAAAAATGACTTTTTACCCAATTCCAAAATGAAAGTCAATTATTAGCTGATTGTAAAAAATTTAAATGTTTTTAAGTGAAAATGGTTCATTTCCATAGGTTGACCCCTTTGGAAATCGACATATTTTGAAGGGAAAATTGAAAAAAAATTGAATTGGTAAATATTTGAAGTTTATTTGGGAATGGCTAAAAGTTCAGGTTTCAGCATGTTAAGCTCTTCAAAGAATACGCAAATGATGTTAAAACGTTAGCTAACACGCTAAAACAATATGGAGAAAAATTGATTTGACCATTAATTATAGGTGTTACCATGATGAAACTTGACTTTTTAGCCTTTTCCAACATGCATGTAAGATATTAACCGATTGGAAAATTTCAAAAGTTTTATGTCCAAATGCCTCATTTCCATCGGTTAACCCCTTTGGAGATCGAAAATTTTTGATGTAAAATTTGAAATTTTTTAAGAAGGATAATATTTGATGTGTATGTTGGGAATGGTTAAAAATTAAGGTTTCACCATGGTAACCCCTTTCTATACTGCTCACATGAATTTAAAAAATATTTCATAACAGAATGAAACAATAACGTGAATATTTTATTTTTAAATCCATTTGACCATTTCTTACAGGGGTTACCATGATGAAAAATGACTTTTTACCCAATTCCAAAATGCAAGTCAATTATTAGCTGATTGTAAAAATTTTAAATATTTTAAAGTGCAAATGGCTCGTTTCCAAAGTTTAACCCCTTTGGAAATCGACAAATTTTGAAGTGAAAATTGAAAAATATTTGAATTGGTAAATATTTGAAGTTTATTTGGGAATGGCTAAATGTTGAGGTTTTAGCATGTTAAGCCCCTCAAAGAATAGGCAAATGATGTTAAAACGTTAGCTTAACACGCTAAAACAATATGGAGAAAAATTGATTTGCCCATTAATTACAGGGGTTATCATGATGAAACTTGTCTTTTTAGCCATTTCCAACATGCATGTAAGATAGTAGCCGATTGGAAAATTTCAAAAGTTTGATGTGCAAATGGCTCATTTCCATCGGTTAACCCCTTTGGAGATCGAAAAATTTTGATGTAAAAATTGAATTTTTATAAGAAGGATGATATTTGATGTGTATGTTGGGAATGGTTAAAAATTTAGGTTTCACCATGGTAACCCCCGGTCTACACCGCTCACATGAATTTTAAAAATATTTCACAACAGAATGATACAATAACGTGAATATTTAATTTTAAAATCCATTTGACCATTTCTTACAGGGGTTACCATGATGAAAAATGACTTATCACCCAATTCCAACATGCAAGTCAATTATTAGCTGATTGTAAAAAAATTAAATGTTTTTAAGTGAAAATGGTTCATTTCCATAGGTTGACCCCTTTGGAAATCGACATATTTTAAAGGGAAAATTGAAAAAAATTTTAATTGGTAAATATTTGAAGTTTCTTTGGGAATGGCTAAAAGTTGAGGTTTCAACATGTTAAGCTCTTCAAAGAATACGCAACTGATGTTAAAACGTTAGCTTAACACGCTAAAACAATATGGAGAAAAATTGATTTGACCATTAATTACAGGTGTTACCATGATGAAACTTGACTTTTTAGCCATTTCCAACATGCATGTAAGATATTAGCCGATCGTAAAATTTCAAAAGTTTTATATCCAAATGCCTCATTTCCATCGGTTAATCCCTTTGGAGATCGAAAAATTTTGATGTAAAATTTGAAATTTTTTAAGAAGGATAATATTTGATGTGTATGTTGGGAATGGTTAAAAATTATGGTTTTACCATGGTAACCCCTGTCTATACTGCTCACATGAATTTAAAAAATATTTCACAACAGAATGAAACAATAACGTGAATATTTTATTTTTAAATCCATTTGACCATTTCTTACAGGGGTTACCATGATGAAAAATGACTTTTTACCCAATTCCAAAATGAAAGTCAATTATTAGCTGATTGTAAAAAAATTAAATGTTTTTAAGTGAAAATGGTTCATTTCCATAGGTTGACCCCTTTGGAAATCGACATATTTTAAAGGGAAAATTGAAAAAAATTTGAATTGGTAAATATTTGAAGTTTCTTTGGGAATGGCTAAAAGTTGAGGTTTCAACATGTTAAGCTCTTCAAAGAATACGCAACTGATGTTAAAACGTTAGCTTAACACGCTAAAACAATATGGAGAAAAATTGATTTGACCATTAATTACAGGTGTTACCATGATGAAACTTGACTTTTTAGCCATTTCCAACATGCATGTAAGATATTAGCCGATCATAAAATTTCAAAAGTTTTATATCCAAATGCCTCATTTGCATCGGTTAATCCCTTTGGAGATCGAAAAATTTTGATGTAAAATTTGAAATTTTTTAAGAAGGATAATATTTGATGTGTATGTTGGGAATGTTTAAAAATTATGGTTTCACCATGGTAACCCCCGTCTATACTTGCTCACATGAATTTAAAAAATATTTCATAACGAAATGAAACAATAACGTGAATATTTTATTTTTAAATCCATTTGACCATTTCTTACAGGGGTTACCATGATGAAAAATGACTTTTTACCCAATTCCAAAATGAAAGTCAATTATTAGCTGATTGTAAAAAATTTAAATGTTTTTAAGTGAAAATGGTTCATTTCCATAGGTTGACCCCTTTGGAAATCGACATATTTTTAAGGGAAAATTGAAAAAAATTTGAATTGGTAAATATTTGAAGTTTATTTGGGAATGGCTAAATGTTGAGGTTTTAGCATGTTAAGCCCCTCAAAGAATAGGCAAATGATGTTAAAACGTTAGCTTAACACGCTAAAACAATATGGAGAAAAATTGATTTGCCCATTAATTACAGGGGTTATCATGATGAAACTTGTCTTTTTAGCCATTTCCAACATGCATATAAGATAGTAGCCGATTGGAAAATTTCAAAAGTTTGATGTGCAAATGGCTCATTTCCATCGGTTAACCCCTTTGGAGATCGAAAAATTTTGATGTAAAAATTGAATTTTTTTAAGAAGGATGATATTTGATGTGTATGTTGGGAATGGTTAAAAATTTAGGTTTCACCATGGTAACCCCCGTCTACACTCGCTCACATGAATTTTAAAAATATTTCACAACGAATGATACAATAACGTGAATATTTAATTTTAAAATCCATTTGACCATTTCTTACAGGGGTTACCATGATGAAAAATGACTTATCACCCAATTCCAACATGCAAGTCAATTATTAGCTGATTGTAAAAAAATTAAATGTTTTTAAGTGAAAATGGTTCATTTCCATAGGTTGACCCCTTTGGAAATCGACATATTTTAAAGGGAAAATTGAAAAAAATTTTAATTGGTAAATATTTGAAGTTTCTTTGGGAATGGCTAAAAGTTGAGGTTTCAACATGTTAAGCTCTTCAAAGAATACGCAACTGATGTTAAAACGTTAGCTTAACACGCTAAAACAATATGGAGAAAAATTGATTTGACCATTAATTACAAGTGTTACCATGATGAAACTTGACTTTTTAGCCATTTCCAACTTGCATGTAAGATATTAGCCGATCGTAAAATTTCAAAAGTTTTATATCCAAATGCCTCATTTCCATCGGTTAATCCCTTTGGAGATCGAAAAATTTTGATGTAAAATTTGAAATTTTTTAAGAAGGATAATATTTGATGTGTATGTTGGGAATGGTTAAAAATTATGGTTTTACCATGGTAACCCCCGTCTATACTTGCTCACATGAATTTAAAAAATATTTCACAACGAATGAAACAATAACGTGAATATTTTATTTTTAAATCCATTTGACCATTTCTTACAGGGGTTACCATGATGAAAAATGACTTTTTACCCAATTCCAAAATGAAAGTCAATTATTAGCTGATTGTAAAAAAATTAAATGTTTTTAAGTGAAAATGGTTCATTTCCATAGGTTGACCCCTTTGGAAATCGACATATTTTGAAGGGAAAATTGAAAAAAATTTGAATTGGTAAATATTTGAAGTTTATTTGGGAATGGCTAAAAGTTCAGGTTTCAGCATGTTAAGCTCTTCAAAGAATACGCAAATGATGTTAAAACGTTAGCTAACACGCTAAAACAATATGGAGAAAAATTGATTTGACCATTAATTATAGGTGTTACCATGATGAAACTTGACTTTTTAGCCATTTCCAACATGCATGTAAGATATTAACCGATTGGAAAATTTCAAAAGTTTTATGTCCAAATGCCTCATTTCCATCGGTTAACCCCTTTGGAGATCGAAAATTTTTGATGTAAAATTTGAAATTTTTTAAGAAGGATAATATTTGATGTGTATGTTGGGAATGGTTAAAAATTAAGGTTTCACCATGGTAACCCCTTTCTATACTGCTCACATGAATTTAAAAAATATTTCATAACAGAATGAAACAATAACGTGAATATTTTATTTTTAAATCCATTTGACCATTTCTTACAGGGGTTACCATGATGAAAAATAACTTTTTACCCAATTCCAAAATGCAAGTCAATTATTAGCTGATTGTAAAAATTTTAAATATTTTAAAGTGAAAATGGCTCGTTTCCAAAGTTTAACCCCTTTGGAAATCGACAAATTTTGAAGTGAAAATTGAAAAATATTTGAATTGGTAAATATTTGAAGTTTATTTGGGAATGGCTAAATGTTGAGGTTTTAGCATGTTAAGCCCCTCAAAGAATAGGCAAATGATGTTAAAACGTTAGCTTAACACGCTAAAACAATATGGAGAAAAATTGATTTGCCCATTAATTACAGGGGTTATCATGATGAAACTTGTCTTTTTAGCCATTTCCAACATGCATGTAAGATAGTAGCCGATTGGAAAATTTCAAAAGTTTGATGTGCAAATGGCTCATTTCCATCGGTTAACCCCTTTGGAGATCGAAAAATTTTGATGTAAAAATTGAATTTTTTTAAGAAGGATGATATTTGATGTGTATGTTGGGAATGGTTAAAAATTTAGGTTTCACCATGGTAACCCCCGTCTACACTCGCTCACATGAATTTTAAAAATATTTCACAACGAATGATACAATAACGTGAATATTTAATTTTAAAATCCATTTGACCATTTCTTACAGGGGTTACCATGATGAAAAATGACTTATCACCCAATTCCAACATGCAAGTCAATTATTAGCTGATTGTAAAAAAATTAAATGTTTTTAAGTGAAAATGGTTCATTTCCATAGGTTGACCCCTTTGGAAATCGACATATTTTAAAGGGAAAATTGAAAAAAATTTGAATTGGTAAATATTTGAAGTTTCTTTGGGAATGGCTAAAAGTTGAGGTTTCAACATGTTAAGCTCTTTAAAGAATACGCAACTGATGTTAAAACGTTAGCTTAACACGCTAAAACAATATGGAGAAAAATTGATTTGACCATTAATTACAGGTGTTACCATGATGAAACTTGACTTTTTAGCCATTTCCAACATGCATGTAAGATATTAGCCGATCGTAAAATTTCAAAAGTTTTATATCCAAATGCCTCATTTCCATCGGTTATTCCCTTTGGAGATCGAAAAATTTTGATGTAAAATTTAAAATTTTTTAAGAAGGATAATATTTGATGTGTATGTTGGGAATGGTTAAAAATTATGGTTTCACCATGGTAACCCCTGTCTATACTGCTCACATGAATTTAAAAAATATTTCATAACGAATGAAACAATAACGTGAATATTTTATTTTTAAATCCATTTGACCATTTCTTACGGGGTTACCATGATGAAAAATGACTTTTTACCCAATTCCAAAATGAAAGTCAATTATTAGCTGATTGTAAAAAATTTAAATGTTTTTAAGTGAAAATGACTCGTGTTCGAAGTTTAACCCCTTTGGAAATCGACAAATTTTGAAGTGAAAGTTGAAAAAAATTTGAATTGTTAAATATTTGAAGTTTATTTGGGAATGGCTAAAAGTTGAGGTTTCAGCATGTTAAGCTCTTCAAAGAATACGCAAATGATGTTAAAACGTTAGCTTAAGACGCTAAAACAATATGGAGAAAAATTGATTGGACCATTAATTATAGGTGTTACCATGATAAAACTTCACTTTTTAGCCATTTCCAACATGCATTTAAGATATTAGCCGATTGGAAAATTTCAAAAGTTTTATGTCCAAATGCCTCATTTCCATCGGTTAACCCCTTTGGAGATCGAAAATTTTTGATGTAAAATTTGAAATTTTTTAAGAAGGATAATATTTGATGTGTATGTTAGGAATGGTTAAAAATTAAGGTTTCACCATGGTAACCCCCGTCTATACTCGCTCACATGAATTAGAAAAATATTTCGTAACAGAATGAAACAATAACGTGAATATTTTATTTTTAAATCCATTTGATCATTTCTTACAGGGGTTACCATGATGAAAAATGACTTTTTACCCAATTCCAAAATGCAAGTCTATTATTAGCTGATTGTAAAAATTTTAAATATTTTTAAGTGAAAATGACTCGTGTTCGAAGTTTAACCCCTTTGGAAATCGACAAATTTTGAAGTGAAAGTTGAAAAAAATTTGAATTGTTAAATATTTGAAGTTTATCCGGGAATGGCTAAAAGTTGAGGTTTCAAGCATGTTAAGCTCTTCAAAGAATACGCAAATGATGTTAAAACGTTAGCTTAAGACGCTAAAACAATATGGAGAAAAATTGATTGGACCATTAATTATAGGTGTTACCATGATAAAACTTCACTTTTTAGCCATTTCCAACATGCATTTAAGATATTAGCCGATTGGAAAATTTCAAAAGTTTTATGTCCAAATGCGCATTTCCATCGGTTAACCCCTTTGGAGATCGAAAAATTTTGATGTAAAATTTGAAATTTTTTAAGAAGGATAATATTTGATGTGTATGTTGGGAATGGTTAAAAATTAAGGTTTCACCATGGTAACCCCTTTCTATACTCGCTCACATGAATTTAAAAAATATTTCATAACAGAATGAAACAATAACGTGAATATTTTATTTTTAAATCCATTTGACCATTTCTTACAGGGGTTACCATGATGAAAAATGACTTTTTACCCAATTCCAAAATGCAAGTCAATTATTAGCTGATTGTAGAAATTTTAAATATTTTAAAGTGAAAATGGCTCGTTTCCAAAGTTTAACCCCTTTGGAAATCGACAAATTTTGAAGTGAAAATTGAAAAATATTTGAATTGGTAAATATTTGAAGTTTATTTGGGAATGGCTAAATGTTGAGGTTTTAGCATGTTAAGCCCCTCAAAGAATAGGCAAATGATGTTAAAACGTTAGCTTAACACGCTAAAACAATATGGAGAAAAATTGATTTGCCCATTAATTACAGGGGTTATCATGATGAAACTTGTCTTTTTAGCCATTTCCAACATGCATGTAAGATAGTAGCCGATTGGAAAATTTCAAAAGTTTGATGTGCAAATGGCTCATTTCCATCGGTTAACCCCTTTGGAGATCGAAAAATTTTGATGTAAAAATTGAATTTTTTTAAGAAGGATGATATTTGATGTGTATGTTGGGAATGGTTAAAAATTTAGGTTTCACCATGGTAACCCCTGTCTACACTGCTCACATGAATTTTAAAAATATTTCACAACGAAATGATACAATAACGTGAATATTTAATTTTAAAATCCATTTGACCATTTCTTACAGGGGTTACCATGATGAAAAATGACTTATCACCCAATTCCAACATGCAAGTCAATTATTAGTTGATTGTAAAAAAATTAAATGTTTTTAAGTGAAAATGGTTCATTTCCATAGGTTGACCCCTTTGGAAATCGACATATTTTGAAGTGAAAATTGAAAAAAAATTGAATTGGTAAATATTTCAAGTTTATTTGGGAATGGATAAAAGTTGAGGTTTTAGCATGTTAAGCTCTTCAAAGAATACGCAAATGATGTTAAAACGTTAGCTTAACACGCTAAAACAATATGGAGAAAAATTGATTTGACCATTCATTACAGGTGTTACCATGATGAAATTTGACTTTTTAGCCATTTCCAACATCGATGTAAGATATTAGCCGATTGGAAAATTTCAAAAGTTTTATGTCCAAATGCCTCATTTCCATCGGTTAACCCCTTTGGAGATCGAAAATTTTTGATGTAAAATTTGAAATTTTTTAAGAAGGATAATATTTGATGTGTATGTTAGGAATGGTTAAAAATTAAGGTTTCACCATGGTAACCCCTGTCTATACTGCTCACATGAATTAGAAAAATATTTCGTAACAGAATGAAACAATAACGTGAATATTTTATTTTTAAATCCATTTGATCATTTCTTACAGGGGTTACCATGATGAAAAATGACTTTTTACCCAATTCCAAAATGCAAGTCTATTATTAGCTGATTGTAAAAATTTTAAATATTTTTAAGTGAAAATGACTCGTGTTCGAAGTTTAACCCCTTTGGAAATCGACAAATTTTGAAGTGAAAGTTGAAAAAAATTTGAATTGTTAAATATTTGAAGTTTATTTGGGAATGGCTAAAAGTTGAGGTTTCAGCATGTTAAGCTCTTCAAAGAATACGCAAATGATGTTAAAACGTTAGCTTAAGACGCTAAAACAATATGGACAAAAATTGATTGGACCATTAATTATAGGTGTTACCATGATAAAACTTCACTTTTTAGCCATTTCCAACATGCATTTAAGATATTAGCCGATTGGAAAATTTCAAAAGTTTTATGTCCAAATGCCTCATTTCCATCGGTTAACCCCTTTGGAGATCGAAAATTTTTGATGTAAAATTTGAAATTTTTTAAGAAGGATAATATTTGATGTGTATGTTAGGAATGGTTAAAAATTAAGGTTTCACCATGGTAACCCCTGTCTATACTCGCTCACATGAATTAGAAAAATATTTCGTAACGTAATGAAACAATAACGTGAATATTTTATTTTTAAATCCATTTGATCATTTCTTACAGGGGTTACCATGATGAAAAATGACTTTTTACCCAATTCCAAAATGCAAGTCTATTATTAGCTGATTGTAAAAATTTTAAATATTTTTAAGAGAAAATGACTCGTGTTCGAAGTTTAACCCCTTTGGAAATCGACAAATTTTGAAGTGAAAGTTGAAAAAAATTTGAATTGTTAAATATTTGAAGTTTATTTGGGAATGGCTAAAAGTTGAGGTTTCAGCATGTTAAGCTCTTCAAAGAATACGCAAATGATGTTAAAACGTTAGCTTAAGACGCTAAAACAATATGGAGAAAAATTGATTGGACCATTAATTATAGGTGTTACCATGATAAAACTTCACTTTTTAGCCATTTCCAACATGCATTTAAGATATTAGCCGATTGGAAAATTTCAAAAGTTTTATATCCAAATGCCTCATTTCCATCGGTTAATCCCTTTGGAGATCGAAAAAGTTTGATGTAAAATTTAAAATTTTTTAAGAAGGATAATATTTGATGTGTATGTTGGGAATGGTTAAAAATTATGGTTTCACCATGGTAACCCCTGTCTATACTGCTCACATGAATTTAAAAAATATTTCATAACAGAATGAAACAATAACGTGAATATTTTATTTTTAAATCCATTTGACCATTTCTTACAGGGGTTACCATGATGAAAAATGACTTTTTACCCAATTCCAAAATGAAAGTCAATTATTAGCTGATTGTAAAAAATTTAAATGTTTTTAAGTGAAAATGACTCGTGTTCGAAGTTTAACCCCTTTGGAAATCGACAAATTTTGAAGTGAAAGTTGAAAAAAATTTGAATTGTTAAATATTTGAAGTTTATTTGGGAATGGCTAAAAGTTGAGGTTTCAGCATGTTAAGCTCTTCAAAGAATACGCAAATGATGTTAAAACGTTAGCTTAAGACGCTAAAACAATATGGAGAAAAATTGATTGGACCATTAATTATAGGTGTTACCATGATAAAACTTCACTTTTTAGCCATTTCCAACATGCATTTAAGATATTAGCCGATTGGAAAATTTCAAAAGTTTTATGTCCAAATGCGCATTTCCATCGGTTAACCCCTTTGGAGATCGAAAAATTTTGATGTAAAATTTGAAATTTTTTAAGAAGGATAATATTTGATGTGTATGTTGGGAATGGTTAAAAATTAAGGTTTCACCATGGTAACCCCTTTCTATACTGCTCACATGAATTTAAAAAATATTTCATAACAGAATGAAACAATAACGTGAATATTTTATTTTTAAATCCATTTGACCATTTCTTACAGGGGTTACCATGATGAAAAATGACTTTTTACCCAATTCCAAAATGCAAGTCAATTATTAGCTGATTGTAAAAATTTTAAATATTTTAAAGTGAAAATGGCTCGTTTCCAAAGTTTAACCCCTTTGGAAATCGACAAATTTTGAAGTGAAAATTGAAAAATATTTGAATTGGTAAATATTTGAAGTTTATTTGGGAATGGCTAAATGTTGAGGTTTTAGCATGTTAAGCCCCTCAAAGAATAGGCAAATGATGTTAAAACGTTAGCTTAACACGCTAAAACAATATGGAGAAAAATTGATTTGCCCATTAATTACAGGGGGTTATCATGATGAAACTTGTCTTTTTAGCCATTTCCAACATGCATGTAAGATAGTAGCCGATTGGAAAATTTCAAAAGTTTGATGTGCAAATGGCTCATTTCCATCGGTTAACCCCTTCGGAGATCGAAAAATTTTGATGTAAAAATTGAATTTTTTTAAGAAGGATGATATTTGATGTGTATGTTGGGAATGGTTAAAAATTTAGGTTTCACCATGGTAACCCCTGTCTACACTGCTCACATGAATTTTAAAAATATTTCACAACGAAATGATACAATAACGTGAATATTTAATTTTAAAATCCATTTGACCATTTCTTACAGGGGTTACCATGATGAAAAATGACTTATCACCCAATTCCAACATGCAAGTCAATTATTAGTTGATTGTAAAAAAATTAAATGTTTTTAAGTGAAAATGGTTCATTTCCATAGGTTGACCCCTTTGGAAATCGACATATTTTGAAGTGAAAATTGAAAAAAAATTGAATTGGTAAATATTTCAAGTTTATTTGGGAATGGATAAAAGTTGAGGTTTTAGCATGTTAAGCTCTTCAAAGAATACGCAAATGATGTTAAAACGTTAGCTTAACACGCTAAAACAATATGGAGAAAAATTGATTTGACCATTCATTACAGGTGTTACCATGATGAAATTTGACTTTTTAGCCATTTCCAACATCGATGTAAGATATTAGCCGATTGGAAAATTTCAAAAGTTTTATGTCCAAATGCCTCATTTCCATCGGTTAACCCCTTTGGAGATCGAAAAATTTTGATGTAAAATTTGAAATTTTTTAAGAAGGATAATATTTGATGTGTATGTTAGGAATGGTTAAAAATTAAGGTTTCACCATGGTAACCCCTCGTCTATACTTGCTCACATGAATTAGAAAAATATTTCGTAACAGAATGAAACAATAACGTGAATATTTTATTTTTAAATCCATTTGATCATTTCTTACAGGGGTTACCATGATGAAAAATGACTTTTTACCCAATTCCAAAATGCAAGTCTATTATTAGCTGATTGTAAAAATTTTAAATAATTTTAAGTGAAAATGACTCGTGTTCGAAGTTTAACCCATTTGGAAATCGACAAATTTTGAAGTGAAAGTTGAAAAAAATTTGAATTGTTAAATATTTGAAGTTTATTTGGGAATGGCTAAAAGTTGAGGTTTCAGCATGTTAAGCTCTTCAAAGAATACGCAAATGATGTTAAAACGTTAGCTTAAGACGCTAAAACAATATGGAGAAAAATTGATTGGACCATTAATTATAGGTGTTACCATGATAAAACTTCACTTTTTAGCCATTTCCAACATGCATTTAAGATATTAGCCGATTGGAAAATTTCAAAAGTTTTATATCCAAATGCCTCATTTCCATCGGTTAATCCCTTTGGAGATCGAAAAATTTTGATGTAAAATTTAAAATTTTTTAAGAAGGATAATATTTGATGTGTATGTTGGGAATGGTTAAAAATTATGGTTTCACCATGGTAACCCCTGTCTATACTTGCTCACATGAATTTAAAAAATATTTCATAACAGAATGAAACAATAACGTGAATATTTTATTTTTAAATCCATTTGACCATTTCTTACAGGGGTTACCATGATGAAAAATGACTTTTTACCCAATTCCAAAATGAAAGTCAATTATTAGCTGATTGTAAAAAATTTAAATCTTTTTAAGTGAAAATGACTCGTGTTCGAAGTTTAACCCCTTTGGAAATCGACAAATTTTGAAGTGAAAGTTGAAAAAAATTTGAATTGTTAAATATTTGAAGTTTATTTGGGAATGGCTAAAAGTTGAGGTTTCAGCATGTTAAGCTCTTCAAAGAATACGCAAATGATGTTAAAACGTTAGCTTAAGACGCTAAAACAATATGGAGAAAAATTGATTGGACCATTAATTATAGGTGTTACCATGATAAAACTTCACTTTTTAGCCATTTCCAACATGCATTTAAGATATTAGCCGGTTGGAAAATTTCAAAAGTTTTATGTCCAAATGCCTCATTTCCATCGGTTAACCCCTTTGGAGATCGAAAATTTTTGATGTAAAATTTGAAATTTTTTAAGAAGGATAATATTTGATGTGTATGTTAGGAATGGTTAAAAATTAAGGTTTCACCATGGTAACCCCCGTCTATACTTGCTCACATGAATTAGAAAAATATTTCGTAACAGAATGAAACAATAACGTGAATATTTTATTTTTAAATCCATTTGATCATTTCTTACAGGGGTTACCATGATGAAAAATGACTTTTTACCCAATTCCAAAATGCAAGTCTATTATTAGCTGATTGTAAAAATTTTAAATATTTTTAAGTGAAAATGACTCGTGTTCGAAGTTTAACCCCTTTGGAAATCGACAAATTTTGAAGTGAAAGTTGAAAAAAATTTGAATTGTTAAATATTTGAAGTTTATTTGGGAATGGCTAAAAGTTGAGGTTTCAGCATGTTAAGCTCTTCAAAGAATACGCAAATGATGTTAAAACGTTAGCTTAAGACGCTAAAACAATATGGAGAAAAATTGATTGGACCATTAATTATAGGTGTTACCATGATAAAACTTCACTTTTTAGCCATTTCCAACATGCATTTAAGATATTAGCCGATTGGAAAATTTCAAAAGTTTTATGTCCAAATGCGCATTTCCATCGGTTAACCCCTTTGGAGATCGAAAAATTTTGATGTAAAATTTGAAATTTTTTAAGAAGGATAATATTTGATGTGTATGTTGGGAATGGTTAAAAATTAAGGTTTCACCATGGTAACCCCTTTCTATACTTGCTCACATGAATTTAAAAAATATTTCATAACGAAATGAAACAATAACGTGAATATTTTATTTTTAAATCCATTTGACCATTTCTTACAGGGGTTACCATGATGAAAAATGACTTTTTACCCAATTCCAAAATGCAAGTCAATTATTAGCTGATTGTAAAAATTTTAAATACTTTAAAGTGAAAATGGCTCGTTTCCAAAGTTTAACCCCTTTGGAAATCGACAAATTTTGAAGTGAAAATTGAAAAATATTTGAATTGGTAAATATTTGAAGTTTATTTGGGAATGGCTAAATGTTGAGGTTTTAGCATGTTAAGCCCCTCAAAGAATAGGCAAATGATGTTAAAACGTTAGCTTAACACGCTAAAACAATATGGAGAAAAATTGATTTGCCCATTAATTACGGGGGTTATCATGATGAAACTTGTCTTTTTAGCCATTTCCAACATGCATGTAAGATAGTAGCCGATTGGAAAATTTCAAAAGTTTGATGTGCAAATGGCTCATTTCCATCGGTTAACCCCTTTGGAGATCGAAAAATTTTGATGTAAAAATTGAATTTTTTTAAGAAGGATGATATTTGATGTGTATGTTGGGAATGGTTAAAAATTTTAGTTTCACCATGGTAACCCCTGTCTACACTGCTCACATGAATTTTAAAAATATTTCACAACAGAATGATACAATAACGTGAATATTTAATTTTAAAATCCATTTGACCATTTCTTACAAGGGTTACCATGATGAAAAATGACTTATCACCCAATTCCAACATGCAAGTCAATTATTAGTTGATTGTAAAAAAATTAAATGTTTTTAAGTGAAAATGGTTCATTTCCATAGGTTGACCCCTTTGGAAATCGACATATTTTGAAGTGAAAATTGAAAAAAAATTGAATTGGTAAATATTTCAAGTTTATTTGGGAATGGATAAAAGTTGAGGTTTCAGCATGTTAAGCTCTTCAAAGAATACGCAAATGATGTTAAAACGTTAGCTTAACACGCTAAAACAATATGGAGAAAAATTGATTTGACCATTCATTACAGGTGTTACCATGATGAAATTTGACTTTTTAGCCATTTCCAACATCGATGTAAGATATTAGCCGATTGGAAAATTTCAAAAGTTTTATGTCCAAATGCCTCATTTCCATCGGTTAACCCCTTTGGAGATCGAAAAATTTTGATGTAAAATTTGAAATTTTTTAAGAAGGATAATATTTGATGTGTATGTTAGGAATGGTTAAAAATTAAGGTTTCACCATGGTAACCCCCGTCTATACTTGCTCACATGAATTAGAAAAATATTTCGTAACAGAATGAAACAATAACGTGAATATTTTATTTTTAAATCCATTTGATCATTTCTTACAGGGGTTACCATGATGAAAAATGACTTTTTACCCAATTCCAAAATGCAAGTCTATTATTAGCTGATTGTAAAAATTTTAAATATTTTTATGTGAAAATGACTCGTGTTCGAAGTTTAACCCCTTTGGAAATCGACAAATTTTGAAGTGAAAGTTGAAAAAAATTTGAATTGTTAAATATTTGAAGTTTATTTGGGAATGGCTAAAAGTTGAGGTTTCAGCATGTTAAGCTCTTCAAAGAATACGCAAATGATGTTAAAACGTTAGCTTAAGACGCTAAAACAATATGGAGAAAAATTGATTGGACCATTAATTATAGGTGTTACCATGATAAAACTTCACTTTTTAGCCATTTCCAACATGCATTTAAGATATTAGCCGATTGGAAAATTTCAAAAGTTTTATGTCCAAATGCGCATTTCCATCGGTTAACCCCTTTGGAGATCGAAAAATTTTGATGTAAAATTTGAAATTTTTTAAGAAGGATAATATTTGATGTGTATGTTGGGAATGGTTAAAAATTAAGGTTTCACCATGGTAACCCCTTTCTATACTGCTCACATGAATTTAAAAAATATTTCATAACATAATGAAACAATAACGTGAATATTTTATTTTTAAATCCATTTGACCATTTCTTACAGGGGTTACCATGATGAAAAATGACTTTTTACCCAATTCCAAAATGCAAGTCAATTATTAGCTGATTGTAAAAATTTTAAATATTTTAAAGTGAAAATGGCTCGTTTCCAAAGTTTAACCCCTTTGGAAATCGACAAATTTTGAAGTGAAAATTGAAAAATATTTGAATTGGTAAATATTTGAAGTTTATTTGGGAATGGCTAAATGTTGAGGTTTTAGCATGTTAAGCCCCTCAAAGAATAGGCAAATGATGTTAAAACGTTAGCTTAACACGCTAAAACAATATGGAGAAAAATTGATTTGCCCATTAATTACGGGGGTTATCATGATGAAACTTGTCTTTTTAGCCATTTCCAACATGCATGTAAGATAGTAGCCGATTGGAAAATTTCAAAAGTTTGATGTGCAAATGGCTCATTTCCATCGGTTAACCCCTTTGGAGATCGAAAAATTTTGATGTAAAAATTGAATTTTTTTAAGAAGGATGATATTTGATGTGTATGTTGGGAATGGTTAAAAATTTTGGTTTCACCATGGTAACCCCTGTCTACACTGCTCACATGAATTTTAAAAATATTTCACAACAGAATGATACAATAACGTGAATATTTAATTTTAAAATCCATTTGACCATTTCTTACAGGGGTTACCATGATGAAAAATGACTTATCACCCAATTCCAACATGCAAGTCAATTATTAGTTGATTGTAAAAAAATTAAATGTTTTTAAGTGAAAATGGTTCATTTCCATAGGTTGACCCCTTTGGAAATCGACATATTTTGAAGTGAAAATTGAAAAAAAATTGAATTGGTAAATATTTCAAGTTTATTTGGGAATGGATAAAAGTTGAGGTTTCAGCATGTTAAGCTCTTCAAAGAATACGCAAATGATGTTAAAACGTTAGCTTAACACGCTAAAACAATATGGAGAAAAATTGATTTGACCATTCATTACAGGTGTTACCATGATGAAATTTGACTTTTTAGCCATTTCCAACATCGATGTAAGATATTAGCCGATTGGAAAATTTCAAAAGTTTTATGTCCAAATGCCTCATTTCCATCGGTTAACCCCTTTGGAGATCGAAAAATTTTGATGTAAAATTTGAAATTTTTTAAGAAGGATAATATTTGATGTGTATGTTAGGAATGGTTAAAAATTAAGGTTTCACCATGGTAACCCCCGTCTATACTTGCTCACATGAATTAGAAAAATATTTCGTAACGATGAATGAAACAATAACGTGAATATTTTATTTTTAAATCCATTTGATCATTTCTTACAGGGGTTACCATGATGAAAAATGACTTTTTACCCAATTCCAAAATGCAAGTCTATTATTAGCTGATTGTAAAAATTTTAAATATTTTTATGTGAAAATGACTCGTGTTCGAAGTTTAACCCCTTTGGAAATCGACAAATTTTGAAGTGAAAGTTGAAAAAAATTTGAATTGTTAAATATTTGAAGTTTATTTGGGAATGGCTAAAAGTTGAGGTTTCAGCATGTTAAGCTCTTCAAAGAATACGCAAATGATGTTAAAACGTTAGCTTAAGACGCTAAAACAATATGGAGAAAAATTGATTGGACCATTAATTATAGGTGTTACCATGATAAAACTTCACTTTTTAGCCATTTCCAACATGCATTTAAGATATTAGCCGATTGGAAAATTTCAAAAGTTTTATGTCCAAATGCGCATTTCCATCGGTTAACCCCTTTGGAGATCGAAAAATTTTGATGTAAAATTTGAAATTTTTTAAGAAGGATAATATTTGATGTGTATGTTGGGAATGGTTAAAAATTAAGGTTTCACCATGGTAACCCCTTTCTATACTCTTGCTCACATGAATTTAAAAAATATTTCATAACAGAATGAAACAATAACGTGAATATTTTATTTTTAAATCCATTTGACCATTTCTTACAGGGGTTACCATGATGAAAAATGACTTTTTACCCAATTCCAAAATGCAAGTCAATTATTAGCTGATTGTAAAAATTTTAAATATTTTAAAGTGAAAATGGCTCGTTTCCAAAGTTTAACCCCTTTGGAAATCGACAAATTTTGAAGTGAAAATTGAAAAATATTTGAATTGGTAAATATTTGAAGTTTATTTGGGAATGGCTAAATGTTGAGGTTTTAGCATGTTAAGCCCCTCAAAGAATAGGCAAATGATGTTAAAACGTTAGCTTAACACGCTAAAACAATATGGAGAAAAATTGATTTGCCCATTAATTACAGGGGTTATCATGATGAAACTTGTCTTTTTAGCCATTTCCAACATGCATGTAAGATAGTAGCCGATTGGAAAATTTCAAAAGTTTGATGTGCAAATGGCTCATTTCCATCGGTTAACCCCTTTGGAGATCGAAAAATTTTGATGTAAAAATTGAATTTTTTTAAGAAGGATGATATTTGATGTGTATGTTGGGAATGGTTAAAAATTTAGGTTTCACCATGGTAACCCCTGTCTACACTGCTCACATGAATTTTAAAAATATTTCACAACAGAATGATACAATAACGTGAATATTTAATTTTAAAATCCATTTGACCATTTCTTACAGGGGTTACCATGATGAAAAATGACTTATCACCCAATTCCAACATGCAAGTCAATTATTAGTTGATTGTAAAAAAATTAAATGTTTTTAAGTGAAAATGGTTCATTTCCATAGGTTGACCCCTTTGGAAATCGACATATTTTGAAGTGAAAATTGAAAAAAAATTGAATTGGTAAATATTTCAAGTTTATTTGGGAATGGATAAAAGTTGAGGTTTCAGCATGTTAAGCTCTTCAAAGAATACGCAAATGATGTTAAAACGTTAGCTTAACACGCTAAAACAATATGGAGAAAAATTGATTTGACCATTCATTACAGGTGTTACCATGATGAAATTTGACTTTTTAGCCATTTCCAACATCGATGTAAGATATTAGCCGATTGGAAAATTTCAAAAGTTTTATGTCCAAATGCCTCATTTCCATCGGTTAACCCCTTTGGAGATCGAAAAATTTTGATGTAAAATTTGAAATTTTTTAAGAAGGATAATATTTGATGTGTATGTTAGGAATGGTTAAAAATTAAGGTTTCACCATGGTAACCCCTGTCTATACTGCTCACATGAATTAGAAAAATATTTCGTAACAGAATGAAACAATAACGTGAATATTTTATTTTTAAATCCATTTGATCATTTCTTACAGGGGTTACCATGATGAAAAATGACTTTTTACCCAATTCCAAAATGCAAGTCTATTATTAGCTGATTGTAAAAATTTTAAATATTTTTAAGTGAAAATGACTCGTGTTCGAAGTTTAACCCCTTTGGAAATCGACAAATTTTGAAGTGAAAGTTGAAAAAAATTTGAATTGTTAAATATTTGAAGTTTATTTGGGAATGGCTAAAAGTTGAGGTTTCAGCATGTTAAGCTCTTCAAAGAATACGCAAATGATGTTAAAACGTTAGCTTAAGACGCTAAAACAATATGGAGAAAAATTGATTGGACCATTAATTATAGGTGTTACCATGATAAAACTTCACTTTTTAGCCATTTCCAACATGCATTTAAGATATTAGCCGATTGGAAAATTTCAAAAGTTTTATGTCCAAATGCCTCATTTCCATCGGTTAACCCCTTTGGAGATCGAAAAATTTTGATGTAAAATTTGAATTTTTTTAAGAAGGATAATATTTGATGTGTATGTTGGGAATGGTTAAAAATTAAGGTTTCACCATGGTAACCCCTGTCTATACTGCTCACATGAATTTAAAAAATATTTCATAACAGAATGAAACAATAACGTGAATATTTTATTTTTAAATCCATTTGACCATTTCTTACAAGGTTACCATGATGAAAAATGACTTTTTACCTAATTCCAAAATGCAAGTCAATTATTAGCTGATTGAAATTTTTTTATATATTTTAAAGTGAAAATGGCTCGTTTCCAAAGTTTAACCCCTTTGGAAATCGACAAATTTTGAAGTGAAAATTGAAAAATATTTGAATTGGTAAATATTTGAAGTTTATTTGGGAATGGCTAAATGTTGAGGTTTTAGCATGTTAAGCCCCTCAAAGAATAGGCAAATGATTTTAAAACGTTAGCTTAACACGCTAAAACAATATGGAGAAAAATTGATTTGCCCATTAATAACAGGGGTTGTCATGATGAAACTTGTCTTTTTAGCCATTTCCAACATGCATGTAAGATAGTAGCCGATTGGAAAATTTCAAAAGTTTGATGTGCAAATGGCTCATTTCCATCGGTTAACCCCTTTGGAGATCGAAAAATTTTGATGTAAAAATTGACTTTTTTTAAGAAGGATGATATTTGATGTGTATGTTGGGAATGGTTAAAAATTTTGGTTTCACCATGGTAACCCCCGTCTACAATCGCTCACATGAATTTTAAAAATATTTCACAACGAAATGATACAATAACGTGAATATTTAATTTTAAAATCCATTTGACCATTTCTTACGGGGTTACCATGATGAAAAATGACTTATCACCCAATTCCAACATGCAAGTCAATTATTAGCTGATTGTAAAAAAATTAAATGTTTTAAAGTGAAAATGGTTCATTTCCATAGGTTGACCCCTTTGGAAATCGACATATTTTGAACTGAAAATTGAAAAAAAATTGAATTGGTAAATATTTCAAGTTTATTTGGGAATGGCTAAAAGTTGAGGTTTCAAATGTTTAAGCTCTTCAAAGAATACGCAAATGATGTTAAAACGTTAGCTTAACATGCTAAAACAATATGGAGAAAAATTGATTTGACCATTAATTACAGGTGTTACCATGATGAAACTCGACTTTTTACCCAATTCCAAAATGCAAGTCAATTATTAGCTGATTGAAATTTTTTTATATATTTTTAAGTGATATTGTTTGGAAAACCACAAATTTTGAAGTGAAAGTTGAAAAAAATTTGAATTCGTAAATATTTGAAGTTTATTTGGGAATGGCTAAAAGTTGAGGTTAAGCATGTTAAGCTCTTCAAAGAATACGCAAATGATGTTAAAACGTTAGCTTAACACGCTAAAACAATATGGAGAAAAATTGATTGGACCATTAATTATAGGTGTTACCATGATAAAACTTCACTTTTTAGCCATTTCCAACATGCATTTAAGATATTAGCCGATTGGAAAATTTCAAAAGTTTTATGTCCAAATGCCTCATTTCCATCGGTTAACCCCTTTGGAGATCGAAAAATTTTGATGTAAAATTTGAAATTTTTTAAGAAGGATAATATTTGATGTGTATGTTGGGAATGGTTAAAAATTAAGGTTTCACCATGGTAACCCCTGTCTATACTTGCTCACATGAATTTAAAAAATATTTCATAACAGAATGAAACAATAACGTGAATATTTTATTTTTAAATCCATTTGACCATTTCTTACAAGGGTTACCATGATGAAAAATGACTTTTTACCCAATTCCAAAATGCAAGTCAATTATTAGCTGATTGAAATTTTTTTATATATTTTAAAGTGAAAATGGCTCGTTTCCAAAGTTTAACCCCTTTGGAAATCGACAAATTTTGAAGTGAAAATTGAAAAATATTTGAATTGGTAAATATTTGAAGTTTATTTGGGAATGGCTAAATGTTGATGTTTTAGCATGTTAAGCCCCTCAAAGAATAGGCAAATGATGTTAAAACGTTAGCTTAACACGCTAAAACAATATGGAGAAAAATTGATTTGCCTATTAATTACAGGGGTTATCATGATGAAACTTGTCTTTTTAGCCATTTCCAACATGCATGTAAGATAGTAGCCGATTGGAAAATTTCAAAAGTTTGATGTGCAAATGGCTCATTTCCATCGGTTAACCCCTTTGGAGATCGAAAAATTTTGATGTAAAAATTGAATTTTTTTAAGAAGGATGATATTTGATGTGTATGTTGGGAATGGTTAAAAATTTTGGTTTCACCATGGTAACCCCTGTCTACACCGCTCACATGAATTTTAAAAATATTTCACAACGAAATGATACAATAACGTGAATATTTAATTTTAAAATCCATTTGACCATTTCTTACAGGGGTTACCATGATGAAAAATGACTTATCACCCAATTCCAACATGCAAGTCAATTATTAGCTGATTGTAAAAAAATTAAATGTTTTTAAGTGAAAATGGTTCATTTCCATAGGTTGACCCCTTTGGAAATCGACATATTTTGAACTAAAAATTGAAAAAAAATTGAATTGGTAAATATTTCAAGTTTATTTGGGAATGGCTAAAAGTTGAGGTTTCAGCATGTTAAGCTCTTCAAAGAATACGCAAATGATGTTAAAACGTTAGCTTAACACGCTAAAACAATATGGAGAAAAATTGATTGGACCATTAATTATAGGTGTTACCATGATGAAACTTCACTTTTTAGCCATTTCCAACATGCATTTAAGATATTAGCCGATTGGAAAATTTCAAAAGTTTTATGTCCAAATGCCTCATTTCCATCGGTTAACCCCTTTGGAGATCGAAAAATTTTGATGTAAAATTTGAAATTTTTTAAGAAGGATAATATTTGATGTGTATGTTGGGAATGGTTAAAAATTAAGGTTTCACCATGGTAACCCCTGTCTATACCGCTCACATGAATTTAAAAAATATTTCATAACGAAATGAAACAATAACGTGAATATTTTATTTTTAAATCCATTTGACCATTTCTTACAAGGGTTACCATGATGAAAAATGACTTTTTACCCAATTCCAAAATGCAAGTCAATTATTAGCTGATTGAAATTTTTTTATATATTTTAAAGTGAAAATGGCTCGTTTCCAAAGTTTAACCCCTTTGGAAATTGACAAATTTTGAAGTGAAAATTGAAAAATATTTGAATTGGTAAATATTTGAAGTTTATTTGGGAATGGCTAAATGTTGATGTTTTAGCATGTTAAGCCCCTCAAAGAATAGGCAAATGATGTTAAAACGTTAGCTTAACACGCTAAAACAATATGGAGAAAAATTGATTTGCCCATTAATAACAGGGGTTATCATGATGAAACTTGTCTTTTTAGCCATTTCCAACATGCATGTAAGATAGTAGCCGATTGGAAAATTTCAAAAGTTTGATGTGCAAATGGCTCACTTCCATCGGTTAACACCTTTGGAGATCGAAAAATTTTGATGTAAAAATTGACTTTTTTTAAGAAGGATGATATTTGATGTGTATGTTGGGAATGGTTAAAAATTTTGGTTTCACCATGGTAACCCCCGTCTACACTCGCTCACATGAATTTTAAAAATATTTCACAACGAATGATACAATAACGTGAATATTTAATTTTAAAATCCATTTGACCATTTCTTACAGGGTTACCATGATGAAAAATGACTTATCACCCAATTCCAACATGCAAGTCAATTATTAGCTGATTGTAAAAAAATTAAATGTTTTAAAGTGAAAATGGTTCATTTCCATAGGTTGACCCCTTTGGAAATCGACATATTTTGAACTGAAAATTGAAAAAAAATTGAATTGGTAAATATTTCAAGTTTATTTGGGAATGGCTAAAAGTTGAGGTTTCAGCATGTTTAAGCTCTTCAAAGAATACGCAAATGATGTTAAAACGTTAGCTTAACACGCTAAAACAATATGGAGAAAAATTGATTTGACCATTAATTACAGGTGTTACCATGATGAAACTCGACTTTTTACCCAATTCCAAAATGCAAGTCAATTATTAGCTGATTGAAATTTTTTTATATATTTTTAAGTGAATATGGCTTGGAAATCGACAAATTTTGAAGTGAAAGTTGAAAAAAATTTGAATTCGTAAATATTTGAAGTTTATTTGGGAATGGCTAAAAGTTGAGGTTTCAGCATGTTAAGCTCTTCAAAGAATACGCAAATGATGTTAAAACGTTAGCTTAACACGCTAAAACAATATGGAGAAAAATTGATTGGACCATTAATTATAGGTGTTACCATGATAAAACTTCACTTTTTAGCCATTTCCAACATGCATTTAAGATATTAGCCGATTGGAAAATTTCAAAAGTTTTATGTCCAAATGCCTCATTTCCATCGGTTAACCCCTTTGGAGATCGAAAAATTTTGATGTAAAATTTGAAATTTTTTAAGAAGGATAATATTTGATGTGTATGTTGGGAATGGTTAAAAATTAAGGTTTCACCATGGTAACCCCCGTCTATACTTGCTCACATGAATTTAAAAAATATTTCATAACGAAATGAAACAATAACGTGAATATTTTATTTTTAAATCCATTTGACCATTTCTTACAAGGGTTACCATGATGAAAAATGACTTTTTACCCAATTCCAAAATGCAAGTCAATTATTAGCTGATTGAAATTTTTTTATATATTTTAAAGTGAAAATGGCTCGTTTCCAAAGTTTAACCCCTTTGGAAATCGACAAATTTTGAAGTGAAAATTGAAAAATATTTGAATTGGTAAATATTTGAAGTTTATTTGGGAATGGCTAAATGTTGATGTTTTAGCATGTTAAGCCCCTCAAAGAATAGGCAAATGATGTTAAAACGTTAGCTTAACACGCTAAAACAATATGGAGAAAAATTGATTTGCCTATTAATTACAGGGGTTATCATGATGAAACTTGTCTTTTTAGCCATTTCCAACATGCATGTAAGATAGTAGCCGATTGGAAAATTTCAAAAGTTTGATGTGCAAATGGCTCATTTCCATCGGTTAACCCCTTTGGAGATCGAAAAATTTTGATGTAAAAATTGAATTTTTTTAAGAAGGATGATATTTGATGTGTATGTTGGGAATGGTTAAAAATTTTGGTTTCACCATGGTAACCCCCGTCTACACCGCTCACATGAATTTTAAAAATATTTCACAACGAATGATACAATAACGTGAATATTTAATTTTAAAATCCATTTGACCATTTCTTACAGGGGTTACCATGATGAAAAATGACTTATCACCCAATTCCAACATGCAAGTCAATTATTAGCTGATTGTAAAAAAATTAAATGTTTTTAAGTGAAAATGGTTCATTTCCATAGGTTGACCCCTTTGGAAATCCACATATTTTGAACTGAAAATTGAAAAAAAATTGAATTGGTAAATATTTCAAGTTTGTTTGGGAATGGCTAAAAGTTGAGGTTTCAGCATGTTAAGCTCTTCAAAGAATACGCAAATGATGTTAAAACGTTAGCTTAACACGCTAAAACAATATGGAGAAAAATTGATTTGACCATTAATTACAGGTGTTATCATGATGAAACTTGACTTTTTACCCAATTCCAAAATGCAAGTCAATTATTAGCTGATTGAAAATTTTTTATATATTTTTAAGTGAAAATGGCTTGGAAATCGACGAATTTTGAAGTGAAAGTTGAAAAAAATTTGAATTTGTAAATATTTGAAGTTTATTTGGGAATGGCTAAAAGTTGAGGTTTCAGCATGTTAAGCTCTTCAAAGAATACGCAAATGATGTTAAAACGTTAGCTTAACACGCTAAAACAATATGGAGAAAAATTGATTGGACCATTAATTATAGGTGTTACCATGATAAAAATTCACTTTTTAGCCATTTCCAACATGCATTTAAGATATTAGCCGATTGGAAAATTTCAAAAGTTTTATGTCCAAATGCCTCATTTCCATCGGTTAACCCCTTTGGAGATCGAAAAATTTTGATGTAAAATTTGAAATTTTTTAAGAAGGATAATATTTGATGTGTATGTTGGGAATGGTTAAAAATTAAGGTTTCACCATGGTAACCCCTGTCTATACTGCTCACATGAATTTAAAAAATATTTCATAACAGAATGAAACAATAACGTGAATATTTTATTTTTAAATCCATTTGACCATTTCTTACAAGGGTTACCATGATGAAAAATGACTTTTTACCCAATTCCAAAATGCAAGTCAATTATTAGCTGATTGAAATTTTTTTATATATTTTAAAGTGAAAATGGCTCGTTTCCAAAGTTTAACCCCTTTGGAAATCGACAAATTTTGAAGTGAAAATTGAAAAATATTTGAATTGGTAAATATTTGAAGTTTATTTGGGAATGGCTAAATGTTGATGTTTTAGCATGTTAAGCCCCTCAAAGAATAGGCAAATGATGTTAAAACGTTAGCTTAACACGCTAAAACAATATGGAGAAAAATTGATTTGCCTATTAATTACAGGGGTTATCATGATGAAACTTGTCTTTTTAGCCATTTCCAACATGCATGTAAGATAGTAGCCGATTGGAAAATTTCAAAAGTTTGATGTGCAAATGGCTCATTTCCATCGGTTAACCCCTTTGGAGATCGAAAAATTTTGATGTAAAAATTGAATTTTTTTAAGAAGGATGATATTTGATGTGTATGTTGGGAATGGTTAAAAATTTTGGTTTCACCATGGTAACCCCCGTCTACACCGCTCACATGAATTTTAAAAATATTTCACAACGAAATGATACAATAACGTGAATATTTAATTTTAAAATCCATTTGACCATTTCTTACAGGGGTTACCATGATGAAAAATGACTTATCACCCAATTCCAACATGCAAGTCAATTATTAGCTGATTGTAAAAAAATTAAATGTTTTTAAGTGAAAATGGTTCATTTCCATAGGTTGACCCCTTTGGAAATCGACATATTTTGAACCGAAAATTGAAAAAAAATTGAATTGGTAAATATTTCAAGTTTGTTTGGGAATGGCTAAAAGTTGAGGTTTCAAAGCATGTTAAGCTCTTCAAAGAATACGCAAATGATGTTAAAACGTTAGCTTAACACGCTAAAACAATATGGAGAAAAATTGATTTGACCATTAATTACAGGTGTTATCATGATGAAACTTGACTTTTTACCCAATTCCAAAATGCAAGTCAATTATTAGCTGATTGAAAATTTTTTATATATTTTTAAGTGAAAATGGCTTGGAAATCGATGAATTTTGAAGTGAAAGTTGAAAAAAATTTGAATTTGTAAATATTTGAAGTTTATTTGGGAATGGCTAAAAGTTGAGGTTTCAGCATGTTAAGCTCTTCAAAGAATACGCAAATGATGTTAAAACGTTAGCTTAACACGCTAAAACAATATGGAGAAAAATTGATTGGACCATTAATTATAGGTGATACCATGATAAAACTTCACTTTTTAGCCATTTCCAACATGCATTTAAGATATTAGCCGATTGGAAAATTTCAAAAGTTTTATGTCCAAATGCCTCATTTCCATCGGTTAACCCCTTTGGAGATCGAAAAATTTTGATGTAAAATTTGAAATTTTTTAAGAAGGATAATATTTGATGTGTATGTTGGGAATGGTTAAAAATTAAGGTTTCACCATGGTAACCCCCGTCTATACTTGCTCACATGAATTTAAAAAATATTTCATAACGAATGAAACAATAACGTGAATATTTTATTTTTAAATCCATTTGACCATTTCTTACAAGGGTTACCATGATGAAAAATGACTTTTTACCCAATTCCAAAATGCAAGTCAATTATTAGCCGATTGAAATTTTTTTATATATTTTAAAGTGAAAATGGCTCGTTTCCAAAGTTTAACCCCTTTGGAAATCGACAAATTTTGAAGTGAAAATTGAAAAATATTTGAATTGGTAAATATTTGAAGTTTATTTGGGAATGGCTAAATGTTGATGTTTTAGCATGTTAAGCCCCTCAAAGAATAGGCAAATGATGTTAAAACGTTAGCTTAACACGCTAAAACAATATGGAGAAAAATTGATTTGCCTATTAATTACAGGGGTTATCATGATGAAACTTGTCTTTTTAGCCATTTCCAACATGCATGTAAGATAGTAGCCGATTGGAAAATTTCAAAAGTTTGATGTGCAAATGGCTCATTTCCATCGGTTAACCCCTTTGGAGATCGAAAAATTTTGATGTAAAAATTGAATTTTTTTAAGAAGGATGATATTTGATGTGTATGTTGGGAATGGTTAAAAATTTTGGTTTCACCATGGTAACCCCCGTCTACACTCGCTCACATGAATTTTAAAAATATTTCACAACGAATGATACAATAACGTGAATATTTAATTTTAAAATCCATTTGACCATTTCTTACAGGGGTTACCATGATGAAAAATGACTTATCACCCAATTCCAACATGCAAGTCAATTATTAGCTGATTGTAAAAAAATTAAATGTTTTTAAGTGAAAATGGTTCATTTCCATAGGTTGACCCCTTTGGAAATCGACATATTTTGAACTGAAAATTGAAAAAAAATTGAATTGGTAAATATTTCATGTTTATTTGGGAATGGCTAAAAGTTGAGGTTTTAGCATGTTAAGCTCTTCAAAGAATACGCAAATGATGTTAAAACGTTAGCTTAACACGCTAAAACAATATGGAGAAAAATTGATTTGACCATTAATTACAGGTGTTACCATGATGAAACTTGACTTTTTACCCAATTCCAAAATGCAAGTCAATTATTAGCCGATTGAAAATTTTTTATATATTTTTAAGTGAAAATGGCTTGGAAATCGACAAATTTTGAAGTGAAAGTTGAAAAAAATTTGAATTGGTAAATATTTGAAGTTTATTTGGGAATGGCTAAAAGTTGAGGTTTCAGCATGTTAAGCTCTTCAAAGAATACGCAAATGATGTTAAAACGTTAGCTTAACACGCTAAAACAATATGGAGAAAAATTGATTGGACCATTAATTATAGGTGTTACCATGATAAAACTTCACTTTTTAGCCATTTCCAACATGCATTTAAGATATTAGCCGATTGGAAAATTTCAAAAGTTTTATGTCCAAATGCCTCATTTCCATCGGTTAACCCCTTTGGAGATCGAAAAATTTTGATGTAAAATTTGAAATTTTTTAAGAAGGATAATATTTGATGTGTATGTTGGGAATGGTTAAAAATTAAGGTTTCACCATGGTAACCCCTGTCTATACTTGCTCACATGAATTTAAAAAATATTTCATAACAGAATGAAACAATAACGTGAATATTTTATTTTTAAATCCATTTGACCATTTCTTACAAGGGTTACCATGATGAAAAATGACTTTTTACCCAATTCCAAAATGCAAGTCAATTATTAGCTGATTGAAATTTTTTTATATATTTTAAAGTGAAAATGGCTCGTTTCCAAAGTATAACCCCTTTGGAAATCGACAAATTTTGAAGTGAAAATTGAAAAATATTTGAATTGGTAAATATTTGAAGTTTATTTGGGAATGGCTAAATGTTGATGTTTTAGCATGTTAAGCCCCTCAAAGAATAGGCAAATGATGTTAAAACGTTAGCTTAACACGCTAAAACAATATGGAGAAAAATTGATTTGCCTATTAATTACAGGGGTTATCATGATGAAACTTGTCTTTTTAGCCATTTCCAACATGCATGTAAGATAGTAGCCGATTGGAAAATTTCAAAAGTTTGATGTGCAAATGGCTCATTTCCATCGGTTAACCCCTTTGGAGATCGAAAAATTTTGATGTAAAAATTGAATTTTTTTAAGAAGGATGATATTTGATGTGTATGTTGGGAATGGTTAAAAATTTTGGTTTCACCATGGTAACCCCTCGTCTACACCGCTCACATGAATTTTAAAAATATTTCACAACGAATGATACAATAACGTGAATATTTAATTTTAAAATCCATTTGACCATTTCTTACAAGGGTTACCATGATGAAAAATGACTTATCACCCAATTCCAACATGCAAGTCAATTATTAGCTGATTGTAAAAAAATTAAATGTTTTTAAGTGAAAATGGTTCATTTCCATAGGTTGACCCCTTTGGAAATCGACATATTTTGAACTCGAAAATTGAAAAAAAATTGAATTGGTAAATATTTCATGTTTATTTGGGAATGGCTAAAAGTTGAGGTTTCAGCATGTTAAGCTCTTCAAAGAATACGCAAATGATGTTAAAACGTTAGCTTAACACGCTAAAACAATATGGAGAAAAATTGATTTGACCATTAATTACAGGTGTTACCATGATGAAACTTGACTTTTTACCCAATTCCAAAATGCAAGTCAATTATTAGCTGATTGAAAATTTTTTATATATTTTTAAGTGAAAATGGCTTGGAAATCGACAAATTTTGAAGTGAAAGTTGAAAAAAATTTGAATTGGTAAATATTTGAAGTTTATTTGGGAATGGCTAAAAGTTGAGGTTTCAGCATGTTAAGCTCTTCAAAGAATACGCAAATGATGTTAAAACGTTAGCTTAACACGCTAAAACAATATGGAGAAAAATTGATTGGACCATTAATTATAGGTGTTACCATGATAAAACGTCACTTTTTAGCCATTTCCAACATGCATTTAAGATATTAGCCGATTGGAAAATTTCAAAAGTTTTATGTCCAAATGCCTCATTTCCATCGGTTAACCCCTTTGGAGATCGAAAATTTTGATGTAAAATTTGAAATTTTTTAAGAAGGATAATATTTGATGTGTATGTTGGGAATGGTTAAAAATTAAGGTTTCACCATGGTAACCCCCGCTATATCTTCACATGAATTTAAAAAATATTTCATAACGAAATGAAACAATAACGTGAATATTTTATTTTTAAATCCATTTGACCATTTCTTACAAGGGTTACCATGATGAAAAATGACTTTTTACCCAATTCCAAAATGCAAGTCAATTATTAGCTGATTGAAATTTTTTTATATATTTTAAAGTGAAAATGGCTCGTTTCCAAAGTTTAACCCCTTTGGAAATCGACAAATTTTGAAGTGAAAATTGAAAAATATTTGAATTGGTAAATATTTGAAGTTTATTTGGGAATGGCTAAATGTTGATGTTTTAGCATGTTAAGCCCCTCAAAGAATAGGCAAATGATGTTAAAACGTTAGCTTAACACGCTAAAACAATATGGAGAAAAATTGATTTGCCTATTAATTACAGGGGTTATCATGATGAAACTTGTCTTTTTAGCCATTTCCAACATGCATGTAAGATAGTAGGCGATTGGAAAATTTCAAAAGTTTGATGTGCAAATGGCTCATTTCCATCGGTTAACCCCTTTGGAGATCGAAAAATTTTGATGTAAAAATTGAATTTTTTTAAGAAGGATGATATTTGATGTGTATGTTGGGAATGGTTAAAAATTTTGGTTTCACCATGGTAACCCCCGTCTACACTCGCTCACATGAATTTTAAAAATATTTCACAACGTAATGATACAATAACGTGAATATTTAATTTTAAAATCCATTTGACCATTTCTTACAGGGGTTACCATGATGAAAAATGACTTATCACCCAATTCCAACATGCAAGTCAATTATTAGCTGATTGTAAAAAAATTAAATGTTTTTAAGTGAAAATGGTTCATTTCCATAGGTTGACCCCTTTGGAAATCGACATATTTTGAACTGAAAATTGAAAAAAAATTGAATTGGTAAATATTTCAAGTTTATTTGGGAATGGCTAAAAGTTGAGGTTTCAGCATGTTAAGCTCTTCAAAGAATACGCAAATGATGTTAAAACGTTAGCTTAACACGCTAAAACAATATGGAGAAAAATTGATTTGACCATTAATTACAGGTGTTACCATGATGAAACTTGACTTTTTACCCAATTCCAAAATGCAAGTCAATTATTAGCCGATTGAAAATTTTTTATATATTTTTAAGTGAAAATGGCTTGGAAATCGACAAATTTTGAAGTGAAAGTTGAAAAAAATTTGAATTGGTAAATATTTGAAGTTTATTTGGGAATGGCTAAAAGTTGAGGTTTCAGCATGTTAAGCTCTTCAAAGAATACGCAAATGATGTTAAAACGTTAGCTTAACACGCTAAAACAATATGGAGAAAAATTGATTGGACCATTAATTATAGGTGTTACCATGATAAAACTTCACTTTTTAGCCATTTCCAACATGCATTTAAGATATTAGCCGATTGGAAAATTTCAAAAGTTTTATGTCCAAATGCCTCATTTCCATCGGTTAACCCCTTTGGAGATCGAAAAATTTTGATGTAAAATTTGAAATTTTTTAAGAAGGATAATATTTGATGTGTATGTTGGGAATGGTTAAAAATTAAGGTTTCACCATGGTAACCCCCGTCTATACTTGCTCACATGAATTTAAAAAATATTTCATAACGAAATGAAACAATAACGTGAATATTTTATTTTTAAATCCATTTGACCATTTCTTACAAGGGTTACCATGATGAAAAATGACTTTTTACCCAATTCCAAAATGCAAGTCAATTATTAGCTGATTGAAATTTTTTTATATATTTTAAAGTGAAAATGGCTCGTTTCCAAAGTTTAACCCCTTTGGAAATCGACAAATTTTGAAGTGAAAATTGAAAAATATTTGAATTGGTAAATATTTGAAGTTTATTTGGGAATGGCTAAATGTTGATGTTTTAGCATGTTAAGCCCCTCAAAGAATAGGCAAATGATGTTAAAACGTTAGCTTAACACGCTAAAACAATATGGAGAAAAATTGATTTGCCTATTAATTACAGGGGTTATCATGATGAAACTTGTCTTTTTAGCCATTTCCAACATGCATGTAAGATAGTAGGCGATTGGAAAATTTCAAAAGTTTGATGTGCAAATGGCTCATTTCCATCGGTTAACCCCTTTGGAGATCGAAAAATTTTGATGTAAAAATTGAATTTTTTTAAGAAGGATAATATTTGATGTGTATGTTGGGAATGGTTAAAAATTTTGGTTTTACCATGGTAACCCCTGTCTACATCGCTCACATGAATTTTAAAAATATTTCACAACGAATGATACAATAACGTGAATATTTAATTTTAAAATCCATTTGACCATTTCTTACGGGGGTTACCATGATGAAAAATGACTTATCACCCAATTCCAACATGCAAGTCAATTATTAGCTGATTGTAAAAAAATTAAATGTTTTTAAGTGAAAATGGTTCATTTCCATAGGTTGACCCCTTTGGAAATCGACATATTTTGAACTCGAAAATTGAAAAAAAATTGAATTGGTAAATATTTCAAGTTTATTTGGGAATGGCTAAAAGTTGAGGTTTCAGCATGTTAAGCTCTTCAAAGAATACGCAAATGATGTTAAAACGTTAGCTTAACACGCTAAAACAATATGGAGAAAAATTGATTGGACCATTAATTATAGGTGTTACCATGATAAAACTTCACTTTTTAGCCATTTCCAACATGCATTTAAGATATTAGCCGATTGGAAAATTTCAAAAGTTTTATGTCCAAATGCCTCATTTCCATCGGTTAACCCCTTTGAGATCGAAAAATTTTGATGTAAAATTTGAAATTTCTTAAGAAGGATAATATTTGATGTGTATGTTGGGAATGGTTAAAAATTAAGGTTTCACCATGGTAACCCCTGTCTATATCGCTCACATGAATTTAAAAAATATTTCATAACAGAATGAAACAATAACGTGAATATTTTATTTTTAAATCCATTTGACCATTTCTTACAAGTGTTACCATGATGAAAAATGACTTTTTACCCAATTCCAAAATGCAAGTCAATTATTAGCTGATTGAAATTTTTTTATATATTTTAAAGTGAAAATGGCTCGTTTCCAAAGTATAACCCCTTTGGAAATCGACAAATTTTGAAGTGAAAATTGAAAAATATTTGAATTGGTAAATATTTGTAGTTTATTTGGGAATGGCTAAATGTTGATGTTTTAGCATGTTAAGCCCCTCAAAGAATAGGCAAATGATGTTAAAACGTTAGCTTAACACGCTAAAACAATATGGAGAAAAATTGATTTGCCTATTAATTACAGGGGTTATCATGATGAAACTTGTCTTTTTAGCCATTTCCAACATGCATGTAAGATAGTAGCCGATTGGAAAATTTCAAAAGTTTGATGTGCAAATGGCTCATTTCCATCGGTTAACCCCTTTGGAGATCGAAAAATTTTGATGTAAAAATTGAATTTTTTTAAGAAGGATGATATTTGATGTGTATGTTGGGAATGGTTAAAAATTTAGGTTTCACCATGGTAACCCCCGTCTACACTCGCTCACATGAATTTTAAAAATATTTCACAACGAAATGATACAATAACGTGAATATTTAATTTTAAAATCCATTTGACCATTTCTTACAGGGGTTACCATGATGAAAAATGACTTATCACCCAATTCCAACATGCAAGTCAATTATTAGCTGATTGTAAAAAAATTAAATGTTTTTAATTGAAAATGGTTCATTTCCATAGGTTGACCCCTTTGGAAATCGACATATTTTGAACTGAAAATTGAAAAAAATTGAATTGGTAAATATTTCAAGTTTATTTGGGAATGGCTAAAAGTTGAGGTTTCAGCATGTTAAGCTCTTCAAAGAATACGCAAATGATGTTAAAACGTTAGCTTAACACGCTAAAACAATATGGAGAAAAATTGATTTGACCATTAATTACAGGTGTTACCATGATGAAACTTGACTTTTTACCCAATTCCAAAATGCAAGTCAATTATTAGCCGATTGAAAATTTTTTATATATTTTTAAGTGAAAATGGCTTGGAAATCGACAAATTTTGAAGTGAAAGTTGAAAAAAATTTGAATTGGTAAATATTTGAAGTTTATTTGGGAATGGCTAAAAGTTGAGGTTTCAGCATGTTAAGCTCTTCAAAGAATACGCAAATGATGTTAAAACGTTAGCTTAACACGCTAAAACAATATGGAGAAAAATTGATTGGACCATTAATTATAGGTGTTACCATGATAAAACTTCACTTTTTAGCCATTTCCAACATGCATTTAAGATATTAGCCGATTGGAAAATTTCAAAAGTTTTATGTCCAAATGCCTCATTTCCATCGGTTAACCCCTTTGGAGATCGAAAAATTTTGATGTAAAATTTGAAATTTTTTAAGAAGGATAATATTTGATGTGTATGTTGGGAATGGTTAAAAATTAAGGTTTCACCATGGTAACCCCTGTCTATACTTGCTCACATGAATTTAAAAAATATTTCATAACGAAATGAAACAATAACGTGAATATTTTATTTTTAAATCCATTTGACCATTTCTTACAAGGGTTACCATGATGAAAAATGACTTTTTACCCAATTCCAAAATGCAAGTCAATTATTAGCTGATTGAAATTTTTTTATATATTTTAAAGTGAAAATGGCTCGTTTCCAAAGTTTAACCCCTTTGGAAATCGACAAATTTTGAAGTGAAAATTGAAAAATATTTGAATTGGTAAATATTTGAAGTTTATTTGGGAATGGCTAAATGTTGAGGTTTTAGCATGTTAAGCCCTTCAAAGAATAGGGAAATGATGTGAAAACGTTAGCTTAACACGCTAAAACAATATGGAGAAAAATTTATTTGCCCATTAATTATAGGGGTTGTCATGATGAAACTTGACTTTTTAACCATTTCCAACATGCATGTAAGATATTAGCCGATTGGAAAATTTCAAAAGTTTGATGTCCAAATGGCTCATTTCCATCGGTTAACCACTTTGGAGATCGAAAAATTTTGATGTAAAAATTGAATTTTTTTAAGAAGGATGATATTTGATGTGTATGTTGGGAATGGTTAAAAATTTAGGTTTCACCATGGTAACCCCTATCTATACTGCTCACATGAATTTTAAAAATATTTCACAACAAAATGAAACAATAACGTGAATATTTCATTTTTAAATCCATTTGACCATTTCTTACAGGGGTTACCATGATGAAAAATGACTTTTTACCCAATTCCAAAATGCAAGTCAATTATTAGCTGATTGAAATTTTTTTATATATTTTTAAGTGAAAATGGCTTGGAAATCGACAAATTTTGAAGTGAAAGTTGAAAAAAATTTGAATTGGTAAATTTTAAAGTTTATTTGGGATTGGCTAAAAGTTGAGGTTTCAGCATGTTAAGCTCTTGAAAGAATACGCAAATGATGTTAAAACGTTAGCTTAACACGCTAAAACAATATGGAGAAAAATTGATTGGACCATTAATTATAGGGGTTGTCATGATGAAACTTGACTTTTTAGCCATTTCCAACATGCATGTAAGATAGTAGCCGATTGGAAAATTTCAAAAGTTTGATGTGCAAATGGCTCATTTCCATCGGTTAACCCCTTTGGAGATCGAAAAATTTTGATGTAAAAATTGAATTTTTTTAAGAAGGATGATATTTGATGTGTATGTTGGGAATGGTTAAAAGTTTTGGTTTCACCATGGTAACCCCGTCTACACCGCTCACATGAATTTTAAAAATATTTCACAACAGAATGATACAATAACGTGAATATTTAATTTTAAAATCCATTTGACCATTTCTTATAGGGGTTACCATGATGAAAAATGACTTATCACCCAATTCCAACATGCAAGTCAATTATTAGCTGATTGTAAAAAAATTAAATGTTTTTAAGTGAAAATGGTTCATTTCCATAGGTTGACCCCTTTGGAAATCGACATATTTTGAAGTGAAAATTGAAAAAAAATTGAATTGGTAAATATTTCAAGTTTATTTGGGAATGGCTAAAAGTTGAGGTTTCAGCATGTTAAGCTCTTCAAAGAATACGAAAATGATGTTAAAACGTTAGCTTAACACGCTAAAACAATATGGAGAAAAATTGATTTGACCATTAATTACAGGTGTTACCATTATGAAACTTGACTTTTTACCCAATTCCAAAATGCAAGTCAATTATTAGCTGATTGAAAATTTTTTATATATTTTTAAGTGAAAATGGCTTGGAAATCGACAAATTTTGAAGTGAAAGTTGAAAAAAATTTGAATTGGTAAATATTTGAAGTTTATTTGGGAATGGCTAAAAGTTGAGGTTTCAGCATGTTAAGCCCTTCAAAGAATACGCAAATGATGTTAAAACGTTAGCTTAACACGCTAAAACAATATGGAGAAAAATTTATTTGCCCATTAATTACAAGGGTTATCATGATGAAACTTGACTTTTTAGCCATTTCCAACAGGCATGTAAGATAGTAGCCGATTGGAAAATTTCAAAAGTTTGATGTCCAAATGGCTCATTTCCATCGGTTTACCCCTTTGGAGATCGAAAAATTTTGATGTAAAAAATTGAAATTTTTTAAGAAGGATAATATTTGATGTGTATGTTGGGAATGGTTAAAAATTAAGGTTTCACCATGGTAACCCCCGTCTATAATGCCCAAATGAATTTAAAAAATATTTCATAACAGAATGAAACAATAACATGAATATTTAATATTTAAATCCATTTGACCATTTCTTACAAGGGTTACCATGATGAAAAATGACTTTTTACCCAATTCCAAAATGCAAGTCAATTATTAGCTGATTGTAAAAAATTTAAATGTTTTAAAGTGAAAATGGCTCATTTCCATAGGTTGACCCCTTTGGAAATCAACAAATTTTGAAGTGAAAATTGAAAAAAATTTGAATTGGTAAATATTTGAAGTTTATTTGGGAATGGCTAAAAGTCATGTTAAGCCCTTCAAAGAATACACAAATGATGTTAAAACGTTAGCTTAACACGCTAAAACAATATGGAGAAAAATTGATTTGACCATTAATTATAGGTGTTACCATGTAGAAACTTGACTTTTTAGCCATTTCCAACATGCATGTAAGATATTAGCCGATTGGAAAATTTCAAAAGTTTTATGTCCAAATGGCTCATTTCCATCTGTTAACCCCTTTGGAGAATGACAAATTTTGATGTAAAATTTGAAATTTTGTAAGAAGGATAATATTTGATGTGTATGTTGGGAATGGTTAAAAATTAAGGTTTCACCATGGTAACCCCTGTCTATACTCCTCACATGAATTTAAAAAATATTTCATAATAGAATGAAACAATAACATGAATATTTTATTTTTAAATCCATTTGACCATTTCTTGAAGGGGTTACCATGATGAAAAATGACTTTTTACCCAATTCCAAAATGCAAGTCAATTATTAGCTGATTGTAAAAATTTTAAATGTTTATATTTGAAAATGACTCATTTCCATAGGTTGACCCCTTTGGAAATCGAAAAATTTTGAAGTGAAAATTGAAAAAACATTCAATTGGTAAATATTTGAAGTTTATTTGGGAATGGCTAAAAGTTGAGGTTTCAGCATGTTAAGCCCTTCAAAGAATACGCAAATGATGTTAAAACGTTAGCTTAACACGCTAAAACAATATGGAGAAAAATTTATTTGCCCATTAATTACAAGGGTTATCATGATGAAACTTGACTTTTTAGCCATTTCCAACAGGCATGTAAGATAGTAGCCGATTGGAAAATTTCAAAAGTTTGATGTCCAAATGGCTCATTTCCATCGGTTTACCCCTTTGGAGATCGAAAAATTTTGATGTAAAAAATTGAAATTTTTTAAGAAGGATAATATTTGATGTGTATGTTGGGAATGGTTAAAAATTAAGGTTTCACCATGGTAACCCCCGTCTATAATGCCCAAATGAATTTAAAAAATATTTCATAACAGAATGAAACAATAACATGAATATTTAATATTTAAATACATTTGACCATTTCTTACAAGGGTTACCATGATGAAAAATGACTTTTTACCCAATTCCAAAATGCAAGTCAATTATTAGCTGATTGTAAAAAATTTAAATGTTTTAAAGTGAAAATGGCTCATTTCCATAGGTTGACCCCTTTGGAAATCAACAAATTTTGAAGTGAAAATTGAAAAAAATTTGAATTGGTAAATATTTGAAGTTTATTTGGGAATGGCTAAAAGTCATGTTAAGCCCTTCAAAGAATACACAAATGATGTTAAAACGTTAGCTTAACACGCTAAAACAATATGGAGAAAAATTGATTTGACCATTAATTATAGGTGTTACCATGTAGAAACTTGACTTTTTAGCCATTTCCAACATGCATGTAAGATATTAGCCGATTGGAAAATTTCAAAAGTTTTATGTCCAAATGGCTCATTTCCATCTGTTAACCCCTTTGGAGAACGACAAATTTTGATGTAAAATTTGAAATTTTTTAAGAAGGATAATATTTGATGTGTATGTTGGGAATGGTTAAAAATTAAGGTTTCACCATGGTAACCCCTGTCTATACTCCTCACATGAATTTAAAAAATATTTCATAATAGAATGAAACAATAACATGAATATTTTATTTTTAAATCCATTTGACCATTTCTTGAAGGGGTTACCATGATGAAAAATGACTTTTTACCCAATTCCAAAATGCAAGTCAATTATTAGCTGATTGTAAAAATTTTAAATGTTTATATTTGAAAATGACTCATTTCCATAGGTTGACCCCTTTGGAAATCGAAAAATTTTGAAGTGAAAATTGAAAAAACATTCAATTGGTAAATATTTGAAGTTTTTTTTGGGAATGGCTAAAAGTTGAGGTTTCAGCATGTTAAGCCCTTGAAAGAATACGCAAATGATGTTAAAAAGTTATCTTAATACGCTAAAACAATATGGAGAAAAATTGATTTGACCATTAATGATGGGGGTTACCAAGATGAAACTTGACTTTCTAGCCATTGCTAACAGGCATGTAAGATATTAGCCGATTGGAAAATTTCGAAAGGTTAATGTCCAAATGGCTCATTTCCATCGGTTAACCCCTTTGGAAATCGACAAATTTTAGGTAAAAATTGAAATATTTTAAGAAGGATAATGTTTGGTGTGTATGTTGGGAATTGTTAAAAATTAAGGTTTCACCATGGTAACCCGTGTCTATACTGCTCAAATGAAATTCACAAATATTTCATAAGAGAATGAAACAATAATGTGAAAATTTAATTTTTAAATCCATTTGACCATTTCTTACAGGGGTTACCATGACAAAAAATGACCTTTTACCCAATTCCAAAATGCAAGTCAATTATTAGCAGATTGTAAAATTTTTAAATGTTTTTAAGTGGAAATAACTTGTTTCCAAAGGTTAACCGCTTTTGAAATCGACAAATTTTGAAGTGAAAATTGAAAAAAATTGAATTGGTAAATATTTGTAGTTTTTTGGGAATGGCTAAAAGTTAAGGTTTGAGCAAGTTAAGACCGTCAAAGAATACGCAAATGATGTTAAAAAGTTATCTTAACATGCTAAAAGAATATGGAGAAAAATTGATTTGACCATTAATTATAGGGGTTACCATGATGAAACTTGACTTTTTAGCCATTGCCGACATGCATGTCGATATTAGCCGATTGGAAAAGTTCGAAACTTTTATGTCCAAATGGCTCATTTCCATCGGTTAACCTCTTTGGAAATCGACAAATTTTGAGGTAAAAATTGAAATTTTTTAAGAAGGATAATGTTTGCGGTGTATGTTGGGAATGGTTAAAAATTAAGGTTTCACCATGATAACCCCTTTATATCTTTGCTCAATTGAATTTAAAAAATATTTCTTAACAAACGTAAACAATATCTTGAAATTTGATCTTTAAATCCATTTGACCATTTCTTACAGGGGTTACCATGATGAAACATGACTTTTTACCCAATTCCAAAATGCAAGTAAATTATTAGGTGATTGTAAAAAATTTAAATGTTTTTAAGTGAAAATGACTCGTTTCCAAAGGTTAACTCCTTTGGAAATCGACAAATTTTGAAGTGATAATTGAAAAACATTTGAATTGGTAAATATTTGAAGTTTTTTTGGGAATGGCTAAAAGTGAAGGTTTGAGCATGTTAAGACTGTCAAAGAATACGCAAATGATGTTAAAAAGTTATTTTAACATGCTAAAAGAATATGGAGAAATATTGATTTGACCATTAATTATAGGGGTTACCATGATGAAACTTGACTTTTTAGCCATTGCCAACATGAATGTACGATATTAGTTGATTGGAAAATTTCGAAAGCTTAATGTCCAAATGGCTCATTTCCATCGGTTAACCCCTTTGGAAATCAACAAATTTTGAGGTAAAAATTGAAATTTCTTAAGAAAGATAATGTTTGAGATGTATGTTGGGAATGGTTAAAAATTAAGGTTTCACCATGGCAACCCCTTTATATACTGCTCAATTGAATTTAATAAATATTTCTTAACAGACTGAAACAATATCGTGAAAATTTGATTTTTAAATCCATTTGACCATTTCTTACAAAGGTTACCATGATGAAACATGACTTTTTACCCAATTCCAAAATGCAAGTCAATTATTAGCTGATTGTAAAAAATGTAAATGTTTTCAAGTGAAAATGACTCGTTTCCAAAGGTTAACTCCTTTGGAAATCGACAAATTTTGAAGTGATAATTGAAAAACATTTGAATTGGTAAATATTTGAAGTTTTTTTGGGAATGGCTAAAAGTGAAGGTTTGAGCATGTTAAGACCGTCAAAGAATACGCAAATGATGTTAAAAAGTTATCTTAACATGCTAAAAGAATATGGAGAAAAATTGATTTGACCATTAATTATAGGGGTTACCATGATGAAACTTGACTTTTTAGCCATTGCCGACATGCATGTCAGATATTAGCCGATTGGAAAAGTTCGAAACTTTTATGTCCAAATGGCTCATTTCCATCGGTTAACCTCTTTGGAAATCGACAAATTTTGAGGTAAAAATTGAAATTTTTTAAGAAGGATAATGTTTGCGGTGTATGTTGGGAATGGTTAAAAATTAAGGTTTCACCATGATAACCCCTTTATATACTGCTCAATTGAATTTAAAAAATATTTCTTAACAAACGTAAACAATATCTTGAAATTTGATCTTTAAATCCATTTGACCATTTCTTACAGGGGTTACCATGATGAAACATGACTTTTTACCCAATTCCAAAATGCAAGTAAATTATTAGGTGATTGAAAAAAATTTAAATGTTTTTAAGTGAAAATGACTCGTTTCCAAAGGTTAACTCCTTTGGAAATCGACAAATTTTGAAGTGATAATTGAAAAACATTTGAATTGGTAAATATTTGAAGTTTTTTTGGGAATGGCTAAAAGTGAAGGTTTGAGCATGTTAAGGCTAATCAAAGAATACGCAAATGATGTTAAAAAGTTATTTTAACATGCTAAAAGAATATGGAGAAATATTGATTTGACCATTAATTATAGGGGTTACCATGATGAAACTTGACTTTTTAGCCATTGCCAACATGAATGTACGATATTAGCTGATTGGAAAATTTCGAAAGCTTAATGTCCAAATGGCTCATTTCCATCGGTTTACCCCTTTGGAAATCAACAAATTTTGAGGTAAAAATTGAAATTTCTTAAGAAAGATAATGTTTGAGATGTATGTTGGGAATGGTTAAAAATTAAGGTTTCACCATGGCAACCCCTTTATATACTGCTCAATTGAATTTAATAAATATTTCTTAACGGATCGAAACAATATCGTGAAAATTTGATTTTTAAATCCATTTGACCATTTCTTACAAAGGTTACCATGATGAAACATGACTTTTTACCCAATTCCAAAATGCAAGTCAATTATTAGCTGATTGTAAAAAATGTAAATGTTTTTATGTGAAAATGACTCATTTCCATAGGTTAACCCCTTTGGAAATTGACAAATTTTGAAGTGAAAATTGAAAAAAATTTGAAATGGTAAATATTTGAAGTTTATTTGGGAATGGCTAAAAGTTGAGGATTTAGCATGTTAAGCCCTTCAAAGAATACGCAAATGATGTTAAAAAGTTATTTTGACACGCTAAAACAATATGGAGAAAAATTAATTTGACCATTAACTAAAGGGGTTACCATAATGAAACTTGACTTTTTTGCCATTTCCTACATGCATGTAAGATAATAGCCGGTTGGAAAATTTTGAAAGTTTTATGTCCAAATGGCTCATTTCCATCGGTTAACCCCTTTGGAAATTGACTAATTTTGAGGTAAAACTTGAAATTTTTTAAGAAGGATAATGTTTCACGTGTATGTTGGGAATGGTTAAAAATTAAGATTTCACCATGGTAACGCGTTTACATACTGCTCCATTGAATTTAAAAAATATTTCTTCACAGACTGAAACAATATCGTGAAAATTTGATTTTTAAATCCATTTGACCATCTGTTACAAGGGTTACCATGATGAAACATGACTTTTTACCCAATTCCAAAATGCAAGTCAATTATTAGCTGATTGTAAAAAATTTAAATGTTTTTATGTGAAAATGGCTCATTTCCAGGGTTAACCCCTTCGAAAATCGACTAATTTGAAGTGAAAATTGAAAATTTTTTGAATTGGTAAATATTTGAAGTTTATTTGGAAATGGCTAAAAGTTGAGGTTTGAGCATGTTAAGCCCTTCAAACAGTACGCAAATGATGTTAAAAAGTTATCTTAACACGATAAAACAATATGGAGAAAAATTGATTTGACCATTAATTATAGGGGTTACCATGATGAAACTTGACTTTTTAGCCATTGCCAACTTGCTTGCAAGATATTAGACGATTAGAAAATTTCGAAAGTTTTATGTCCAAATGGCTCATTTCAAACGGTTAACCCCTTTGGAAATCGACAAATTTTGACTTAAAAATTGAAAATTTTAAGAAGGATAATATTTGATGTGTATGTTGGGAATGGTTGAAAATTAAGGTTTCACCATGGTAACCCCTGTCTATACTGCTCAAATGAATTTCACAAATATTTCATAAGAGAATGAAACAATAACGTGAGAATTTAATTTTTAAATCCATTTGACCATTTCTTACAGGGGTTAACATGATAAAAAATGACCTTTTACCGAATTCCAAAATGCAAGTCAATTATTAGCTGATTGTAAAAATTTTAAATGTTTATATTTGAAAATGGCTCATTTCCATAGGTTGACCCCTTTCGAAATCGATAAATTTTCATGTGAAAATTGAAAAAATATTAAATTGGTAAATATTTGAAGTTTTTTTGGGAATGGCTAAAAGTTGAGGTTTCAACATGTTATGCCCATGAAAGAATACTCAAATAATGTTAAAAAGTTATATTAACACGCTAAAACAATATGGAGAAAAATTGATTTAACCATTAATTATAGGGGTTACCATAATGAAAGTCGACTTTTTAGCCATTGCCAACATGCATGTAAGATATTAGCCGATTGGAAAATTTCGAAACTTTTACGTCCAAATGGATCATTTCCATCGGTTAACCCTTGTCTATACTGCTCAAATGAATTTCAAAAATATTTCATAAGAGAACGAAACAATTACGTGAAAATTTAATTTTTAAATCCATTTGACCATTTCTTACAGAGGTTACCATAATGAAAAATGACTTTTTACCCAATTTCAAAATGCAAGTCAATTATTAGCTTATTGTAAAACTTTTAAATGTTTTTATGTGAAAATGACTCATTTCCATAGGTTAACCCCTTTGCAAATTGACAAAAGTTGAAGTGAAAATTGAAAAAAAATTAAAATGGTATATATTTGAAGTTTTTTTTGGGAATGGCTAAAAGTTGAGGTTTCAGCATGTTAAACCCTTCCAATAATACCCAAATGAAGTTAAAAAGTTATCTTAACACGCTAAAACAATATGGAGTGAAATTGATTCGACCATTATTTACAAGGGTTACCATGATGAAACTTGACTCTTTAGCCATTTCCAACATGCACATAAGATATTAGCTGATTGGAAAATTTTGAAATTTTTATATGCCCAAATGGCTCATTTCTATGTTAACACCTTTGGAAATCGACAAATTTTGAGGTAAAAGTTGAAATTTTTTAAGAAGGCTAATATTTGACGTGTATGTTGGGAATGGTTAGAAATTGAGGTTTTCACCATGGTAACCCCTGTGTATACTGGTCAAATGAATTAAAAAAATATTTCTTAACAAAGTGAAACAATAACGTGTAAAATTGATTTTAAATCTATTTGACCATTACTTACAGGGGTTACCATGATAAAACATGATTTTTTACCCATTTCCAAAATGCATGTCAATTATTAGCGTATTGGAAAATATTAAAATGTTTTTATTTGAAAATGACAAACATTAATGCATAACTTAGATGCAACTAAACACATAGCAAGAAATAACACAATAATTATCATAACCATACTAATATTTTTATAACATATTTTTACATTAAACCTTCTAAAGGATGATTTAGTTATTCCTTAGTTAAATTTTGATCGCTAGGATGGAGACAATTGGGCTTTAGTTTATATTATGCCCACACTTGAAATAAGAAATCTACTTCTTATCTTCAATTGTACTTCGCAAGAGTGAAAGAAGAAGAGTGGTATGCTCGTCTTCTTTAGTCCGCCATTCCCATTTCCAATTTTTCTCCTAGATAAATTTAGTTGATTGGTCATTGCCGAGATTAGTGTATTATGTGACTTTCAGGTGGTATCAAAGCGTCTGTTGCTTTGAGTAGTCCAATGGATGCCGGAAAAGACGATTGCTCAAGAGAATATGTATCCCCCCTGCAATGAGTAGTGAAAAGATTACGATACCGACATCTTCAAAATCAAAGGATTTCACTCATAATCGAGCTCCCTAGTTTGATGGGTCAAACTATGGCTTCTGTAAAAGCAGGATGAAACCGTATCTTAAAGGAATAGATTTTGATTGTTTGGATGTAGTGAAGGATTCACTTCCTGATATCATATTGAAACGTGAAGATTGGACAACCTCCAAGAAGAGGACTATGCAGATGAATACCAAGCCAATCAATATTTTCTCTAGCTCCTTGAATGAAAGCGAATTCAATCAGGTTTATGGATGTGCGACAGCCAACAAAATCTTGTCGACACTCGAGGTAACTTATGAAGGAACTTCTAGGGTTAAAGATACCCAAATTGATTTACTTGTTCATGAATACGAATTGTTCAAGATGAAATCAAATGAAAACATTTTAGAAATGTTCTCTACCTTTACTCTTATAGTTAATAGACTTAAAAACCTAACAAAGGCTTATGAAAATGATTATTTGGTTTGTAAAATCCTTAGATGCTTACCTAGGGAATGGATGCTTAAACGGACTATTATAGAAGAGGCGCAAAATCTTATGACGTTAAGACTAAATGAGCTTGTAGGTTCTTTGCTTAGCTATGACAATATTCGGAAAATTGATAGGCTTGAGGAAGATAGAAAAATGAAGAAAAATATTGCTTTTAGGTCGATTGTAGCTGAATTTCAAATGTTTAGTGATTTAGATAATGATGTTGATTCTCAAATTGAATTATTAAGTAGAAAACTTAAGAAATTGTCAAAATACAAGAAGAATCAACTGAGAGCTGGATATGATAAGATTTTTCAGTATATAAGCAGTTCTAAAAGGGAAGAGAAAGGTAGTTCTTTTGTGTTGACAAAGTTGCATGTTGAAAGAACAAAGGAGAGGATGTTAGAACAAAAGACATCAAATCAAAGACTTGTTTCAAATGTGGGAGACATGGCCATTTCATAATAGACTATCTAACAAGCTCTATATACAAGGATAAGGCTCTCACGATCACCTTCAGTGACTGACTCGGAAGGAGATGTATCCGAAAATTAAGTGCTAGCCTTACTGGCAGTAGAAGAAGTTCAACATTCCCATGAAGAGGTATTGTCTTCTACTGACTTTAAACAAGATGTAACCAACTTATTTGAAAAATATATAAGATTGCAACAAAAATTATATCTTAAAAGATAAGTATAAGGCTATGAAAAAAGATTTAAAAGCTGTTGCAAAATGGAATAAAGAGTTAACTGATGAATTAAAGATCTAAAGAAAGAAAATTATGAGTTAACAGAATTCACTAAAAAGAGTACTTAAAAGGAGTGTAGTAATTGCATACTGGTCTATAACTATGACAGAGAAGATTGTAATACTGAAAAAATGCGCTGAATGATAAATTGTACAAAAAGTTGTAGGTGGCTAAGAATCAAATATTTCTCCTTAAACTTAATAAAGAAAATTTGAAGTCCCCTAGAAAATACTTATAAGACAGCATATGTCCAATGATGATGTTGACAACTTTAGATCTTATAAAAACTATGCAAGCAATTGTGATATTTTTTTGAATATAGTCATGACACCAATGAGTGTATACTGAATATGTATGCAAAATCAACAGTAAAGAAAACTAAAAAGAAGTATGGATAGCTAAAAAACTCTTATATGAACTAAGGTCTTCTATTAATGAGGTACACCATCAGGTCTGGGTACTTAAATATCTAACCTTAATGTTTGTGAAAGAACGATCAACAACTGAATGGTACCTGGACATCAGTTGCTCTCGACACATGAAAAGGGATGCATTGGTGTTTGCAGAAATCAGAAATAAAATTGGAGAAAAAGTTACATTTGGAGATAATGGAAAAGGGAAATCATTGGTTTTGGAACTATAGTAAGTACCCTAATCTCATTTTTAATAACGATTTACTAGTTGATAGGCTTCAAAGACAACCTGCTATCTATTAGTCAATTGTGCGATAGTTTGAATAGTCATGTTTAAAGAAAGTCTCTGTAGAGTAGAGCGTGGTGATCAGTCTTATGTTCTTTTCATTGGATCACAAAAAAGAAAATATCTATACAATTTACCTCTTAGATTTGAGTGGTTTCAAAGAGTTTTGCTTTTCTATCGTAAAGAAAAGCAATGAATTCCTATGGCATTATGAAACTAGGACATGCCCATGTAGATAGAATTGCAAAGTTAAATAAATTAGAACTGGTGAGAGGCGTGCCTAAGATTCTTAGTTTTAAGAACTTCTCCTGCAAAGTATATGCTCTAGGTAAACATTCTTGATCTTCTTTCAAACGAAAGAATCTCATTTCAACTTCTTCCACTATTTCTCTCATTCATATGGATCTTTTTGGTCCATAAATATAAAATTCCTAGGAGGAAAAAGCTATGTGTACATCGTGGTAGATGATTACTCCCGGTACATCTGGGTTGAATTCCTTAGCCACAAAGATATGGCTCTTGAAAAATTCCAAGCTTTTGCTCTTAAACTCAAACGAGAAAATTGGTAAAATCTGTACTATTCAGAGCGATCATGGTGCAGAGTTTGAGTCCAACAGATTTGCATCTATCAATCTTAAGGAATCACTCACACCTTTTCAGCACCTAAAACTCCCCAACAAAACAGCATAGCCAAGAGGAATAATCGTGTCGTGATTGAACTGGCATGAACCATGCTACAAGATTATCTAGTTCCTACAAATTTGTGGGCAGAAGTAGTAGGCACTGCATTTCATATCCTTAATAGAACACTTATAAGAGATCATATGAACAAAATTCCCTATGAGATTTGGAAAGGAAGAAAACTAGTTTTAACAAATTTTTACCCTTTCGGATGTCGTTACTTATACTAAACACTAAAGATCAACTTAAGAAATTTGATGTCAAGTTAGATGAAAGAATCTTTATAGGATACTCATCTTATTGCAAGCTGTACAAAGTGTTTCATAAATCAAGCATCAAGGTATAGGAATCCATTCATGTTATCTTTGATGAAAACTTCACAATTGTATCATCAACTGACTTGAATTATAATTATGGGTTTCTTGATGATTCTCCTCTTGTGGAAGAACAAAAAGAAAACCATGATGCACAAAATCACTCACATTAGGAATATGATGTAATTAAATAACATAGAAAATTTGATCATGATGAACAATCTTCTATTCCACAATCCCAAAACTATTTGAACGACTTAAACTCGTCTAGAGTAATAGCATCTAGACATTCAATTACTCAAGTAATAGGTAATGTCAAAGAAGGACTTAAATCTCGCTAAAAGAGTGCTCCTTCGGCAAATCTTGTACTTCATCAAAGTCTTCTCTCAAAAATGGAACCTAAATATGTCAAAGAAGCTTCAAGAGGTGAAGGATGGTCTCATACTATGTTAGATGAACTTCCCAATTTGAACAAGCTCAAGTATGGGATCTTGGACGTTGTCCACCAAGTATCGCATTGCCCTAAGAACAAAACCGATGAACAAGGTATTATAATCAGAAATAAGGCTATCTTATAGTTTATGGGTATGATCATGAAGAGGGAATTGACTATCAGAAAAAATTTGCTCTCTTGGCTAGATTAGAAGCAATCAAAATTCTTTGTGCTTTTGCAAGCGATAAGAAATTCAACCTCTATCAAATGCACGCTACAAGTGGCTTTTTAAATGGGTTGATCAAAGAGGAATTCTATGTAAAACAACCACCTAGTTTTGAGAACCATAAATTTCTGTCTAAGAAAGGCTCTTTATGGATTGAAACAACCCCCACAAGCCTGGTCAAAGCGACTCACTAATTTTCACTTAAATTAGCATTTTCGATGAGGATCAGTTGATAGAACTATTTTTCTCAAAAATAGAGCTTCTCATCTTCTAGTAGTATAGATCTATGTGGATGATATTGTGTTTGGTTCTACACTCGAGTCCCTTTCCTCTGATTTTAGTACAACCATGTAAACACATTTCGAATTGAGTATGATGGGAGAGCTTAAGATGTTCCTCGGGTTACAAGTAATCACAAACTTTCGATGGTCTTTTCCAACATCAATCCAAGTATATAGAAACCATGATTAGTAAATTTGAGCTTAGTAATCTTAAGCTAACCATAACTGCTATGGCCACAATACTCAAATTAGATCTTGATGAACACGGAAAGATAGTTGATGAACGTTAGTTTAGCAGTATGATTAGATCTTTGCTATACCCAACGGCTAGTCGACCTGACATAATGTTCGGTGTATGTCTATGCACAAGATTCATATCCACGCTACAGCAAAGTCATCTTTCAGTTGTTAAAAGAATATTCCTCTATCTCAAAGGATCACCAAACCTAGGTCTCTGGTATCCCAATACATACATCTTTTGTCCCTTAGCTTTCAGCGATGCCGATTCTGTTGGAAGTCTTTCAGGTAGGAAGAGTACATCAATAGGATGTCATTTTCTTGGTTCCTCTCTTTTCTCATGGTTAAGCAAGAAAAAATAATTGATATCCTTGTCAACACCAAAAGCAGAATATATGTTAGTAGCTAACTGTTGTACTCAACTAATATGGATAAAGCAACAGTAGCAAGACTACAAAATTTCTTTTCCTACTATGCCTATTTCATGTGACAATTCGAGTGCTATTAGTATCTCAAAACACCCCATCCAACACTCTTGTACTAAGCACATTGATATTTGATATCATTTCATTCGTGATCTTGTGCAAGACAAAACTATTGAATTAGAGTTTGTTTCTTTATTAGATCAATTAGCTAACATTTTTATCAAAGTTCTTCCGAAAGATCAGTTATTTCGATTGCGATACGAATTAACATGATTCCCGCCACGGACCTTGATACTGATTTAGAATCTACTCCAAGCCCATAGCTTGGTGGGTCGATTTTTTATCAATCCAAGAGGCTACATGCTCTACCATTCCAGCAAAAATAAGTATAAAACTCTTGTCATACAATCATCATCTTATTTTTCTAAACTTAGTTACTTAATGGGCCTTTAACCAGGTCCATACATCAAAGTAAGCCTACTCTCGTCACAACTTGTTTCTCAAGTTTCAAAACCCAAAGGCTAACCCTTCTCAAAATTCACACTTCTTTCCTTCCCTTATTTTTCAGCGAATTCTCAAAATCCCCAAAAATCCTTGACAGCGAGCTATTATGTCAATAACTCATTATTCAATGAATTAACCAATCTTTATTTCATAATTTTGGTCATATAGCGTCTTGCCAATCTTAACTTACCATACATGGACTAAAGTTAATTATTGGGATTATTCCCAAAATAGCCACTCTATTATTACAAGTTAACATATGAGTCCCTCTACTATATTTCTTTCGATTCAATCCCTAAACTTTACTCCGATTAACAATCAAGCCCCTTCCTATCTTTTCTGGTCGCCAGGGTCCATTGTTTATGAGTCAGCACAGACATGGTGGTTTATAAGCTGATGTAGCGTTGCTGACTGGGATTTCTACTAATCTTAGTCAACCTTATTTAATGTGCATATATTTATAATACAAAAAATTTCCATCCAATAAGGAAATCAGAGCAATGTAAAGGTAGATTTGTTCTTCTTCTTACATTCAATCTGCTACAGCCCTAAAAGGAAGAGAGGAGATTTCTTCGTCTCAGTACAAATATTTTTTTCAAATTCCAACATTCATCTCGTTATAGTAAAATCGGACCCAACAACATATAATCATATACATTGTATCACTTTTGTCCTCTTATTGCCTACTTTCTATTAAAGTAAGGAAGCTGTTGAAATGACTCTATGCCGCTTCAGTTTTGGTTCATAAACCTGAAGCTTCAGTTAAACAAGGAAGTGAAAGAAGTTTAATAACCATTCAAATAGAAGAACGAAAACTCAAATACACAAATTGAAGCATCAGTTAATGATCCCGACCAGGCGACCAATACCAATTAAATAAGCTAATAAGGAGCTACAAGTGAAAGAGATGGAGAAGGAGATGAATGATTTTTTAATTATTTAATTGTTATTACTCAGATTTTCTTTTTCCGACTATATTGCTCTAATTTTCTTATTAGACGAAAATCTTAAAAAATAATAAAAAAATATGCATATTTAATAAAGAGTTTAACAAAAAACATGTGGAAACCCCAATCAGCACCATCACATAATCCCATAAACCAACATGTACTCGCTGACTCATTAAAAACGGACTCCGGCAACCAAAAAAGATATGGAGGGGCTTGATTGTTAATCGCAGTAAAGTATGGGGGTTTAAATTGAAAGAAACATAATAAAAGAGTTCATATGTTAACTTATAATAATAGAGGGGCCATTTTTGGTATAATCCCTTAATTATTCTATGATCTTCACATCCTTATTTATAATCCCTACTCTTCTGCAATATAAGGAGAAAGCCATCAACTCCAATTATTCATCACCTTTTCAATCAAATGTACAAATCTTTAGTTCCTCCTCCTGCCAATCCCAAGACATCTTAAATCTTCTCTTGATATGGACCTACTCCAGTTGCATGCACATGAATGAGAGCTTCCACCAAAAATACCACTCTTCCTTTCCCACCTCTCCTATCATTGTTTACCTCCATTAACCACCTATCTTTCGAAGAATTTGATCTTCATATCTCGAGCCTCCTCCGCAACCTCGTATGGGAACTTCTGGTTCTTCAAGCAAAAACTGCATTTTCAACACGCTAGCAACGAAATTGTTCTACTAAAATCTTTGGAGTAGTAGGGTGTAACCCGGCACAATCACAACAATTATGCTTGGAGACCACCGGTAGTCACCAAATATCATGGCCAACATGTTTAATATGGATACTCGAGGGATTATTGTGACACCCTGATTTCAGGTCAAGTGTCGGTCCGGGTTTTGGATTTAGTCTGTTGGATTTTAGGTTAGACAGGTCAGGGGCGTGACCATGAGTCGGTCACGGGCGTGGTTTCCAGACTGACCACGGTCGTTGCCAGCAATCAGTCACGAGTGTGACTACCAGGAGATCATGGACATGACCATCAGTAGGCCACATGTGTGGTTGTCAGGCAGCCACATGCATTGTGGTAAGTCCGTCATGGGCGTGGTGGAGTTATAATTAAAGTTAGAATCATGACCTCCAACTCAGAAATTCCAGAAATATAAAACTTACGGGTGGTGAAAGTGGATTAGAGAGACTAAGAGAAACATCAGAAGGTAATCATACCTCTTCTTCCTCTCATAATCCTTCAGTTTGAAACCCTCATAGGAAAACCTAACAACCATGGTTTTTGGAGATTCAATCCATGATTGGCCTCTTTAGCTCTAATAGGACAAAAGGATGGTGCTTCAGGAAGGAACCCACGAATCAGACTCTACCAGGAAGCTATTAGAGGTGGGGGTTTAGATTTACGTTCTGCTTTATAAGCTTAAAACTGTATTAGTTTGTCAGGAATCCAATGATTAGGTTCTCCATGTGTTTTAGAGCGAGGGCTATCGGGAATCTACAGTAGCCTGTGATCTACTGTATAGACAGTTATTACAGTTCAGGATAGACCTAGTAGGTTAGTTCATGACTTGTTGCATCGGTCACCAACCCCTGATTGCGCAATCCCTCGGGAAATCATGTATCAGGCAAGATGCATTGAGTATGCCTACATATGTTGCTCACACGGTCACTGTGGGTGGTTTATGTTATGATCCATGAGGCCGTCCACACAGCTAGGAGTGACTGATGCTAGGTAGATGCCTACAGGACCACATGGTCATATTACGAAATGTAGTGATTAGATAGATTTCTATGTTCTATTCTCAATGCAGGCTCAGTACAGTCTTAGTGTAGTCTTAGTTCTATGCCAGTCTAGATAGCCACTCAGTGCTTATTACTGACCCCATATAATATCGTTTTCCCTGTTGTATCTGTGTGTTCAGTCAGAGATACTAGAGTTGATGGTGGGGAGAAGCTGGTCGTTGATTTGATATCTTTTGATGTCATTTTGCTGTATTTTAAGAACTGGAGTGGTATTTCCTCTTGTTGTGTTGAGATTTCGGATCACGGATCCTTGTTTGCCAGATTTCACAAGGTTTATTTTAAGTATTTCATTTTAGTTTTTAATGCTTGTTTTAAAGCATTGGTTAGTAGTTGAGGTTCGAGTATTGTTCAGGTCGGCACCCAAGTAGGATTTCGTGGTTGAACTAGTGGTTCGACCGAGATTCCTAGGATGAGGTTTCAAACTTATCATGTGCGAGCATGGCAATATATGGCGACGCGTTGACTTTGATCTGGTAGAAGAATTTCATCTTATCATGGATCCAGTGCTTTAGGATATGCCTTTTTCTGGAGAATTCATAGTATTACATCTACTCTGGATAGTTGCTCTCTTGTATTTTTTCCTTAGTGATCAATTCTGGCCACATCCTACTCTTTGGACAGCTTGCTTCCCTTAGATATTTTTATCATATGGTGTGATGCAACCTCTCGTCCAGTCAGCCTCCCATATCTCATGGTGATACATATTAAGGAAACGAGTGTTGAAGGATTTTTAAGGGATTTGCCCTTTGGACCATAAATTACAACTCCTCTAACCAACATGGGAGTCCATTTGTATGATCTTGATATCATGCAACCAATCTCTGGTTGCGATCCTTACGGAGTGACAAGAACTTAGGTTGGTGACATACTGTCACTTCTAGATATCTCCTGTGCACCTTCACCTGTCACTCACTCAAGGGAACAAACAGATCCTGACTCTCCGCCATCGGTTAACAATCCTCATGTATATGAGGATGAAGAGGATAAGATTGTACATATATATGAGGATTAAGTTGGAGTAATAAAACCTCTAAACCTTGCAGAAAAGTAAGAGAATCCGCCTGCAGATTCTGGGAATCCGATAGCGCCGACTGAAACCAAACAAGGTTCTCCGAGAGACAACATATCACTTCCTCTAGGGTTCTGGCTCTCAAGAATCAAGATAGGAACATGAAGGTTTAATATAAGGATTTCTCAAACCAGCTCCTCCAAGAATAAACAATTTTCGTCGGGAAAATAATTTATTGGCTGCTGCTGAAGCTGACCTACTAGCTAGTGAAGGACAAGCTCAACCTAGCTAGATGCGCCGATTCCGGGTTCCATGATTAATTTTTAATGATATCAAAGCCTCATTCAAGGCCGACTTCCCAAACCCTATAGAGCGTCAAGTGGCAAAGGAACGTTGGAAGGAAGAGGTTTTCTTATCCAAAACTCGTAGCAGCAGATCATGGAAATTATCCAGTTCATGAAAGAGGTAGAGGGATCTGAACCTTGAGGATGTGGATCGACCTACAAAGGACAAGATTAAGGTGTTAAAACTAATAACATCTAATCTGACTATGTTTTAATTTTGAATGAGTGTTGAAAGCACAACTGCAATTGTCTACGTCTCTACAATGTTCTCTTAGTTTTTCTGTTTTTTTTGGAATAATGTGGTGATTGAAATGTAAGGAATGGAAATTTGATGATTGATATGTGAAAAGATGAAATTGGATGATTATTTTGTAAAATAGAAAAAATATTGGAAATGTGTTAAAGAGAAGCAGAGGAAGCAAGCTTCTTCTTTCTTTTTGTTTTTAGGATGGATTGATTGATACACAATGGTTGTAAGGCTTTATCTAGCCTTTACAAATTTAACAAGACAAAGTAGATTTATTTTATCATCTTATCACAACTAACTTTATTTAATTTTGGTGGCTTGATGATAGAGATTTATTGGTGGCTTGTTGTCTATGTAATGAGGGAAAGATCCAAATTTTAACACTCCTACTTGGAGCTTTGACTCATCATTCCGAGTGCAGTTCAAAAGTGTTGAAATTTGTCCCTTGGAAAAGGCTTCGTGAAAATGCCAGCAACTTGTTCGTTGGATCCGCAATGGATTAATGAAACTTGATGTGTTCCTTCAACTTCTCTGATGAAATGATGTTTCACCTTGATGTACTTTGTTCTTCCGTGATCGATCAGGTTTTTGGCAATAGCAACAGCTGACTTGCTATCACAATAAATTGCTGTAGCTCCATGGGTAAGGCAACCTAAATCAGAGAGAATTTTCCTGATCCAGATTACTTGACTAACGGCTGATGACGCAGCAATGTACTCGGCTTTTGCTATTGATTGAGCTACAGTTTCTTGCTTTCTAGAGTTCCAGGAGATGGCTCCTGAACCAATAAAAAATGTGTATCCGAAAGTGCTTTTCATGTTGTCGACACTACCGGCCTAGTCTCTGTCGGTGTAGCCTTTGAGATCTTCAGTTGAGTTGGACTTGTAGAAGATTCCATAATCTATCGTGCCTCGAAGGTATTGCAAGATTCTTTTGCTGGCACCAAAATGAGCTTCGCTTGGTGATTGCATGAATCTTGAAAGTAGACTTGTAGAATACACCAGGTCTGGGCTGGTAGCTGTGAGATAGAGTAAGTTTCCCACCAAACTTCTGAACTGCTTCTCGTCAGTTGATGCGTAGCCGTCTTCTTTTGATAATTTTAGGTTTGCCTCCAATGGTGTAGCGATCGGCTTGCACTTGTCCACTTGAATTTCTTTAGAATATCTTCAGCATGTTTTTTCTTTAGAATATCTTTGGCCTTGAACTTCTGTACTTCTTTGGGATTGCTGCATGTAACTAATAAATCATCCACGTAAAGTGAGACAATTAGAAAATCTTCCGAGTCTACCTTCTTCACATAGAGTGTAGGCTCGCTTGGACTCCTTCTAAAATCCACTTTCGGTGAAGTAGTTGTCAATTCTTCTATACCATGCTTACGGAGCTTGTTTGAGGCCGTATAGTGCTTTCTTCAATTTGTAGAAATAATCTTCTTTGTCCCGGATGACATAGCCTTCAGGTTGCTCGACATAGACTTCTTCTTCAAGATAATCATTAAGAAATGCTGATTTGACGTCGAGTTGAAAGATTTTTCACCCCTTTTGTGCTGAGACTGCCAAAAGTATTCGGATGGTATCCCATCTGGCGAGGGGTGGAAATATTTCGGAGTAATCGACTCCTGCTTGTTGTGAATATCCCTTGGCTATGAGTCTTGCTTTGTGTTTATTGATTGTGCCATCAGGATTCATCTTTGTTATGTACATCCCCTTGACACCGATGACTTCCTTTTGAAAAGGTCGTTTGGTTAGCTCCCAAGTTTGGTTTTCTCGATCATCTTCAGCTCCTCCTCCATGGGAACATTCCATTCTTCATATTGAGATGCTTCTTCATTGCAGTGAGGTTCAACCACACCTATGTTGCAGTCATATATCTCCGCCAATGATCGCATCTTCTTTGGTGGCCATTAAGAGGAACTGGTTGAGCTTTCTCCGTCTGAGTCTGAGTTGGTCAGATCTGTTGGTTGAGATGGTTCTGGATCCTATAGTGTGTGAGTTGTCACCGTTTGTCTTCTCTCTGACTTTGCTTCATCCCAGTTCCAGGTAGCATCTTCATCAACTTTTATGTCTCGGTTGATGATGACCTTTTCTGTTTCAATGTTGTACACCTTAAAGCCTTTAGACTGAGAGCTGTAGCCGATGAAAATTCCTCGTTCTGCCTTATCTTCCAACTTGTGTCTCTTCGGGTCTGGAACATGTGTGTAGCACATTGAGCCAAATACCTTTAGGTGCTTCACTGTTGGTTTGTGTCCGCTCCAGGCTTCTATTGGAATTTTTTCTTTGAGGGCTCGTGTCGGAAGTCTGTTCAACAAGTAGAAAGTTGTGTTGATTGCTTCCGCCCAAAAAGATTTGGATAGATTCTTCTCAGCTAGCATGCTCCTGGCCATCTCCATCGCGGTTCTGTTCTTCCTTTCTGAGATGTCATTTTGTTGTGGAGTATAGAGTATGGTGGTTTGCTGCTCTATGCCTGCAACTGCACAAAACTTTTCAAGTTCATTAGAATTATACTTTGTTCCTCGGTCAGATCGTACAATTTTGATTTTCTCATCGCTTTGGTTCTCGACCATGGCTTTGAATCGTTTGAAGATTGAGGAGACCTCAGATTTGTGCCTCATGAAGTACACCCACTACATCCTAGTGAAGTCATTGATGAACAATATAAAGTATTTGTTGTTGTTGAGACTTGAGTCTTGCATTGGTCCACATACATCGGTGTGGATCAATTCCATCTTTTTCTTTGCTCGCCACAAACTTTGTGATGGGAATGATTCTCTGTGTTGCTTCCCGAGTTGACATGGCTCGCACACATCTTCACAGCTTTGTAATGTTGGTAAGTATTTGATGAGATTCTTCTTTTGGAGATACTTGGGCGCCTCCATGTTGTAGTGGCCGATTCTCTTATGCCACAGTCTGGACTCGTCGACTTGAGCTTGCAATCTAACGTGTCCATATGCCAAGCTAAGTGGAAAAATCCTATTTTTCATGGGCACTTGGAGCATTTTTTTCGCCTTCTGGAAAATAGATATGACACCAACTATTATCAAGGGTTAGTGAAAAACCATTTTCCTATGATTCAAGAATACTTTACTATGATCTTGATGGTTCGAGAATGTTTAACTTTTCCATGATTCCGTTGTCAAGCTCAGGGAGAATGTTGAAAAATAGAGTCTTGAAACGGAAATAACACACGGCTCACATCTACAACTAAACAAAGATAAGTTGGAGCTGCTAGAGTGAGCATATGGAAAGCAAGATCAAAACTGAATCAAATCAAAGGTTCTTGTGGTAAGTTCAACGGCTAGAAATCAATAAGAAAACTTGGTGAATCAATCATCAACTGCTACATGAGTGGATGACTGAGTCTAAATACACGAGGCAGAGGGCTGCAGCAAATCGCCAATTTTACAATTAAGTTCACTGCTCCCTTGCTAACATTGTTCAAAGAGTTAGTCGATTGTCACTATCCTCTTTAGTGTGAAAGTTGATAGGTTGTGATTAAGAGAACAGAGTGTGACTAGAGTGCTCTGGATTAGTCGATAAGATTGTTGTTGAGTAATAATATGTATCGCAGCTCTTGCTCTGGAGAAGTCACAGGTTAAGTTGTCACTCCAATTTCGAAGAATTGTGTCACTTTAAAAGTTTCCAAATATTGTTATCACTTCATTATTCTACGAATATATATTATTTTATTTGTGATAATAAGATAATGTCTAAGGTAATAATTCTTCAAGCGTAAAGTAAATTGAGTTTCCGATCCACATTAAAATATCATGTTGAAATTCTTGTTGATATTTTCATATTCATATTTCATAGAACTGAAAATAAACTATTGGGCTAAAATATGAACTTTAAACTAATTAACGAATTGGACTGTAGTTTATATTCAGGCCCACACTTGAAATAAGACAGCTAATTCTTATCTTCCATTGTTTCTCCGCGTTAGTGAGAGAACAAGAGTGCTCTGCTCGTCTTCTTCAGTCCCCATTTCCAATTTCTCTCTTAGATAAATTAAGTTTTTTTGGTAGATTAGTATATCAAGTGAATTTCAAAGTTTTCCTTGCCGCCACATATCTTATTTACAGAATGCCCAGTAAAGTTATGCAATTTCAGCTCTACACAAAATGTGAAATCTGCCCTTAGAAGACCCGGTCGAATTACCCGGTTCAAACCATGCATACAACTCATAAGTTCCACTCATAACATCACATAACAATAGTCACATTCAAGATACGAAACTAACTCATGACATACTCCTCAGAAAACATAATGAAAATGATAGTGTAAATCTGAGCATCTAAGGCTCAACAACACCCAATAATCATCCAACACCAACATAGCAAAACATCATGCAATAAAGGGCAAACATCCATTGTTAAAAAAACGGAAAAATATGTTGAAATCCTTACAACAAAGTGGTAGGACGGTCCTCCATAGTACCTCTCTCTACGGCTCCCTGAGCCACTCGGTCGAGGTGTCGGGGCTGCTCGTCTCGCTCTCTTAGGCAGCATTGGCTTCTGTCATTCCATAGTTGTACATGCATATAAGATAGCTACTGGGATTAGTGATAAGCACTTAGTGGCTATCTATACTCGCGTAAAATAGAGACTGATACCATGGATAGAACATAGAAGTCTATCTAGTCACTACTCTAATAATGTGACCTTGTGTTCTTGTAGGCATTTACCTATCATCAGCCACCCCTACATCGTGCGGATAGCCTCATGGTGGATCATACCGTGAAACCATCATGAATCTCCGTGTGACCAGCATCTATAGGCATACTCAACACATCATCAACATGTTACATGAATTCCTAAGGGATTGCAAAATCTGGGGTGAGTGACCAATGCAGCATAATCGTGATCTAGTGTATCTAAGCCTATTCTGTCCTACCATGAATCGTGGATCACACGCCATAGTTTATCCGTAAAGAACTTTAAGCACGAATCATGTTACACCATCAGTAGAGTAGATCGCATGCTTTTGTCCAGCCTCGGAGCCCTCGCTCCACATCATGTCACATCATGATACATCACATTAGGAATCCTTTCACTGGATTCCCTAAACATCCTATTACAGTTCTACACTTATAAAGCCAAAATTAGTCCTCAACCCCTACATCTGATAAGCATGTAGAGTCTGAAGTCGGAGCTACCTTCTCAAAGCTCAGCCTCCTGTATTGAATGACCACAAGAGATCAATAAAAGGATTGAATCCCCAAAAAACCCAACTGTCTGGATTTCTACTTAGGTTTTTATAACTGTATGGTTAAGAGGGAAGTAGAAGATTTGGTTACCTTATGGTTATTCTCCTAGCCTATCTTACCCCTATCAGTGATTAGAGTTCGATTAGCACCAACTTGTCCCCTTGACTGATCTTCTCCTCTTCCTGGGATGAGAGCCCCACTCGTCTGAAACAATTAGGTTTTGGGTTCTGTGTTTCTAAGTTCTTAGGTCATGGAATGGTTTTTTATAATAAGTCCACCACTCATGTGATGAACTTACAACCATGCCCGTGTTTCACCCACGATCACGCATGTGATCCACTGATAATCACAACTGTTATGTGTTATGTTTATGCACGTGGAGTTTTGCTGACCAGGGTCGATATTGTGCTTGTAACCACACCAGTGACAGACCCATAGTCATGCCCGTGATCGTCCACTCGTTAGACCAATTCTAGAACTCAGACCAACTCAAGAACCTAGAGTCGACCCAAAATCGGGGTGTCACAACTATCCACTCCTACAAAAGGTTTTGTCCAAATATCAGAAATTAGAAAGCTTAACAGGGGGAAGAAATTTACCTGCTAGGTAATTCTCCACAAGTTCCAGGCAACGGTCATGCATGCTAGCATCGGTCTCCCATTCACAGTTCGACATCTGATTTTGCCAGATCTCCTTTAGCATCAGAGTCTCCTTACTCCTTAGCTTGTAAGCCACTAATCCTATCCCCCAAATGATATCATAAGGTAAATTGAAAGGAACCAACTTCTCCTTCCTGCCGAACCGCATCACTCCCTTCCAGGGGGATACCCGAAGAAAGACCTTAACCCCTTCCTTGAAGCTTATATGTGTACTGCTTCTATTTATTTTGAGCCACACCCAGTTGTGCTCGAATCACTCAAGCTCGAGAGGCCGTGTCCAGGATGATCTACGGACCAGTCAATAACTTCTCTCCTTCCCCTTCCCAGAAGAGAGGGTTCCAACAGTTCCAGCCATACAGGGCCTCGAACGGACCTACCCTGATACTATGATGGTAAGAGTTGTTGTAAGCGAACTCCACCATTGGCAAGACCTTCAACCAAGGGTCTTTGAACTCAAGTACATATGAGCAAAGCAGCTCCTCCAATATCAGAATGGTCCGCTCTGACTTCCCATCAGTCTATGGGTGATATGATATAGAGATATTCACCTTCAACCCCAAAGCAGCGTTTAGGCCCTTCCAAAAATGTGAGGTGAAGCTAGGGTCCCGGTCCGATACAATCGTCTTGGGTACTCCATGCAACCTCATAATGTGCTCTACATACAACCCTGTTAACTCCTCCATATCTGGTTTCAACCAGATAGGAATGAACTGAGCCACCTTGGTTAGCCGTTCTAGTTTGACCCAGACCGCATCATTCCTGTTGGCCAGAGGAAACCCATTGGAAAATTCCATTGTGATATCCTTAAACTTCCATACTGGAATCCATAGGGGCTGAAGCAACCCTCCCAATGCTTGATGGTCAAACTTTGCCTTCTAGCTTATACAGCTAGCAACATGATGTATCACCTGCTTCTTCATACCCAACCACCAGTAATAGGAGCAGAGCGTCTGATACATCTTCATCTCATCTGGATGCATAGCATAAGAAGAAGAATGTGCTTCATCAATGATGTTCTCTCTTAGATGAGACCCTGGAGGTACATACACCCTTTCCCAGAAAAGCATCAAGCCTTCTTTCCAGGAGTAAGGTGTAACCTTTCTGGCCGACATCCTCCCCTGAGCCTCCAATAATAACTCATTCATCGCCTAAGCCTCGATAATCTTTTCTAGTATTAAGGGCCTCACTACCGGCCTAGCCAGTCCCCCCTTGACTGGGTCGACCCCTAGTTCCGTTCGCATGCCACTCATCTCTACCAACTTTGTAAACCTCCCCTTTCTTCTAAGGGCAGCTGCCAATACATTAGCCTTCTCGGGGTGATAGTAGTCCTTAAGCAGCTCTACTGGCGCCTCTGTCTACTGTTCAACTCCTTCTGCTCCATCAAGTACTTGAGACTCTCGTGATCAGTCTTGATCCTAAAAGTCTCACCATAAAAGTAATGCATCCATTGCTTCACCGCGAATTCCACCGTTGCCAACTCCAAATTGTAAATTGGATAGTTCACTTCATGCACCTTCAGCTGGTGAGACGTATACGCCACCACCTTGCCATCCTGCATCTGGATGCAGCCTAGCCCCATGTTGGAGGCATCATTATAGATCACATACTCACCACCAGCAACCGACAAGGTAAGCACATATGCAGTGGTGAGCCTCTTCTCCTGCTCCTCGAAACTCTCATGACAAGCCTTGCTCCAAACAAAAGGTGTGCTTCCTAGTTAGTTTATGAAGATCTCCTACTATCTTAGAGAATCCCTCTTCACCTTGGTCACACTGCTACGTGGTGACCAGTTCACAATCGCCTCCACCTTCCTTAGGTCCACCTCAATGCCCCAAACACTTATCAGGTGTCCCAAGAACAACACCTTATTCATCCAGAACTCGCACTTGCAAAACTTGGCAAACAACCGCTCCCCCCTTAGCGTGATCAAGACCATCCTCAAGTGCTCAACATGCTCCTCCTCGGTCTTGGAGTAGACCAAGATTTCATCAATGAATACTATGACAAACTTGTCGAACTATCCATGAAACACCTTGTTCATCATGTCCATGAAGGCTACAGTGGTATTAGTCAACCCGAACAGACTCACTAAGAACCTAGTTAGAAATGCTGTCTTAGGAAAAGCTTCCTCTGCTACCTTTAGCTAATGGTACCCATACCTCATATCAATCTTGGAGAACACAGCCGCTCCCTAAAGCTGATTGAACAAGACATCAATGCAAGGAAAGGATAATTGACATTGGCAATCACCTGATTCAACCTCCTATAGTCTATGCACATCATCATAGATCCATCCTTCTTCCTCACTAATAGTATCGGTGCACTCCAAGGTGATACACTGGGACGAATGAACCCCATCTCCAACAGCTTCTATAACAGTTCTTTGAGCTCCTTCAACTCTATCCGTTCCATCTGGTAGGGTGTTATGGATATAAGTGATGTGCCCGACACTAGCTATATATCAAAGATCACCTCCCGCTTAAGGGGCACCTTAGGTTCACGAACCACTACCCACCCTCAATCCTTCCCTGAGCATCCAGAAGAATGTGAGCTAGGGAAGGCTCACATCCACCCATGATCAACTTTTCTGCCTTCAAGGCAGAAAGGAAAGTGTGACCATGATGCTCTCGCCCATGAGTTCCGAATATCACTACATCGTCCTTCCAAAAGTCAAAAACATGATCACCTTCTCCTTACAGTCCACTAAGGCTTCATGCTACTTCAACCAGTCCATTCCTAGAATCGCGTCGAACTCATCGAAAGGTAGAATGATGAGATTCACCATCAACTCCCTATCTTTATAGAGCAGAAATGCTCCCTCTTCACATGACTCCACTAGTAGAGTCTTCCCTACTGGGTACTCACTCTGAAGGGTTTAGTCATCCTAACATGCATGATGGGCAACAAACAAGTGACATCAGCAGAGATGAACGAGTGTGAAGCTCTCGTATCAAACAACGCATACAAGGATCTGCCAGAAATGATAATTGTACCCATGATAGTATCCGGGGGCCTCTGCCTTAGCTCTGGTGGCATACACCCAGCTATATGCCTCAGTGTTCCTGCCTGGCAATATCCTCAGTCCCAAGGGTACCCTCTTAGCTCCTGAAAGTGGAGCCTTAAAGCCTCCTCGTCTCACCTTACTCCCAAACGGAGCTCGACCATATTGCATTGTCGCCTCCGACATTGCTTGTTCGCCCAGCTCAGGGCATTCCTCAACAAAATGATCTGGATGGCCACACTTGAAGCAGGCCACAGACTTCCTCCAACATTCTACCCGGTGTTGTATCCCGCACACTAGACAAAGAGGGCGGTCGTATCCTGAACTGGACTGCCTCTGCACTGTTTGGGCGACAGTAGCAATGAAGTGAGCCAGTTGTGCGGGAATAATACTATGTGTGTCCCTACTCCTCAAAGATGCTAGAGGCACTAGCGCTCCGCCTGAGGCTTCCACCTTAATCTTCTTTTCTTCTTGCCAAGCTTGGCGTTCTCTCTTCCTCATATCCTCCAGGTGTTGAGCCCTCAAGGTTGCTACCTTGATATCCGTCAAGGTAGCCATGTTACTGTTCGTGACCCAAATATGAATGTGAGCTCTTAGCCCATCCAGAAATATATGCTTCATATCCTCCACCTTCTTCTCTGGTAAGCCCTTGTAGAACTTGCTCAACTTGATGAAGGAGTTGTAGTAGTCAACCACCTTCATCTCTCCATGCTTGAGATTGATAAACTCCACCCTCTTATTCTTCTGAAATGGCTCTGGCATCAATTTCATCTTGAAAAGGACTAGGAACTCCTCCCAGTCTTTCTCAAAAAGATCCTCCTCAACCCCCAACTAGTTGCACCACCAGTCCTTTGATGCTCCTCCCAGCAAGTAGGCAGCATACATCACCGTTGGCTCTAGCGCAGACTTCAGATACCTCAACTCATTGGTCAACTCTCTCAACCGGCTAACTGCCAATTAAAGATCCGTAGGCTCCCCATTAAAAGTGATTGCACCTACTTGAGCCAACTCTTTCAAATCCAGCCTAGGTACAGGCGGATCTGTCACCATCTCAATCAATTCCTCGTGATCACTGCAACCAGGAGGATAACATTCGGCACTCCTTTTAAAAGCTTTTTATCTAGTTCTAGAAAACTCCTTAAAACTCTGTTCAAATCCCGACCACGCCCATAGTGATCACTCTACCACGCCCTTGTTGCATCCTCTGTCACACCCGTGGCATGTAGTGGACCACACCCGTGGCCAGTCACTACCCACGCTTGTATTCATCACTCAGTTATGGTCTTTACCCACTCTTAGCCATGGTCGTGGTGGTCTGACCATCACACCCGTGATGTCGTTTGCACCACGCCCGTAGTGGTTTGGCCATGATGCCCATGATGTCGTTTCCACCACGCCCGTAGTGGTTTGGCCAAGATGCCCATGATGTCCTTTCCACCATGCCCGTGGCTGACTGCTCTCATTTAAAAAAAACAACACAACAGCACTTATAGAAACCTATAAAGTAGACACAAGCATCTCCCCAGATATTCAATACCGTGCCACTATGAGCACTTGTTTCTTTGAGGTTCATGACGCCAGGGTACCAATAATCACGATCACACAATAAAGAACAACCAAGCTCTAATACCCATTATGATACCCACCCCTATGAGATCATAGGTTCGACCCATGCATACTACTCTCCAGTTCCACTCATTACATCGCACATTAATCACATTCAAGATATGAAACTAACTCATGAAATACTCTTCATAAAACATAATGAAAAAGACTGCACAAATCAAAGCATCGGAAGCTCAACAACATCCCATAATCATCCAACATCAACATGGAAAAAACATCCCAGAATAAAGGGGAAACATCCATTGGTAAAACAACTAAAAAAACATGTTGAAACCCTCAAACCCAAGGGGTGGAACGGTCCTGCATAGTACCTCTCTATGCAGCTCCCTGAGCCACTCGGTCAATTTGCGGGGCTGCTCGTCTCACTCTCTTAGGTGGCATTGGCGCCTATCATTCCGTAGTTGTACATACATAGAAGATAGGGACAGGGGGTCAGTGATAAGCATTAAGTGGCTATCTAGACTCGCGTAGAACTGAGACTGAAATCATGGATAGAATATAGAAGTCTATGTAGTCACTACTCTATTTATGTGACCATGTGGTCATGTAGGCATCTACCTAGCATCAGCCACCCTTACATCATGTGAATAGCCTCATGGTGGATCAGGCCATGCACCCTGAATCTCCGTGTGAGCAACATCTGTAGGCATATTCGAGACGTACTGAGCATGTTATATAAAATTCGGGGTGAGTGACGAAAGCAGCATAATCCTTATCTAGTCTAACTAGGCCTATCATGTCCTATCATGAAGTGTGGATCACATGCCACAGTTTACCCGTTAAGAGTTTCAAGCCTTAATCATGTTCCATACAGTAGAGTGCACCCTATTCTACAGTCTCGAAGCCCTTGCTCTACATCATGTTACATCACATTAGACGATTCCCCAAACATCCTATTACAGTTCCACACTTATAAAGTAGAACATAATCCTCATCCCCCACCTCTGATAAGCTTCTTATAGGGTCTGAAGTCGAAGGTATCTTCCCAAAGCTCAGCATCCTATCTTGAAAGACCCAAAGAGATCAATCAAAGGATTGAATCCCCAAAACCTCAACTCTAAGGATTTCGATGTAGGTTTTGCTAATTGTAGGATTAAGAGGGAAGAAGGAGATTGATTATCTTTTGATGATTCTCCTATCCTCTCTACCCCTAGCATTGATCAGAGATCGATCTGCTCACCTTCTACCCTTCATGGATCTTCTCCTCTTCTTGGGATGAGAGCGTCACTCTTCATAAACTATTAGGTTTTGAGTTCTGTGTTTCTGAGTACTCCGGTCGCGGAATGGCTTTTATAATAAGTCCACCACGCCCGTAATTAACTTACCAACACGCCTGTCGTTTGCCCACAATCACGCCTATGATCTATTGATGGTCACAACCGTGATGTATTGGTGTTCATGGTCGTGACGTTCTGCTGACAACGACCATGATCTCCCTTGCAACCACACCCGTTACAGACTGGCAGTCATGCCTGTGATTGTCCAACCGTTAGAACACTTCCATAACTCATACCAACTCAAGAATCGACAGTCGACTTGAAATCGGGGTGTCACAACTCTCCCCTCTTAGAAAAGGTTTCATCCCAAAACCGGAAATCTAAAAGCTTAACAAGGGGGAAAAGCTTAACAAGATTATGGTGGAGGAATATGGAAGTACAAAAAACTATTCATGAAGCACTTAAATATCCTAAATGGAAGCTGGATGTTGAAGAAGAACTTGGAGCTCTAAATAAAAATCACACTTGGGATCTTGTTAATCCTCCTCCTAACAATAAAATTGTGAATTTTAAGTGGATTTTTACTGTTAAATACAAGTATGACAGCACCATTGAGAGATTTAAAGTACAAGGGGATTCACTCAAACTCATGGAATCGACTACGAGGAAACCTTTGCACCTGTGGCAAAGCCTAATACCATTCGAGTCCTACTAAGTTTGGCTACAAAACAAAATTGGAATCTTTACCAACTTGATGTGAAGAATTTGTTCTTTAATAGGGAACTTCAAGAAGAAGTTTATATAAATTCTTGTCCAGGTGTTGACACAAACGGTAGGGTCTACCAATTAAAAAAGGCACTCTATGGTCTTAATCAATCACCAAGATCTAAGTTTGAATGTTTTACAAGAGCTGTTAAGTTGCATGGCGCTCTTTATAAGACGTTCAAATTCTGGGAAAATTTCAGTCTTGCTAATGTATGTGGATGATATAATCATCACTGGGACGAAATTGAGGAGATACAACATCTAAAGTTCGATTATCAAGAGCGTTTGACTTAAAATACTTAAAAGAGTTATGATAGTTTCTAGGACTAGAAATTGCTAGATCAGAGAAGGGCATATTTTTGTGCCAATGTAAGTATGTTCTTGACCTACTCAAACTAATGTGGATGATTGGCTGTAAACCTCTTGATACCCCTATGGAGCATAACAAGCAGCTTAGCCGTAAAGAGGGACATGCTTCCGTGGACAAAAAGAAGCTATTAGAGGTTGGTAGGAAAATTAATTTATCTTGCTCATACAAGACCGTCCATCTCTTATTTAGTAGGAATCGTAAGCCAGCACATGAATGAGCCTAATGAAGAACACATGAATATGGTACATTGTATACTTCAGTCCTTGAAGTGTACATCCGGAAAGATCTTATTAGATTTTTTATTGTCTCAAAAGATCTTGCATATCTAGAATGCTGAAATTAAACAACTAGGTTACTCGTTAACCCTCATCTGAAAGGGAATAGACTAGTCCATCATGTGAGCAGTTCTCGTTTGTTTTATCGCCTAGCAGATTTCAGCTCTTTGTCTTGAAAGAGGGGACTGAGATAGTAGATAGGTAGAAGATTAGCATACCCAAAAGGGCGTAATTTGGACTAGATAAGAACTATGACGATGAATTGAATTTCTCTTGTTTTGCATAAATTGTTAAAGTTGAGTATCATTTGTGAATTTGGATAGCCTAAGAGGAATCGAAATCTAAGCAGTTTTCTCCCATTAGGCAAAACCCTCAATCGTGCAGTCTTACAAACTTGTTTTATTTTCTTATTATTTGCAGTTTTTTTATCCGTAGATTGATTATCATGGAACTCACACCACAACTTTGTTAAATTGATTGACAGTTTTCTATAACTCTTAGTAAAAGCGATTAAGAGATCCTAGAAAAATTTGACCCTGGTTAATTTGATAATTTGATTATTTTTTAACAATCGCTACAAGCATATCAAATATTGGCGCTGTTGTTGGGTAGGCCTAGGAGTCGGTTATTTTGATTTTTAACAGTCGGTTAACGGTCGGGGAAAATGAAATTACCTTCCATATCAGTTAATTTTTTAACCGACTGACTGACTTCAACGGTTAATTAACCGACCGTTAACCGATCGTCGTGGTTAAATAACTATAGGTTAACCAACCGACTCACTAAACCAACATGTTAGTGCCAAATTTGGGGTAGTTTTCATTGAATTTGGGTAAATTTTTGGATAATTCAACTTATTCAATTAACTACAGTTAACCTACTTTTAACCGATTAACGGATTTCACGAGTGTATCGACCGTTTCACCGATCGACCTAATTTCGATTAAACCAGTTTTTAACCGAAGCGATTGGTTACACAGTTTTATCCAATTAATCGAAATCGAAAAGCCACCCTTATTTCCGGAGACTCTTTATTGTGTTTGAAACGAGTCGATTAGTGTTAATCATTCACTTCCAATTAAAATTTTTCTTTCAGAGTTACTTTTTATGGTCTTTATTGTTTTTCTTTGTGTTAGTGTGCTTTCATTGAAATTCACCGGTAGTGACACAATCTAAGTCGCTTCAAAAATCTCTTCAAGACTCTCGCTCTGACGAGAAAGGAGAATTTGCTGAATATCTGATGTGAGGACTAGTAGGAAGCGAAGAAGGTTCTTTGTACGAGGAGTCTTCAAAATAGGACTCATACCACAATTACACTTCACTGCTTTCTATACCAGCACCAACAATGGCAGCACAAACTCTCACCGACTACACCAAGCCCAGTGCCGCTAACTCCACTTCAAGTGTAGCCCCACCCTAACAGGATACTAACTACGAGCTTTGAGGAAATCTCATCACTCTAATCAAGCAGAACTTGGAGTTTGAACAAAGATCAGACGAGAACCCATGCACTCACCTTGTGGATTTCTACGCCTATTGTGACACCATGAAGATGAGAGGTTTGAGTGATGAGAGCATTGTAGTGAAGAATAGAAGATTGAAGAGAAGACCAAAAAATGTACATCCCAACTTGACAACTTGTGTTTGAATTGCTTTCACCTTTTCTTTTCTTCTCTTTGGATGATCATGTGTAGCTAATTCTTTGTTGTTATTTGGATTGGATGTATGTTCTTGCTATGATTATTACCTAGAAGTAAAGCGTTGTACATGTGGATGCCACGAATGAAGGATTATGGTGTTTTCAACCTAATTTATGTTATGGCTTGATTTAGGTCAAATGAACTCTTTCCATTGCTTGATTGTGATTGAATTGAGTTAGGTTAGTAATCCAAGATTGAAGTATGGTGTGTGTGGACCAAGCCACCCCCCAATTCAACCACTTGTGTTAGGATTTCTTTCGTGGCATTTCATCAAACACTTGGCATGCATTTCGTATATCACTCAATTAAGTGACATAATTGAAGGATGGGATGTGTGGGGTGTCAAATAGTGACTTAGCACCCTTGTCAAGTGTTTGTGAGGTCTCTCAGGTCTTCCATTGGCCTAGGCATTTTTTCAAACACCTTGTGTTCATTACTAGACAATTTTATTGAGAGTGCACCAAGCGTCAATTTAGCAATCTAGTGATGGTAGTTCCTGTGCATGACCGTGTCATGAACTCCTGTAAGTGTCTAGTAGAGATTCATCTTCATATCCGATGTGTTTTGTCTGTCCATCCCGACCCTTTAGGTAGTTTAAGCTAGAACCAACTCCTTTCCAAGTAGCATCGTTCCTTTTTAAGTCATCTTGTGTGTTTCTAGTTAGTCTATGTTGTTTTGTTTATTTTTGTTGCATTTTAGACATAGTTTTAGCTAAAGACCGTGAAACATATGTTGAGTAAATTATAACGAATGCAACTCGAGTGCAAAAAGACCCCGATACTTCTCGGGATTCATTTGGTGTTCTCCCTTTAGGGAGCTCGGTCATCTATCAAAGAGATAGAGCAAGCCTTTATGACTTGTGGAACAGGTTTCATGAACTACTACCTGAGTGTCTGCATCATAGATACACTGACAGTTAACTGACTGACATGTTCAGTAGGGGCTTGGATCGACAAACATCAATGCTAGTGCACCAACTAGCATACAGACATTTCACTACCCTTACTCAGTTCTAACACATTTTTCTAATTGTGAAACGAAGTCCAGGAATTGGGTACATAATACAATCTAACCAGCTAATGCAGCAACAATAGATTCAATAGACAACATCGTATTGAGAGCTCAGGTCAAGGCATTAGAGAAGAAAGTAATTGATTAAAAACTTGATGGTCGAAATATATAATGCAAGTATACAAGTCGTATCAAGTAATAAAGTGATAAGTACGTTGTCAAATCGCCACGAGGTTTAACAATTATTATCTACTTCCTAAATTAATTCTCAAAGTGACTACGAACCAATGATTTTTATATTTTTATATTTTAACACATTAATGAGATTAATAATAGTAAACAAGAGTAAAATCCAATTATAAAATTAAAAGCTCTAGGGAATTTTTAGTTTTTAAGTTAAATATGAAATGTAAATAATAGCGTTTACTATTCATCTTTAATCTCTCAATTTTATGACTGAATAATCACTAATGTGATGACTCCTCGTACCTAAGCTAGCCACGTAGTATCCAAAAAATTATATTCCCACTTCCGTAGTAAACATAAATAATTAAATAGCCTTAAGTCCAATTATCCATTTAACGATAACACAATATTCTATATTCACTTGAACTTCAATAGATTGCTATGAGCATGTGCCAGTGTTCTATTTTCAAGTTTTCCATTACAAGTACTCACTAAAGATAACACACATAAAACCGAATAAGAAAAGTAAATCGATCATATTTAACACATAATAATTTAACTTAATCCATCAAATGCCCCAAATAGAAAATTAGTTCAATAATAATAATAATAATACACAAAATTAAAGTAAACATTACCAACGAAAAACTACAAATATATGTCGTGAATTTTGGTATATCGATGGAATATGGATTCACTTCCCGCCGCACCGTTACTTTAACCATACAACAAACACATACATCAAATAAAACTAACTATAAATTAAAACGCTCTCAAATGGTGATGGTGTATCGTGATGCTGCTGCTGCTGCTGCAGTTAGTGGGTGTCCCTTCTTCCAACTGACGATGCAGATCCTTTTATAGCCGGATTCAACACTCTCTCAACTGTTTCTCTTTAATTTGATAGATGGAAACTTGGTGAACTTGTCTCCATTTCCTCTGCTGCTCCCACCTTCCATGATGCAATTCATTGGAGGCTGTTGTTTTCTAGGCGCTTGTTTGCCTGATTTCTAGGTTGTGATGCCCACGTTTGTTTCTGGGACTTCGGCTGTACATACTTATGTTTGGCTTTGCCATTAATTTATAATATAGTTTAGATCAGTTTCTAAAAAAGAAATTAAAAGAAAAATATAATAAAAAATGGAAAAGAAGTTAACAGATTTAAATCGAATAAATTTGGGTGATCTAGTTGTATTGTTTTACATATTTGGATGTTAACTCAACATTATTTTCTATTAAAAAAACAACCAATGATATGCTGCCACGTAGCATTTGTACCCGATACATGTTTCCACCGAAGTGTCCGCCTTAAATATAACATATAACAAAAGATGGGTGTATTTCTGAATCGTATTGTTTTTCAACTCGGTTCGTAACAGTACATCAAATTTTGTTAGATACAAATAATATGAATCCAAAAATACCCACTTTTATTACTAAAACATAGAATAAGATACATATAAATATTGTTACTATCAATTTTATTTTGAAAGTTTCTAATCGCCCTCTATTTTTGCTTGTGTCTGGTGTATTGTTTGTGATAGTCAGAGAGAATACTCAAATTTCATCACCAACAACTCCATGACAGTAGAAGAAGTGGATTTTGTCCGCCAAGGCTTCCTTGCAATCACCAAGGATATGAAAGATTACAGAGCAAAGAACTTCAGGGTTGTCCACAAATGTAGAACTTCCCACACCCAGGAGGACGCTCTGAATTTTAGAAGCCTAGAGTGGACGATTACAATACCAACACCACTCCACAAGGCCACAATTTGCACCAACATGGAAGCTTAAGCACCAATATTAGTGGATCCGCTCATAGCAGAACTACAAAGGACCACCTAGATTCTCGAGCAAGCCAAATCCTCGGCAACAACACTACAATTCAACCCCAACTGGAGGAATCAACGAACACATCATCCAGATGCTGAAGACCATGCACAGTTAGCTCACCAAAATAATATTTGCAGAGTCAACAAGCTTTGATACAGGGAATGGAAGCATCTTACACATCCATGGCGCAAAGTGTCGGTCAGAGGCTTCCATGCAACACTAAGCATAATCCCAACAACCATTAGCGTCCAGGAAAGGAAAACATAGAGACGAAATTGATTTCAATAAGGAGCAGGAAGAGGATCTAAGGGAATCCAAAATTTGTTCAAGAACCAGAGATGGTGCCGAATCATATTGCAATTGAAATTTCAGAGGAAGAGAAGGAAACATCAATTAAGGCATTAAAGGCTGCCAACACCAACTTCATTCTCACTCTAGAGGAGATCCAACGGCATACCGGATCCCATATCCGTCGGCCATCAAGACGAAAGGGCTTTCATATGATTTCAAGAGATTTGCAAAGGTCATCAAGAAGATGGAGGTCACATTGTCCTTCCTAGAAAGATTCCAGCTTATGCAAAGTTCTTGAAGGATGTACTGAACAAGAAGATCAACCTCAATGATGCCACATAAGCCACTCTCTATGAAGATGGAGCGGCCATCCAAAGGGTTTCGAACTCTGTTGAAGTTGTGATAAATGTTTAGCTACTGTTGAAGCTATGATAAATGTTTGCAAAGGTTTCAAACTCTAAAAGTAGGACAGGATGACGTTACTTTTTAGTTGAAAGATGGCATGAAATATTCTAAATCCCAAGAAAATGATAATTTTTTTGAGGATTTTCAAGATGTCGCTAAGATGTTTGAGCTGTCTCATATGCTTGTTGGAGATCTTTGCACTATATGCTTGTTGGAGATCTTTGCACTATTATAGGTATTTATTGAGATTGGATGAACAATATGGAGCATAGGGTACACGTGAAAGCCCTTGAGCAACTCGAATCTTTTTCTGGATCACGACCAACGATTGAGCTTCCGAAGATCCCAAAGACCACCACTTCATACGACGAACCTCCAGAGTTGGAGCTGAACATACCACCAAAACATCTCGAGTACGCATTCCTCCGTCAGGATTCTAAAATGCCATTCATCATCAGGTCAAAACTCGAACCGCAGCAAAAGAAGCAGCTTTTAGCCCTCTTAAGGAAGTACGAACCGGTCATTTCTTGGAAATGAGCCGACATCAAAGGAATCAACCCTGCTTTCAGCACTCACACAATCAATCTGTAGGCTAATATTAAACCGGTAGCACAGCCTTAACACCGACTCAACCCAACTATGCGAGAAGTCATAAAGAAGGAGTCACTCAAACTCCTAGATGCTGGAATAATTTATCCAATTTCTTACAGCCGTTGGGTTAGCCCTATGGAGGTTATGCCCAAGAAAGGAGGTTTCATAGTCATCCCTAATAACAAAGAAGAGCTCATACCTACCCAAACAGTCACTGGATGGAGAGTGTGCATTGATTACAAGCGCCTCAATGATGCTACAAAGAAGGATTAATTTCCACTATCATTCATTGATCAGATGCTTGATCGACTCGTGGATCATGAGTTCTACTTTTTCTTGGACGAAATGTCAATATCTTTTTTAGATTCTGATTGAGCCAGGAGATTAGGAGAAGACCACATTCACATGCCCCTTCAGCATATTCCTATACAGGCTCATCTCCTTTGGCCTATGCAATGCACCAACGACCTCTAAATAGTGTATGACAACAATCTTTGGGCACTTACTAGAAGATGTTGTTGAAGTCTTCATGGATGATTTCTCAGTCTGTGGAGATTTCTTCTCAATATGCCTAGCCAACTTAGAGAAAGTCTTAGAGAAAGGTGTGAAGAAACTCATCTAGCTCAAAGTTTGGAGAAATGCCACTTCATGGTGGATAAGGGAATATTGTTAGACCATAGGGTCTCCATACGAGGTATTGAGATGGATTGAGCTATGCTCAAAACCATATCTTAACTTCCTCCTCGTGTTAGTCTTAGGACTGTTCGTAGCTTCTTTGGACATTCTGGTTTTTATGGTTGTTTTTATCCAAGATTTCTCTAAGAGCACATTTTCTATAACCTGGTTGTTAGAGAAAGATGTGCCTTTTGTTTTTTATAATAATTGCTTGCAGGCATTCATTGTACTCCCAAAGAAGCTAGCGACTGTGCTGATCTTGGTCTCCTACACTGGGAGGCACCCTTCAAACTAATGTGTGATACTAGTGATTTTGCAGTGGGAGTAGTACATGGATAGCGGAGGGAGAAGAGGTTCCATCCCATCTACTTCGTGAGCAAGACGCTCAATGATACATATAGGAATTACATAATCACTAAGAAGGAGCTTCTTAAGATTGTTTTCACATTCAAAAAGTTCTCCTCTTACTTAGTGTTGTCCCATATTACTGTTTTTGCTAACTATCTTCTCTTACGTATCTTCTAGCAAAACTGGATGTGAAGCAAAGGCAGATTCAATGGGTACTATTATCCAAGAGTTAAACATCACCATTAAGGATAAAGCGATAGGCTGAAAATGTCATTGTTGATCATCAGTCACGCCTTGAACAACCTTTAGCGGGGCGGTTCGATAAAGTGGAGATCAATGAGCTTTCCCTTGATTGGAAGCTATTGTTCTTAGAAGAAGCAAAGGAGATATTGGAATATCATACATCCAAGCTACTCTGGTTTGCTCCCACAGCCAACTTCCTGGCTTATGGAGTACTTCCGAATCATTACAACCTGCAATAGAAGAAGAAGCTGATTCCTGATTCCAAGCAATATCTTTGGCACATACGGCAACATCAAATGGTGCCCATACCTCTATCACTCTGGAACAGACGCATCATTAAACGGTGTGTCACTCTCTATGAAGCTCGCGACATCATGCTCCAATCCCACCACTGGAGGACATCATAGTGGTAACCACATGGCGCGCAAAATACTAGAAGCTAGTTTCATCTGGAGGACAATTTTGAAAGATTATGGATAATTTGTGAAGAATTGTGATGCGTGCCAACGAACAGGTAACAACTCCAATAGGAATCAAATGTCTATGACTATCTCAATGCCTATTTAAGTATTTGATTTGTGGGGTATATATTTTATGGGTCATTTCCCACCATATCATGGAAACAAGTACATTCTTGTTGTTGTGGATTATGTGTCAAAGTGGGTAGAAGTGCAACCGCTGCCTACTCACGATTGTAAGACTGCGGGAAAATTTATCCAACGCATGTTCATGCGTATCAGCACCCCTCGCGCTATCATTAGCGATACGGGTACTTGCTTCCACTATCAATTAGATGAGTTTGCCACGAATTTGGTGTAACTCACCAGTTGACCACCGCTTACCATCCATGGGTAAGCATTCAAGCAGAGATGACGAATCGCAAGCTTAAGCGAATTCTTGATCAAAAAATTGATCTGTCTCGCAAGGACTGGTCGATTCAGCTTGATGAAGCTTTATAGACTTAATGGGCCATAAAGTTACTAAAAATGGATGCTAGTCTTATAGCTTCAGAACGTCAATATCATCTCCTTGACCTAGCGGAGTACAAGTTTCATACATATGAGAGTTCATGGCTATACAAGGAAAAGATGAAATGCATCCGTGATGCTAAGCTTTAAGAAGTCAAGCAGTTCACTAAAGGGGATAACGTGCTGCTCTATAACTCTCGTCTTCCATTCTTTCCTGAAAAATGACGATCAAGATGGTTCAGACCAATGAAGTCACACAATACCTCCCCTACGGGACCATCAAGATAACACATCCAGAGCAAAGGACATACAAGGTCCACAGTCACCATCTCAAGCGGTATCTCCATGCCAAGCCCACTGATGGAGTCAAAGTGCTGAATATAAGGCCAGGTATCGTGTAGCTCAAAGACGTTAAAGAAAGTGAGTTTCTTGGGAGGCAACCAATGTTTAGAGTTTATTTTCATTTTTAAGTCAGTATGCATGTTTATGTGTTAATCGAGTCTAGAACATGATACATGCGCCCCCATCCATGTCCCAGCCATCGAATCAAAGAGATTTGGTGATTGCAATTTGAGTCTGATATTTTTAGGAACGTTTTTAAAAATTTACGCCTTAGGCTTGTCAAATATTGCGCCTAAGTTTAGGCAGAATATTTGAGAGACTTTAAGCAAAATTATTGACAATGGCTCATGTTTCTTTTGTTAAAGATTGCGCCTTAAGTTGTCAAGGATTACGCCTTAGTAAGGAGCAGTATTTTGACATGTCAGGCACAATATTTCACAGAATTCAAAGTTTATTCGGACTTAGTTGAATTATACAACACAATTTCACACCATCACTTTTCAAATTCCGAACAACTATCACCTCAAACCATCGCTGCCATTTTCCAGCCACCCAAAACCGTCGTTGTTGTTTCTATTCGCGGGCCGCCGCTCCTGTACCTCCCCACTTTTACTGCATCACGTTTGAGTGACTTTTGAGCAAGTTCAGACCGAGTTTTGTCCAACTTTCACCAAAATCCGAATTTACTTGTTGTGGCTTGTTTGCTTTATGATCATTATGAATACTCGGTAATCCTTCCAGACACCTTTCTCAAGGCTTCTGATTGCTTATATTTCCTTGAATCGGTCCGATTAATGATATTGTGATTTGGGTTGAAGAACCCTAATTTTTGAATTTGGGACTTTGTGCAATTGATGATGCTAAATTAAAATTGGATGAGATAGTAATCTAGTGATGTGATTTTCCCTTGAAATAACATGTTTAGGTCGTTAGAATGTTGAACTTTGCTATGTATTTTTAGGGTATTTTCCGGGTTTGGATTTTATGAACTTTGACATGTCTTGCATTGTTTGTATAACTTTGTGAAGTATGTTTAAGAGCTATAAACTTCATATTACATAACATAGGGATATTGAACGAGTTTCATTGTGCCCGTTTATCTATTTTAATGATTTTATCGTTGTGTTGGCTATGCCAATCATTACCTTTTGCTCCTACTTGATTAGTGCATAAAATTTTGTGCAAATTATAAGTGTGGGGTTGTTTATCGGGTAGTCTCACTCGTTTCAAGTTGTGATCTTTCCGTGTAGTTTTGATGTTCGTCGTATCACTTCCTCTAGTGGAGCAGGAGCTTCTTCATCCAAAAACGAGGCATGAAATGGAACTTGACATCAAAGGAGAAAAAAAAGAAAATGTCGTCAAGGTAGTCCCAAATAGACATAACCCTACAGTATTGGACTACACGCAAGGATGCCTCACTGATGAAGAGTGGAGTTACTTTTGGAAGCGGTTTCGCAACTTCGTGTTTGCCCCACCTCAGTCTTCAATATTGAGGGCATTCGATCCATAAAAATTTCTTGGGGATATTGAGCGGTGGTGCTTCTGAATGGCGCAGGGCTGTTGGAGCTTATCAAACTTTATTTGGTCCACCAATGCTCGTTTCTCTCTAGGAGTTTTAGGCCTCTTTCAACAATGAGATTGGAAAGCGTCGGCTGGACAAGAAATTCATTTCCTACTCGTCGGGAGGATCAGACTTCAACAAGACATTGGATGAATTTGCTGAATCTCTCAATTTCCATGGAACTTTCTCGGCACTCGCGCGGAATCATACCCTGCTAAATTGGCCTGATGATATCGACAAGGATATTCAAACAGTTTAGAGGGCCATCATAAATGACCCTGGGGAAAAATGGATAGGGGGTCCTCTTCTTTTACCAAAGTACTTGACCTGTTCTCCCATCTTTTCCATTTGCCGTGACGTTAGAATCTTTCTTGGCGGAATATCAAAACAAAGAAGGGACATCATGTGTTAAAAGAGGAGATGATGTTATATCAAGACATTCGCCATGGTAGACCACTGCATCCGAGATATATAGTTGCATAGTTCTTCATGAAGACGTGGACCCGTTAGGAAGGTACCTCATGGGGGGCGCTTTTGTTGCTAGGATCATCGTGACCAAGGGCATTTAAGATCGATGGATGAATCCGAATGACTTGGAGACTTATTCGGAGATTGAACTTATTGGCCCCAAAATCATTCAAGCCCGAAGGATTGACCTTTCTAAGGAGTGACTCACCCGCGTCGAGATTGGCATGTTCCATAACTGATACGAAGTTAGGGAGCCCACAGCGGCCGCTCTAGTTCATGCTCCAGCTCGTATGAGAGGAGAACATCAGCCTAGAGTAGGCGATAGAGGATGTGTCCGAGCGAGGATAGGAGTAGAGGATGAGGTGAAAGCCTAGCATCACCCCAATTAGGAGGCGTCGTACATACCACAAGGATTGCCTGTGCCAGAGTTTTCTTCAATGAGTGCAACATTTTTACCATCTCCTCCACAGTCTCCGTATGGTTACTGATGACACTTGCTTTATCCATATGATTTGAATTTATCTTGTTACGTTAAAATCATTGAATTTGTCTATCGTTTGTGAGTTTGGATTGCCTAGGGGGATTCAAAGTCTAAGAAGTTTCATCCTTGATTGTTAAAACCATATTTGTGTAGTCTTGCAGTCTTTACTTTAAATAAATTTTCATTTTCTTTTGATTGATCGATTGATTCTCGTGGCACCTAAACCATAACTCTTGTTAGACCGATTAATACTCTTGCAACTTTGAGTAGAATATAATAAGAGACCCTAGGTAGATTCGACCATGATTACTTTGGTAATTAGGTTTATTTTATGACCGGTAAAATTGCTTATCAGTTACCAGCTACCACCGATAGAGTTTGCTGAGACGATGAGGTCGGTTCATCAGTTGTAGATTAGTCTTGGAGAGGTTAATCAGCCTTGGTAGTAACAACATACAGCCTAGTAGACTTTTTTTAATTTGGGACAATGGCCATCGTAGATCGAGCAGAGGAGAGCGGAGCAGGAGCACCATGATGAGCACATGTGCTATCTTCGCTACCTCTGTCCGTACAACAGCAAATCACATACTCCATCACGCTTACCCCACTCCCCACCGAGTGGATCACTGATCCAGGGATGATCGTTCTACTTAGGACTTTTTCTTTTCTCATTTTTGGATCTTAAATCCATTTTATTATGTGTGGGACTTGGACACTTGTCCTAGTCCCTTTTCACTTTTATTTTTGGTTTTGTGTGTTTGAGTCTTTTTTTCAGGAGTTAGTGTCACCGCTGAGCTCAAACTTTATGGATCATACATCTTGCTTCTCTAGTTACTCACAACTTCCAAGTACCAATGCAACTTTTCCTTTTCGTTCAGTGAGGACACTATTCAAACAAAGTGTGGGTGGGTATATAGAGGATGCCTGTTAGCTAGTCTTTTGGGTCGTTGTGTCTTTGTATGAGTCCTAAACTCAAGCTTAATGTAACCATCTTTGAATCAATTACTTAGCATGCTTATGAAAATTTCCCTACGATTTCTGCACTTGAATTGCTGACTTCCTTTGTAAACAAAGATCAAAGTCTTATTAGTTCTTTAGAGCTGCTTTGATTAGTTCTTAGTATCACGGACTCTCCAACTTGATTTTACTAGGCATGCATGTTATCAAATTACATTCTAGGGGACAACGCGAGGCCGAAAGTCGATATATAGTATAGGATAGTTTGCAACATTGTAGACTTTTTCTAAAATGTTATTTGACTGGTATTTGTTGTTGGTTGTTAATCCGACACTAATTCACTAAGAATGATAGAGGCACATAGAAAAGCTCCACCATAAAACATCCATCATTTTCCATTTATGTTTCCTTTAGGTATAACCCAAACATAGCAAAAAAGCCTTTTTCATTGGCCCCTCATAATATCTTATCCTCTTTCTTTCAAGCCTTTATTTGATCATGTGTACATAAGTGACATGTAACTCAGTCGAGCATAGGAGTCATTAAATTTACTAAGTTTAGAAACTGTAGGATTATCTAGTGTCCTTTAGTAGTAATTTTTGTATAGCTTGTTTTATATCAAGATAAAAATAAATAAAAACTCAAAAAAGAAAGGATACAATTGAATAACCGAGCCTTAGAGAAAAAAAAAATTAAAATGCATAAGGAAAAAAATGTAGTAGATTAGTCGAATAAACAAGCAGAAAAGCTCAAGTCGTAGTTGTTGCTGATCAACGTTTTTCGCGTTATCAAAATAAACCTAGTTAATGAATTAAGTAGAGTCGAATTTCCCTAGGGTCTCTTTATTGTGACTACTCAAAGTTATGAAAAGTGTTAATCGGCTAACAAGTTTGTGGTTTAGGTGCCACGAGAATCAATCATTCAAAAATAAAATGAAATTGATATAAACTAAAGGCTAAAATAAAGGTTGCAAGACTGTACAATATAAGGGTTGAACCAAATGGGAGAAAACTGCTTAGACTTCGAATTCCCCTAGGCTATCCAAAGTCACGAATGACAGAAAATTCAACGATTTAAAATGAACAAGATAGATTTGATTCACCGTCGCAGTTCTTCTCTAATAAAATCACACACTGTTGGTTCCGCTAATCTGCTACCCATCTAATATCTCAGTCCGCTCTTTCGAGACAACGATCTAAAATCCGCTAGGCGACAAAACGAAAGAGGTTAAAGCCTAACCTAGTTGTTTAATTTTGAGGTTCTAGATATGCAAGCTCTTTCGAGTTTAAGACAAATCTAACAGAGATTCGTTCAAATTGCTCAAGGAAGAACACATCGAAAATGAAATCAAATATGCAATGAAATCCATCGAACTCGCATAAATCGTCAAACGTATCAAATCATTCATAGGAATTAACCTAGGGTTCATATAATCTAAGAAAAAGGAGTGTAGCTACTCATACTCTTGAGAGACAAATAAAAGTCAGAAGAGGAAGAGATTGATTCTAGGTTTACACAAAGAATTATCAAAAATCTAGTTTCGCAGATCTTCTCGATAACTTGATTCGTTGTTTTGATTATTTTGATGATCCCGAGCCCCTTTCAATCGCCGTCTTTTTGCTCTCAAATCTCTCAATTTCTCTCTTAACTTTTGTCAAAAAATTCTGAATGAGAATGGGATCCGATTGGGAATTTATAGAGGCGCTTCCTTCAGCCCGACGAACTATCAAACGTGCGTGGACCAAAAGTGCGCCGCGCACTTGTGGTCATTTTATGTTTCACTTTTGTTCTAAATTATAGAGAATTTAACTAGCTTTCCAATCCCAGTGACCTTGCATCAATCGGACTTCTGAACTAGGAGATATGTCCAAAATACGAAACTGTGACGTTTGCCGACCATGTCGAGATCCAAGCTCCTTTATGATATGAAATGCTTCTCATTGGTTATCCTAGATCATCCATGCATGTCGTATCACTCCGATTCATGTCACAGTGTCATCATATACCTGAAATCTATCAAAAACACTCTAAAACGACATCATATAGAACCCGACTGGGTCCGAGACATAAAATCAAGTTAAATGCTTAAAATGCATAAAACATCCTAAACTTCTACCAAAGTGATATGATTATGTATGAAATATCAGTTAATGAGAGCGATATATGTCACAAATCTAGCGTCATCAAATACCCCCACACTTAAGCTTTGCTTGGCCTCAAGCAAAAAAGCTGACAAAAGCCATGGAACACACCTAAAAGCGAATCAAACTACTAACATAGTAAAGGAAGTCCATAATCCTCAATGCATCCCTAAATTTTTTAACAAACAAGTGAACCTTCAATTGAAACAAAAATACGAAGTAAAGTCCTCACAAGAAGTTCTCCAACTTTCCACACATCATCTTACATGTTACACCAACTATTTAGACTTACTCTCATGGGAAATCGGCTTAAAGATGAAGCCAATAACGAATTTAGTCACAGTGTATAGGGACAGTGTTTATGTGATCATTATCAACTCTAAGGTATGCTTCAAACATTGCATTTCATCCTACTTTTAATCATCACATCAAGGCATATCAAGCACTAATTCAGAGGTCTTTTATTTGGCTTTGTAATGTTGACATAATAGAGAAGAGAAGGTGAAAACACTTTGGTGGTGGATGTACAGAGCGGTGAACGACTCGGTCTACTCTAACATGAACCTAAGCTACTAATCACAACTAAAACTATGCAAGGATCCAACTTTCTATGAGGTCAAACTAGCTCATCTATCCTATATTCAAACTACTTCATCGAGTTTTTTTGCTCGTTTATTGAACTAACTCAAGACCTTTTTGGTCTTCTATTTGAGTATTTCACTTTTCTTATCTCGAGACTGGGTTTTTCCCTTTTTCCAGATTTTCAAATTTTTCCTTTCCTCATCTTTTCAAAATTCTACATATACATCAAACTGATCAAGAGAGACTATATAATCCTGCAATCTTCAAAACTATGCAACTTTGACTCCTAGACTCGACCAAGTTACATACCACTAATGTACACATTATCAAATGAAGGCTTGAAAGAAAGGGGATATGATATTATGGGGGTTATAAAAAAGGCTATTGGCTATGATTGGGGTTTCTAGGGGAAATATAAGGACGGGATGGATATTTTATGGTGGAGTGAATAAGTGTCGAGCGAATTCAGTTTGGAATCATGCAAGTGCTGGATTAACAACAAACAAAGAACACCACTCAAATCAATTGTAACAACAAATCTACTAATGAAGCAGGTAATCTATATTACAAAATGGGCTTTTTAGCCCTCGATTGTTTTGATAGATGGTAATTCGATAACATGCCTACCCACAATACCTCTATGAGATATTCACTGTCATCCTCTTCTGATTCTTCTAGTTCTACATCATAGACAGCTTGAGTTTCTTCAATGACTTGTTCCTACATATATTCATAGTCATCCCAAACGCCTGAAGAAGTTCCATCCCATTCACATTCTCCAACCTCACCATCAAATGTAGCTTGAACTTTCACAGTGATGTGTGCATCTTCTAGATTTTCATCTTCATCCTCTAAGAACTGAAAAGGGCACTCACTTCCATCCCATTCATGCTCTTCTAGCTTTTCATCATGGTCGGTTACATTTTCTTCAAGGATTGGTTCATCTTCTTCCTCTATGACCACCATGTCTCTTGGAATAGTGACCACATCTTGAATATCCTCATAGCCGTCGGACTCGAAATCCTTATCAAAGGGAGTGTGATGGGCTCTGTCCTTGATTTCATCTCTTCTATGACATCCATTCTCTTCATAACTGCTTCCTCGGTCGCAGCATTTCCTCAAACCATAGTCTACTTTTAACTGCATTGTATTGAATATACTCCTTAATTGATGATATCTCTTCATAACATGGAGGAGATTGATAGCTCCATGTAGGCTTCTCAAAAATTTGAGGCGAATAAGAATTCTCATTCCAAGATTGTAATGATTGATGCTCGTTGTGACTCCATCGTTGGTTGTATCATCTATAGTCCTACATCATCTCTCAAACAAAACTACCAAGGTGAAGATGGAAAACGAAATTATACAAAAGATGGATATTTAAAATGAATGAATGATTAACACTAAACTAACTCCTTTGAAAATAAAACAAACAATTCCTCGGCAACAGCGCCAAATTTGATGAATGTTTTTCAGGCGTTATCAAAATAAATCGGTTCATAAATTAACCGGTTCGAATCTCCCTATGGTCTCTTTTGGTATCTTACTCAAAGTTGTAATTAATATCAATCAAGTTATCAATGAATGTGGTTTCGGTGTCACGATGATCAATCAATCACAAAAGAAAATGAAAATTTGCTTTAATATAAACAGGGTTGCAAGACTGCACAATAAGAGTTTAGACAATCAAAGATGAAATTTCTCATATGTCGAATCCCCCTAGGAAATTATAATTCAGAAATGACAAAAAAATTCAACGATTTAAACGAAACAGGATAGATACATTACACTATCACAATTCTTCTCTAATCAAATCACGCCCTTTTGGGTATGCTAATTTGCTACCTATCTAGTATCCTAGTCCGCTATTTCAAGAAAAAGATCTAACACCCGTTAGGCAATTTACCAATTTAAATTTTCCCACACGACAGACTAGTTCATTCGCTCCCAGATGAGGGTTAAAGTCTAACCTAGTCGATATCTACAACGTTTGCCGACCAAGTCAAGATCCCATCTCCTTTAAGATATCAAAACTGTTCTCATTGCTTGTCCTAGATCATCCATGCATGTTTTATCACTCCGATTAATGCCTCAATGTCATCATTTACCTGAAATCTATTAAAATCACTCCAAAATGTCATCAAATGGACCCCGACCAGGTCCGAGACACTAAATCGAGATAAATGGTTAAAATTCCTAAACCTTCCTAAACTTTTACCTAAAGCAATACAATTATGCATGAAAAATCACTTAAATGAGGGCGATATATGTGACAAATCTAGTGTCATCAGTTGGTTAAGGGATAGACGAGCTAGTTTGAAACTCTTGATAGAAATTGGATCCTTGCATAGTTTGTGTTGTTTTAGTAGCTTAACTACACATTAGAGTAGACCGAGTCGTTCGCCATTGTGTACACCTACCACCAAACTCATTTCACTTTATCTTCTCTTTTCTTTCCACATGCAACCCTGAATAAAACATCTCTTTACTGGTGTTTGATATGCTTTGATGTGATGAGTAGAAGTAGTATGATGTGCAAGTTTAGGAAGCGCACCTCAGAGTTCATGAATGAGAGTATAAACAAAGCCCCTAAACACTTTGAGTGAGTGCTTCTGGCTTCATTTGTAAGCCATGTTTCCTTTGAGTGTAAGTTAAGATGGGTGGTATAACATGCTTGATAATGTGTGGCAAGTTGGGGAACTACTTCTAACGCTTTACTTCGTATGATTGGTTTTGATTAGAGATTCACTTACATGTTAAGCAATTCAGGGGTTCTTTGAGGATTATGGGTTTGCTTTGCAATGTTAGTAGTTTGATTCACTTGTAGGTGTTTTCCATAGCTTTATCGGCGTTTTATTGTGAACAAACATAGCTTAAGTGTTGGGTTATTTGATTATGTTCGATTTGCCACGTTCATCAGCCTCATTTAAGCAAAGTTTCATGCATATTTGTGTATGTTTGGGTAGAAGGTTAGGGTGTTTCATGAATTTCTAGCTTCTATCTTGATTTAGTGTCTTGGACCCATTTGAGATCCATTTGATGTCGTTTTGGAGTGCTTTTGATAGATTTCAGGTACATGACGATATCGAGGCATTATTCGGAGCAATAAAAGCAGGCATGGACGAGCTAAGATCGACCTAGGAGTTGAAGAATACAAGTTCTAGACCGTTATCAGAATTTGTGCCTAAGACGGTCAATAATTGTGCCTAAGCCTAGGCGCAATATTTGAAGACTTTTAACACAAAGGTTGGCAACGTCTCTTGGAAATTTGGTTAAAGATTGCACCTTCACCATGTCCATAATTATGCCTAAGTAAGGCGCAATATTTTACAAGGGTTAGGCGCAATTTTGAAAAATCTAGCCGAAATGGATATGAAATCCTATTAAAAGACCAGTTCTCCTACATTCAAAGACAGATTTTTTCGGAGGAGTTCCACAGCATAATTCAGAGATGTTTTAGCAACAAGAAGGTAATACTTTAAGGAGCTCTGATCAGACAACATAATCGAGATTGGCAATTCCTAATCTTAGAGGATCTTTGGCGAACTACGATGGTGAACTGAATTTGTCTTGTTTTGCATAAATTCTTGAAGTTGAGTGTCATTCGTGAATTTAGATAGCCTACGGGATTCAAAATTTAAGCAGTTTTCTCCCATTAGTCTAAACCCTCAATCGGTCTTACAAACTTGTTTTATTTTCTTGTTATTTACAGTTTTTTTATTTTTAGATTGATAATCGTGGAACTCATGCCACAACTTTGTTAAATCGATTCACTTTTCCATAATTCAGAGAAAACACCATTAAGAGATCCTAGGGAAATTTGACCCTGGTTATTTTATAAAATAGGTTATTTTGAATGCTCGCTACAAGGATATCAGCGACCCTTTAAAGCTTGTCACTGTTAAATTTAACAGTGGTTTGGTAAGGTAGCCACTGTTAAATTTAAGGATGGCGGTTGTTAAATTTAACAACGGACATAAACCAAAGCTGTAGTTAAATTTAACAGCGGATAGCTCCCAAAGCTTTTGTTAAATTTAAAAGCGGGCAGCTCCTCAAGCTGCTGTTAAATTTAACAGCAAATACTTACATAGCCGTTGTTAAATGTTAGAAGGTTTAAAGGTGGAACCAGTTTCAATTGTTAAAGTATTTAGCATTACACATTTTAATGGAGGAATTGCAGCCGCTGTTATATGCCAATATAGGCAATGTTATACACTCTATTTCTTGTAGTGCTTGTGTACTTTTTTGGTTAATCAGATTAGGTGATCTAGCCAGATAAGGTTGAGCATGCGGATTATCTGACTTTTGTAGAAGTGCCGGTCATAATTATTGAGAAGCAAGGAGATGCCTATGCTGAAGTTAGTGTGAGAGAACAAGGCGGCGGAGGCTGCAACTAGGAGACAAAAGCTATCTTGCGAAAGCAATACCTAGAGCTATTGGTGATATACCAAGTAGTTAAATCACTTTGCCTCTCTTGTTAATCTCTTTACTCTAAGTTTCGGGACAAAATCATTTATAGGACGGAGAGTTGTAACACACTGCTTCCTAGGTTATGGTTGAGTTGTTATACAGTGCGTATGGGTGAGATTGTCTGGAAATCGGATATATGAAATACCATGAGGGTAGTCGTATGTATGTCACCGATGGGGTTGGTTTTCACCACGGGTGTGGTTGATAGCTAACTATGGGTGTGGTTGGGCCCCACCACGAGCGTGGTTGATAGCTAACCATGGGCATGGTTAGGCCCCACCACGAGCGTGGTTGGGATCCGACCACGGGAGTGGCTAGCCAGTGGCCATGGGAGATATGGCTCGTCCACCGCGGTCTTAGTAACATGTTAACCATGGGTCTGCGGGAATTATACTTAAGGACTCAACAAAGGGAGTCGCATCATTTTTCACTTATCACATTAATTATCCTTTTAAAGTTCTTTGCCAGAGAAGTTGCAATCAGAGGGGCAAGATGTCCGATCGTCAGCAATCTTTAGGAAGAGGTCTAGGAGTTGAGAGTGAACGTTCGACTAACTCGATTGGAGGTATCTAGTCGGTTCCTATTTGTCAGCTTTCTCAGTTTACAGGTTTCTGGTCTTTTTCATGAGAACTTGGGTTTGGGTTCCTGTTTTGGATTGTACCTCTATGGAGCCCAAATTTAGGATCTTAAGCAGTCTTTTTGTCAGATCAGAACCTCCAGGAAAGCTATCTTGAGGTTGGGGTTCCTATTTAGTTACTCTTCTGACCAAAGTAGATATGGGACTTGCTGCCTTTGTTGATGCATGAGGCTTGATGCTTGATGTGTTACATCGATGTTTATGCTCGTTGATAGTGTATAGTAGCGTGTGATTTATTGTACATTGTCAGGTTAGGACATTACTAACATTGACTAGATATTATAGTAGTATTTATGCACCAATCACCCACCCATGTATTTCCCAGTCCCACAGGTGTGATGATGTGATGTGATGACGTGTACAGAGTATGCCTAATTATGCACCGATCCAACACCGGTTGGGGTGGTTCCATGGTCTTAAATATCATGAGGCTATCCACTTGAAAGTAGGTGTGGCTAGCACTAGGGAACTATGAGAGTATGACTACAGGACTAGTAGTGTGAAACCCGCCCCTAGATGACCCGATTTAACCACACGATTCTCGCGGGTTCACTCAACATATAAACATAATAACTGACATAAAATAACTGATATGAAATATCCTCAAATCATAAGTAAAACGACAGCGGAAATAAATAGAGCATCCAAGGCTCAACATCAACAACTAATCATCTCTCAAAAATATCCCAAAGAGGGGAAACCACAACTGGAAACTAAGTCTGTCAAATAACTAAAAACAAGGAAACTGTCTAAAACATGAAAACAATGAAAGAGATAACTGAGGTCGTCCATAATACCTCTCTCTGTGACTCCCAGAGTCACTCCAAGGTGGTGTTGCTGCTCGTGCTCCCTTCTTAGGCGGCATTGGCTCCTGAAGTCCCAAGGTTGGTCATGGATGAAGAAACGTGGTGGGGGTTAGCAATAAGCATTGAGTAACTAAGTCTAAACGTGAAGAACTAAACTAGTATCTAGTAATGTGACCTTATGGTCCTATAGGAATCATCCTAACATTAGCCACTCGTATCTATAGTGGATCAGACCATGAAACCACCCTGAAAGCCGTGAGAGCAACACTAAAGGTTAACTCATCACGTCCTATATGAATCTGAATGAATCCATGGGGATTGCGCAATCCATGGAGTGGGCGACCAACGTATAAGGGGAGCTAATCTATCTAGTCGTGATTCTTATCCTACACATGAACTGTGAATCATACACACAGTTCCTCGCTGTGAGCTTATGCTCAAAAATAATAACTGACTGTGTAGTAGATTACACGCTACTGCACTGCCTGAAATACTTAACTGCAAATGACAACTACCAGTACAATAGATCACATGCTACTGTACCTTCCTAAAAATCCAAGCAAGGATTCCTGACAACTAATCACAATTATTCGCATAAAGAAAAAAAGTAATCCTAACCCCAACATCTGAAAGCTTTCCTCTGAAGAGTCTAATATGAGGTCGTCTCCCTAGATCTCGGTTGCCTGATCCGTAAGACCTGAAGACGTAGATTAACTTCTGAAGAAAGTAATCTACCTCGACGATCTCTAAGCCTGTCATACTGATCCAGGACTGATCAACAAGTTCCTCTGCGCTGCCTAGAAGCAACCCCACTCGTCAGTGATTGCAAAAGAATTAGGTTTCTGTAATTCTGAACTCTGGAATCGTGACTCTGTTTTTATAAGCAGTCCACCACGCATATGGCCTACTAACAACCACGCCCGTGGTGTCATGGGAAACCACGCATGTGGTCTACTGGTAGTCAGGACTGTGATCCTCTTATCAGCCACGAACGTGACTATCACTGACCACAGTCGTGATCTACCTTATGATCACACACGTGATGGTCCATCTGACAGCAATTCACAGAGACTCACAAAAACCGTAATTAAAACCCGAGTAAGACATTAACCCAAAATCCGGGTGTCACAAGTATGGTCACTTTGTTAGTTATGAGTTAGAGCACTCAAACTATTCGATTTCTGATGTTCTTTCCTACTGATTACTTGCCAATGTTCAGTGATATCTTTTTATTAAACACTCGATGCATATCAATGACCCCGTCTATGTATATATCTCTTACAATAAATTCTTGACCTATAGGAGAGGATGCCACCTAAGAAGGTGACATGTGCTAGGACGGTATCTCAATCACACGGCTCTGGGAGCCGTAGAAATAGGTAATTGGAGGAGTTCGACCCCAGGTTTTCCCTTGTTTTGATTTTGGTTTTTGGGACCCTTGTGATGTTTTCTTTAAGAATTGATGACTTATTGAGCTCTTGGAGTTATTGCATTATGTTAGAGTGTTGGGAACTGTATGTTAGTTGAGTTGATTGGTTTACTAAAGCTTCGGGTTAAGGTTGCATGGGTCAAATATGTGCATCGAAAGGGTCTTTTAGGGTGGGGTTTTACACACATCAAGTGACTTCTATGTGAACTTGGTTTAACTCTATTTGGGGAGGAAAATGAAACAGAGACAAACAAATGTTCAGTGCCGTGAATATCAGGTGATCGCTTTTGAAGAACTTGATATGTAGAGAGATTATTAAAAATATGAGTTTGTGGTCGATTAATTAAATATGTGACTATGCGAACTCCTTCAACCTAGTTGTAGGATGGGATGCGAGACTGTAGTAATAAATCTCGAATAACGTCGAACACATGGTGATGCTTACGTTGGACTAGCCTTTTGTTTAAAAATGCGAGGACGATATGGTCAGAGTGAATACCTTGATCACGATACAACTGATGAAGAGAATGTGATGATAAATCACCCCCTCGATCTTATAGGATGACCTTTACCGTAGCACCAAATTGAGTTTTGATAAACTGAAGAAACTCACGAGCTCCTTGCAATAATTCAAACTTAAGATGAAGAAAGTAGAACCAGACATGACGATTGACATGATCAATGAACAACGCAAAATATCTATATCTACGACAAAAAAGTAACCGGAGTAGGTCGCTAAAGGTGGGTGAGGTAGAATTGTAGTTTTTGCCGCAATACAATGAACACATGGAGTAACCGAAAATCCTTAGTAATAATTGTAATAATTGTTGATGAAGCAATGACCATTGCTGGTCGGGAGGTTGATGTCCATATCGAAAATAAGGACGATGATTGAGTAAGTAGCCTAGTTTCCGCACGAATGAGCATCCCAATAATATCCATCCATGTTAGTCTTATTCTGAGAACGAGTAGATTCAAATACGCGTCAAAGTCGCAAAAGAAATAGCCTGCACTTCCAGGCTAGCTTGAGCTGACAATATATTACTCGATAATAGATCATGTTATGTCGATAATTCACAGGTCTTCAAATATTACTTGTTCATGTCGAAGCCACCCTCGGAAATATTGGCTAGCTGATACTCAACATCATATAGATGGGATGTGCTATTAGTGGGGATATGTGGATTTTTTGGGTATGGGAAATGGGTATTCCCGATCCCATCTTCCGTTGATTCCGCCGTTGTTCGCCGGAATGGATAGAGAATTAGAGATATTTGCGGCTCCATTTTCTAACTTTCCACTTCATCATTAGAGGCGGTGATATGTTGAGAATCCGAGGCGGTGATTTGCAGAGGAAGTAATGTCAGCCATTACTTCATTTTCTCCAAATAGAAACATAGATTTTACATTAGGTATTTGAAAATATGAGATGTACTATTCTGCAATGAAACAGTGTTTGGTGGCTTATTCGGGAAAAAAATTGTAATTCGAAATCCCAAGTATCGAATTTAATTTCTCAATCTCGAAATAAAATTACCAAATTAAATTCAAAAAGGATTCGAGAGTTCGGAATTTGAAAGTTCGGAATTCGAAAATTCAGAATTTGATAAATTCGAGAATGGGGTCTCATTCCCGTCTCGTTTTTCACCCTTAATTTCAGGTGCTTCCAGATTTTCGGATACCCCATCATGTACGGAATAAACCACGTTTTGGGTCTAGTTGTACTTGACAATGTACTCAAAAGGTCCTTGTCAGAACATGGCATGCTCCGATGATACCTTTTATTTTTTCATGGGTGCCACCAATGCACCAATGCAGAAGAGGATACACAGCTTATTTTGGATTCGTATTGAGCAATATTTTTTTCCTAAAGTTCCTTAAGGTAGATATTGTTGCCATTGTTCCTGGACAATTTCGTTCTATCCTTGAAATGTTCCATATCTCTTGGGAGACTGAAACCAGTGTCAATGGCCTCCCATTCTCTTGGCAATCTATAGAGCCTTTGAACATCGACGAGCTCAAAATTCATAGAAAGTCCCATTAGAATGAACTCCCTCGGATTTTCATTGTATGATTCTAACAACAACTTTGAGAATCCCAAGTTGATGTCTTACGTGTCGATATTGAACGAATTAAATATGACCGACAAATAAATTGTTTTACTAGTGGGCTCAATCTGTAAATTTGAATCGATGTCCAAACGACATATAATGTGTCCATTATGACACGCTTGTTAAATCGAAAAAGATGACGATAATTGATCAACTAAGCACAATGATGATTAAAACTTTCAATTTTCTTCTTCTCCTCCGTATGCTTCTTCTCATTGCCTTTTAAAGGCTTAGATAATTACAACTCCTTAAATGGAGAAGATGAATATCACCAAGTTAACATCTATAACCCCAAACGTTATCATAATTAATACTAGTACTAATTATTTTTGAGCTATACTTTTTGTTCAATTTGAATTTGGAAGAGTTTGATTATTGTATATATCATTTAGAATTTGAACTTTTATTTATGAACTAGAACACCATTTTATACTTGCATTGTATGATATTTTGAACCTACTTCTGTACTAGAACTTATATATAACTTAGTATACTTGAACATATTATAATGTAAACTACATTAAACTTATTATCTTTATAACTAGGTTGTAGTCATGGATAAGTCTTGGATTGGAATGTCCGGTAATACTCCATAGTTTGTCACCGGAATAGAGAACTTTTTAAATTTTGCGAGTGCCAGAGTGTTGAGATTGGAGATGCGAGTGACAGAGTGGGACAATAGAAGGGTTCCGGAAAGAAGCGATTGAACAAGGAACTGGACATACCATATGAAAGGGAAGAAAAGGATGAGGAAGATCAGGAAGAGGAAGATTAGGATGACGATACTTCGGAGTAGTGATAATTATTAGAAGCTAGCTAGTAGTGATGGATTGTCCCGGATATGAATGATGGAATGATTTCTAATTTAATGATATGAATCTCATTTTAGTTAAAATGTTTAATTCTGCACAACGAACAGCAAAATAGCAAGCAACGATAATAGGAAACAAACAGAACCTAGAAAATTGGGTTTCTACCTATTTCTGTGTTTTACATTTCACATCGGTGTATAACAGGCCGCTATTAAATTTAACAGCGACCAAACCGAAGCCGCCGTTAAATTTAACAGCGGCCTCAAACAGACAGCGTTGTAATCCGCTTTTAAATTTAACAGCGGACAGTTTTTTCCGTTGTTACATTTAACACCGGCTCTATTTGAGGCTGCTGTTAAATGAGGTCTGGTTTAAAGGCGGAATGTTGCTTCCGCTATTAAAGTCTTTACAATAGATTATTTAACAGCCAACGACCGCTATTAAATAATTTACAGACAACTAAAATTGTGATTAAACTGTGTTTTAGTCGTTGTTAAATTAGCTGATTCTTGCCAAGAAAATAATATAGAAATGGACAGAAATTAAGGAAATGATACGTGCAAATATGAAAGGATTTTGTTTATTCTTCTCTGCTCCCACAAATAAACTTCTCCCCTAAATGCCAATCTTAACATACGGACTCATAACCCTCCCCTGGTGATAATGAAAAGACCAAACCTAATACGATAACCGTAATGACTATAACGTAAACACCCAATTCAATAACAAATAAATAATGGAATATTTAACGTAAAATAGATAAATAAGCGCCCGTAACATATCATCACTCATTGAAAGATCCTTCTCCTCAAGGATCGTAACTTCCAAAATCCGTTTCGTTAGCTTGGTTGTTTGTAATTTCCGTCGAGAGGGATCATTTCAATGTAAAATAGTTTCTTGCACCGCTGGTCAGGGCCGAAAACTTCATCACAGTTAAAGCATAATCCATGATATCAACGTTCCTTAATCTCGGCAGGGGTTAGCCGTTTGACATTCATGGGTCAGCGGTGCCCATTAACTGCAAGCTACTTCCCCGAGTTGTCAAGCTCATGCCTAATCCAAACGTTCTGTTCCAACAATCTCTCTAATCTGATGGCCTCTAATACGGATGTCGCTTGGACCGCTTAAACGTTGATTTAAATTTGTTGATTGAGCTCACTAGTAAAACAACATACTTATTGAGTCATATTTAGTTGCCCTCCGCGCCACACCAACTTCTCGAACTCAGCGTGGTAATTGCGGACCTACCCTTCTTGTGTAAGTTTTGTAAATTCACCAAAAGGGTCTAGTAACCGGGTTGGACCGAACCTTGATTGCATGCCCTCCATGAGTTGATCCCACGTTAGTTATCGATTGGAATCCTTCATACCCTACAGCCCACAATCGAGCTTCTCCTTCCAAATAAATAAAAGCACCAACACCTTGTCGACATTTGGTAGTGTCGTAAAATTTTAAATACAGAGCCGCCCTACAAATCCAAGTCGTCAAGGTGACATAGCTCAATTGAGGAGTGGGAGGCCGATGGGTTTCTATCTGTGGCGGTGGTGGCGGCGGCAACGAGAGTTGATGATCATGACCCCTTTTGAGTTGGTCCAAACTTTGGTGGTGGCGATGACGACAATAATTAATAATAGAGCTACGTTCTTGATTAATGGTTGTCGAAGAGATCGATATTAGGTTTCCAAGACAGTGATATTAAAATTGACAGAAAGTAAGGAAATGATACGTGCAAAAATGAAAGGTTTTTGTTAATTCTTCTCTGCTCCCCACAACTCAACTTCTCCCCTTAAATACAAATCCTAAATTTATCGACTCATAACCCTTCTCTGGTGATAATGAAAAGACCCAACCCAATAAGATAACCATACTGACTATAATGTAAATACCCAATTGTAAAAGAAATGACTATTGAAACATTTAACGTAAAATAGATAAGTAAGAGCCTGTAACATGATGCTCTTTATTTAAAGCTGTTCCAGCATCTTGTGGAACCTGGCCCTATAGATCATCTTCATCATGTTCAAGCTTCTCTTCCTACACCTAATGACCTTGTTTAATGCAACTGCCCTAATTGTTTAATGCAACTGCTTCAGCATGGAGGCTGAACGTCCCATTGCCACTTCTTAAAAGCAAATGCCACATCCAAAACATGTATTAGAGTGAAAAATAAGCATTATTTAAGCCAATAAACTCAAAATAAAACATGATTAAAACTCAATCAACAGTGTGATCACTCATTGCCCTTTTGCTTTTATGTGCAATCTTCTTGGTCACGATAATAAATCACTTGTAACCTCCTGAACTATAAAAAATAACGGCACAATAACTAATTCTACTACTTCCCAAATCTAATTTTAATACAAGCATATAACCACTTGCATATCAATAATAGCCAAACAAGTCCATAAAGAACCAGTAGGCATCCCCTGCAATTTTTATTGAACTAAAATTCCACACATAACCCAGAACTCAGAACTATAATTCAATCAGTGGCGGAAGTTGGGGGCCGAACAAATTCTAGCCACCGCCCAGATCCCTCACTCCCATAGCTCTTATATTTCACTCGTGAAAAGGTCAACCGAATTCAACCAAAAGGCTGCCACCAAATACTCGAAGGGGTTTTGGTATTGAAAAAAAATATTTTTATTTTTATTCTATTTATAATTACAGTTGTAGGTCAAATTCTTTTTTCACTGAAGACGATGGCTATGGGATGCGGCGGCGCTGGTGAAGCGATTTTCGAGCTTTTTCAAACATCGGCGATGATGACCAGATGAGTTAGGGTTGGGAATCGATTGACGGAGGATTCACAATGGCAGAGAAAGGAGAAGGATTGATGGAGGAGGAGTAGATCTGACGAAGGATTGATGGAGGAGTAGATCTGGAGAAGGAACGGAAAACGTAAAAACGAAAGGTCGATGAAAGTCGGTGTAGATTGCGTTTGTTCATCGGGGGAAGAGACCTGTAATGTTTATGTCAAGCTCTGACGACGAAATTTAGTCAGAACTTATGTTTGTTATGAAGATTATTGCCATAGGGAATGCCCAATTGTAACTCCTATGTTTATTGTATTATTCAATGTAGTTTATTTCCCTCCTTTATGTGTAGTAATGTTAGAGAGTATATGTTACTATTCCATGAGCCTATAAATAGAGCTCAATTTGTATTATTCTGCACACCTTAATAAGAAACTCTCTCCCTCTACATTTTTCTCTTGTTCTTGTCTTTCTTTGAGTTTAGTTTTATAACAAGTTATCAGCACGAACCTCTGCCTCTTCAAAGATTCATAACGATAGCTATATCCTATTTTTTTTTCCTCGAGCTCTACTGATTCAAAATATCCTTATTGTTTTTTTTTCTTTAGCATATATTTTCTTGCCGTGTATTTATCCATTTGATATTATATTTTATTTTTTTCGGTCATTATTTGTTTCTTATATAATATATGAAATTATTGTGTTATCATCCACAAAAATATTCTGTTAAATTTTCTACCCTTATACATTTGCTACTGTTTTGATATTATTGTTTACTTTCATATATTATGGATACTAGTCAAACATTTCCTATTCATGATTTTATGGGTCAAAAGTCAATTTATATTATTGGTAAATTCTTTTGCCATTGTATTGATGTTACCGTTACAAATGGATTAGTTAATTATTACCATTTATCTTCACCATTCTGATTTTTTCATTGATAACATTATGTTGATTTTTGTATTCTTCATATGTTTATTGTTGGACTCATTATTTATTTATTACTAAATATTTATCTAGTATGTTAATTTATAAAATTCGTGTTTGTAAAAAAATTATCTCTATGGGCCGGCACGAGAAGTTAAAACCCACTTATAGTGGTATTATGAAATCATCAAAGATGATACCAGAACATGTTATCATTACAAAGTCATAACTTTGTTCTTATTCGCCATTACCTCCATGAATGGTTGAAAAATGAGCAACGACTCATATGTGCTTTGTGGCATAATGTCAAAGTCATGTATGACCACCACAAGTGGAAACTTTTATTAAAGTAGGATACGATTGAAGTACCAGGAGATACATATTTTGAGGAAAAGATCGAATATCTTATGAGTCTCAAATGTTTGGTGGTCCAATGAGATCCCATATCATTCCATGAAGTGAATTCTTATATTCATATGTCCATACACTGACAAATACACATACATTCCCACACGTGTAAACACCAATATATGATTGTGGAGGAAAAGACATATTATTTCATATGGTCATGAATTTTGAGACATACATCTTTTTCATATGAAAGAGAGTTGTGAATTGATGTTGAAATATTCCAATCACATCAAGGGTCATACAACCATCAATTTTATTTTGATGATCATAGTTCATATGATATTTTAACCCTTTAAGTGAAGTGTAAAACTCCATATGTCACATTATCTTAAAGCGAATTGTCCCTATAAGGAACCCTTTTATTCGGATGGACATAACAATTGTCGTTATATGAGAATTATTGATCCATTAATTTGTGACATAGATGATTGAGAAATATCTCAATTTATCATTTAAACTATGTACCATTCTCATGACAAAAATGAGTATTTTATGATGAGAATCACCATAATTAATTGTGATATATATCACATTGATAGTGCACCAAGATATATGGTGTAGTACAACATTTCTCTCAAGCTCTAGATTGAGCTATTATATTGTTCACGAAGGAACAAAATCTTTATTCCAATTTGTTTAGGATCAAGAGAGGAATAATAATATGGTCTATGGCTATACAATTATTGAATCAATAATATTATCCTCCAATTTGTACTACACATGTTATTGTGATTGAGATACATATATATAAATGTAAACTATAAGTTTACTCGTCCTGACAACCATTATTTGGCATAACCGGTGAGACCATCCCGGTTCAATCATGATGCGAATCGATAAGTACCTTTATGGTCAATTTTGATGATTCCATAATATAAAGAGTATGTTCTCTTGAACATTGTTGTGCATGATGGTCTCAACTTGGGTATTCTAAAGAAATGATTCCTAAGGTTATAGGAATTTAAGTAGTCCTTGTGACTCCCCTACTTCCTGGGAACACAAACAATTTTGTTTCTGTCAACAAGTTTTCGTTTCTAGGGGAGTCTCATCGCCTCTCCATTACCCATTGTTGAGTGAAATCTCCAACAAACCTTAACTACTATTTGGGTTGCTTGTTCTCAAGTAGAGTAGATTGTTGGATAATCATCAACTAAAGTAAGATAATTTCTTCTCCACACAACAAAACAAAGGTGATATTTGTGGATCCATACACCCAACATGTGAGCCAATTATTTTAATTGATGCATCAATTAGATAGTCACATGTGTATATCACGACAAACTTTAATTTGGGAGATTACTAGCTCAACCATTTGGTTATGAGCATATTTTCATGATTATCCAATAACGAAAATGTGCAATTGTGACGAACATTTTCCATTTATATTATTGTGAACATGTCATTTACATGAACAACACAAATTTGCATTACGCCAAGAAATTATTATTAATTCCTCCATTATATGTGGTTTTTGGGTCAAAACTTTATACTTCCCATCTATGGATATATGGATGTGATATACACATCTAAATTGCTCCACCACAATTTATTAGGATGAGTTCTCAATGAAGATTTGGAAATTATATTGATTGTGAGTTCATCGATGGTAAAATATTTACATCATTGTCAGGAAATTTTGATGACTCGTTTGGAGGTTTATAATTCATATAATCATAATTCTCAACATTATGTGGAGAAAATCAAAGGTTGACATAGAGATTAGATGAATAATCATCATATCATTTTGATCCTCGCACTAAACATAATGAACGTGAAGTTCAAAAAAATATATAATTCATTATCTGCCAGACACTTTACTGACCCAACCAGAGTAAAGTTTTCATGTGCCAACTCGAAATGCTCCAATAACAATAATCCCAATATTGGGCAATCTGACATCACAAATGAATCTAAAACCCGCAAAGACGTGGTAGACCACTCGGTTCCAAACGAAAAAATCCTCAAAGTGAAATGGAGCTATATATCAAGATGGTCAAATTGAGGTTAACATTATTTAAGCAAAGCCACCAAGAGAAATAAATAATGTGCTCAAGAAGAGTCTCAGGTACCTGAAAGATATGAAAATAGATATCTTAATTATCTATATCTTGGATGGAAAATACTAGAATCGCAATGAAGTCAACATCGATGAAATTTTTGTGTATAGTGGCACGCTAAAATATGATAGTTGAAAATGAGGATCATGAGCCAAAATGTATGCAAAGAAAGAAATGATTGGCTGATAAATTTCAATTTGAGGCAAAATCAAATTCCCTAGAGAAATGAAAAGTTTTAAGACATCAAGTCTTTATACATTGAGATGTAAAGTATGAGTATGAGAAGTTATGAAACATCTCATTTTTGAAAGTCTTTGTACAACAAACCTATACCATTTTGATTATGATAAAATATATTCTCATGTGGTGGATGCAACTACTTTTTATTATTCGATTAGTCTGGCAATTTATGAAGGGAAAGAGTTTACCCCTAATGGATGTCCTTACAACCTATATGTATGGTTTGCATAATTAGAAATACACATGTGTATATGAAATTCCCTCGAGGATTTATTTTACTATAAGCAAACAATTCAAGTTCGCGTGAACAATATTCAATTATATCCAATTGACGTCATATAAATTGAAAGATTGAGAGAAATGGTACATTTAGCATATCATACATTTCTTTATGCATATAATTTCTTCTTCCTTTCAAGTTGATTTTTTTGAAAAATCATCTTTGTCATATTTTATGGTTTCAAAATTCTTACCAAAATTTTCTTAATTTAATTTTATATTTTAAAATTTGTTTCTTTTATTTTGACATAATTGGATGTGATCATCTTTTGTTACATAGATGACATACACTTTATTGCGCTCGTAAAGAGTTTCTCAAAGCAATCAACTATGGATTAGCTATAGAGTTCGAGATGAAAGATGTGGAAGATTACCACTAACTTGCTAATTGTGCATCTCTCTCGAACATGATTTTCGTATATCATTAATGATATACTAATTATATCCAACAAAAAGTTATGTGGATATGACATGGCTATCAATGCCTGAATGGTAGTAAGATCACTATGTGACTCTATGTCAATTTTAATCGACCTTTATTCAGACACAAGAACTACTCGGTTTTGAAGTAGGTATCTTGGTCATATTTGTGGTGGTTGACCATAAATTGGTCTCATGTTGGAATTTTACCACTTGGTGGGCTGTGAAACCAACTTGTAAAGCTACACCACCATTTCACGAGATGATTTTATAAATCATGCATGATATTGATTTTGCATATATGTGATGATTATATACTCTTTTCCTTCACTAGGCTTTTATCCCATAGGGTTTTCCTAGTAAGGTTTTAATGAGGCATATTCTCATCTAATGGTCATCCTATGTGAAGTGTCATGTGAATTATGGATGACCATCGATTATATTGATGCATACATTATATGCACAAACTCCAATAAGTTGAAATATTCGCACTACAAGTGCCTTCAAGCGATAACTTGGTTTAATCACCAAGACTCTCCATACATCAACTTTTGGGAACCTAGTCCACTAATTTGAAGATCGGCGACTAAATGATCTCGGAATGATATAATGATGAGATCTAGTTGATATCCTCATTAGGAGGAGTCGATATGAAGGATCTCAACCGATATCATCATCATGGGGAGTCGATACGCACTGCACTCTTTTTCCCTCAACCATGGTTTTTCCCAATGGGTTTTCCTGGTAAGGTTTTTAATGAGGCAGTATCAAAAGCGTATTCGGAGAATACTATATATCGTTAACCATTGGGAAATCAAGGGGGAGTGTTATGAAGACTATTGCCATAGTGAATGCCCAATTGTAACACCTATGTTTATTGTATTATTCAATGTAGTTTATTTCCCTCCTTTATGTGTAGTAATGTTAGAGAGTATATGTTACTATTCCATGAGCCTATAAATAGAGCTCTCATTTGTATCATTCTGCACACCTCAATAAGAAACTCTCTTCCTCTCCATATTTCTCTTGTTCTTGTCTTTTTTTAGTTTAGTTTTATAACAATGTTTTGTTTTAAGGACAATATTTATAGGTAGACTAGGTTGTAGGGGTTCCCTACCTCATGCCCACCGATAAACATTGTAGTGGATAAGATTTATATTTAATTTTCTTTCTCGTTTTCTTTTCTTTTTTCATTTTCTTACTTCATTAATGCTTAACGGAGAGGGGTAGAAGTAACGGTGATGCTCTCTCTCAAACTCTTCCTCTGAATATTCTCTCTCTCTTTGGTCCCACATATTTTATTATTCTCTTTTAAGTATTAATATGTTAATTAGGATAAATTTGATATAGATACTAGTTTTAATTTAATATTAATAACAATAGAGGAAAAACCTCAGCTACATGTGGTACATGGTACCTTTGCTATCTGGCTCATTGTAATTGGTTATAGGAATTTAATTGCTTAAGTTTCAGTGTGAACACCCTAATATTACCACCAATACAATATGCTCCTCTATAGTTTCAATATTTCTATTAACCGGATCCACTAACTCCGTTTAAAGGAAATCATGGCTACTGTCTAAATCGCATCTCGTCGACATGTGAATTATACTGGACCAACTGTTTGTATTGTTGGATTGAAATTTCTCCATTAAAAATTTCATTCATATAATTTAGGTTTTTCATTGGACAATTCCCACGTTCTCATCCATGTTTCCAATTATTTTACTTCGGATTAGAAAGAATATAAAATTCTCCCGGTTTACGATCCAAAGAAACCTAAATTCCTTATTGCGTTTGTCAATTTCATCAAAATTTCATGCCTTTATCGGCTTATCGGGCAAATTTGTTTTGCTCAAGTTTAAGACTCAATTAGGTTTAATTTATATCACTTCAAGTATTAAATTTAAAATTCTAAAGTTACTTATTGAATTCTAACTCTCAAGACTAATCCTCTTCTCCCTATCGATTCCACTGACTTTCGAATTTTGTGATTTGCATTCACAAGCATTGGTCAGTTTTCAAGTCTCCATGGAACTTGATGGAAGTCAAAACTCCAATGGAGTCAGTTCTTCATCTGCAGGTCACGAGATCAAAGAGTTCAGATACAAATCGTCGTTAAGAAACCAAGATTATCACCACCACATCAATGGCGGTGATGAATCTGACAGCTTCGGAAGCCATCTGCAGTGTGATAATTTTACCACTCACAATAACAACAATCATAAACGAAATTGAGTCTTAGCCGCTACGACAGAAGGGACATATTATTGCAATGGCGTAAAAGATACTACGAGGATATCCAGATCGAAGATTCAGGCTCTTGCCGATGAATCCTCATCTTCTGGTCAAGTAAGGCAGCCCATCAGCATCAAATTCGACATCCATCCCCGGCGGTCGCTTTGATGTCAATGTCGATATTGACACTATGTTGGATCTGGCTTAGTCAAAGGTTGATCACCACATGTCCTCCGGTGTTGCAAGAGAATGCAAATCGACTTCTTCTAAGTAGGAAGTCGAAAAAAGCCGAAGATTCATGTATCCTAATTCAATGGAGATGAAATTTTGTCATTATTATTTATTAAAAATATATATAATATTACATTACGGACGACGAACTTTAGGGACATCTTACTTTTTTTTCCAGTAACAAATGATGCCCATGTCATATTGCAGGATACATTGGGGTATGTAAAATTAAATTTTACCAATTAAAGTCCAAGAAATAATTATAATACGCCACGTGGTGAGGGTACCTTATGCCCACGTCTACCGAAGTCTCCGTATAGTTAAGCAAAATTTACAAAAAATTTGAAATACTTACAAAATATTGTAATATTTAAAATTGTGAATAAATAAAATTGTTGTTAAATGATACGGTTCCATTAAGAGTTGACAAAACAATAATCATTAGATTTTGGTGCGTTGAAATGAGAATTTGTAATAATCACATTTTATATCGATATAAATTAACAATATAATAGTGTTGAATAAAAGATTTGTAAAACATATAACATAATAATAGTTTTAAATGACATACCTATGACAGTTGGGTATATCATGAATTGTACTGTCAACAAATTTTTATATTTTTATTTTAATAGTTGAACACTCAAATTATAAACACACTCTTTGAAAAACAGAGAAATTATATTTCGACACAGTACTTATAATTATATATGTACATATGATTAACAAATAAAACGTATCAAATATTATATATAATTAAGAAATAAAGAGAAATTTTTATGATTTCTGTAAGAGAAAGTAATTTTTATGGTTTGGGGACTGTGTATTTCTTTTTTAAAATCATAATAAGATAGAGAGAGACGGAGAGGGACAAGAGGGACGCACAATTACTTTTTAATCCTTTCCGTCAAACATTAATAAATTAAGAAACGAAAAATGAGAAAGAAAATTAAATATAAAATTTACTGAATGAAATGTTTACACATGGATAGACTGTAGGGAGCACCTACAACCCAATTTGCATATAAATATTGTCCTTATTTTAATTTAGGTTATCTTGAGGATTATACTCATCTGATAAGTGCGGCCGGTGAGTTTTAGATTGAAGAGAGACAAAGGTAGTTGATTGTAGTTGAAAGGTTATCCGAATTGTGGTCGCCAAATGCCAATAGTGTCGAGAGCTTCATCTGAAAGTTTGGGGAAGATGATCAGCGAAATATCCTTGATGGTCCCCAACATTTTATTAATTTCAGTCAACAAAATGTTTCTTAAATTACTAGCGTAGTCTGTAACTATTGGATATTTTCAGTCACAACCTAGTAACTTTCTAAGTCAATCGAAACAGACCCATAAATTACAACACTACTTTAGAAGACGTAACCAACCTATTAACCCTAAATCCCGAGTTTAGGGTTTAAGGAAACAAATCTAGAATTTTGGATTCTAACTGAGATATAATATAACTCTTTCCTAACTCTGTATAATTATTTGTTTATAACTAGTTATATTACTTGTTTATAACCGGTTAAAATTGTAACTTTTAGGTACTTGTTTATAACCGGTTGTAAATAATTATAATCAATTATAATTGGTTATAAGAAAAAGACATTCGATACATGAGGGTACACGGTACACTTACACGTGGCGACTTGTAACAGGTTGTTAGAATTTAATTAGAAAAAATGTTGTTTTGACACCTTAACTTCACCTGTAGTACAACATGGTCATCCGTAGTTAAAAAAATCTCTCACGTCAGATCAATTAACCCTGTTACTCGTTTAGTTTTGCAGATTTATAAAAAAAGTTGTAGCTTATCACAAAATATGAACCCTCACCGCCATTACCCATATCAAATGTCTTACCCGCAGACAACAAACCACATTTGAGTATTTTCTTGCTTTTGGTATTTATTTAAAGTAAAAGAATAACATAAATATGTTTTTTGGGGTGAGAGTCATACTTCCATTTAAGTAAAATAAAAGTTCTTAAACTTCATTTTATTTATTGACCTAATAGACTATATTTGAATAAGTAGTTAGGCTATTTAACAAAGTGATATAATTATGGAATTTTTCTCCCAAAACTTCTAACATCACCTTCGGCGAGGGGTATGATGCCGCCAGAGAAATTTTGACACTTTTCAAACGACTTTGCGATAATTTTTTTATTCATTTATTCTCATAAGTTTTAAGTCATTTTTATGATTCTTTCTTTTTCTTTCAAAATCTTGAATTAGGACTTAAATAGAAATTTATATAATTTTCAGCTATCAGAGGCGAAGCCACTTAAAGGGGGTATGTTGCATCCCTTGAGTTTCCAAAAAACCATTTGTACCATTATTAGTGGTTGATGAGAGAATTGAAACTTTTAACCTTCCACGTGCAATTGAACTCTCCTAACATTTCACTAATTGCTTCTTAATTATTATTATTATACTTCGGACTTTGTGTTCTTACCCCATCACCCCATAAATGATTACAATAATCTAGCTATCACAATGGCAGCGAGTAGTGGTCTGCCGCAAGAACTACAAGAGTTAGTTCCGCGCTTTCGCTTTCATTATCTTGCGTTCACACTTCTTGATGTAATGCTTTTTTATTAGTGTGTAAAATTCAGGTACCATATTTGTTTCAATTTAACACATTAATAACATATTAATACTTAGTTTCAAAAAATAAAGAAAAACATAAAATTTGATCTATAAAAGTTGAAATTTGAAAAGTAAATAAATTGTTGGTGACATATTAAATCTATTTCCACTAAGAAAGGACAATGATCGTAAACTTATGTATATTTTATTTGGTGAAATTCAAGAAAATTACTAATTATTGTTATAATCATTTCGATTTCAAATTCGGTTAGCTTATACGGTTGCCTTCTACCTCTACGTTGAATTTTCTATTATATTGTAGACTTTTATATGGTATCAAAAAGACATTTATTTAGCCAATTTTCTGTCTCTGCCATTGGCTGTTAGGAAATGCAATTATGACTAGACCAGGTGCTAACACAAAGTAAATATCAACGAAATCAGAACAAAACAAATCAAGATTGGTGAGATATACACCAAAAATTTAGATGTTATCACATATATGGGAACAAATAACTGTGTGAGTAATAAAGTCACGAATTCCAAATCTAAAGTTCTTGATTGTACAACTAGTTATTATAAGACATGAAACTAGTACTTTCGTACATAACTAATTACATCATACAATTTATTATTAGATTATTATAGGGGTTGCTTTATGCTGCTCTACATTTTACCGTAAAACGCCCTAACATCGTCGCAACATTTGAATTCGGTAATTCAAATGACCTAAACGCCCGTTAAACAGTAAAATTAAAATTTCTTTATAAGATGCGAAAATTCGAAGAACTTTCACACCTCCTTGAAACGACCATTAAAAACTTCCATACCCCGCCGCCAGACCCCACCGCCGGCGTACCCTCTCTGCTGCCACCCACCGACGAGGTATTAAAAAAAGGACCGGTCGGCAGTCAACGTCGATGACCGTTAAAGATAGTCGGCGTTGACTGCCGACGGTCGAGAACGGCCGTCGGCGTTGACTGCCAACGCGGTCGGCATGCCGACCGTACCATGTTTAAATTATAATTATAATTATATTTTTATACTTACATTAGGGTTATTTAGTTTAGTAAATTAGTGATTAAATATATTTTGTAATAAAATATTTCATAATTAAGTATGTATTTAATTAATGGTTGTAAATTAATAATTTGTAACATTAATAAAGATGAATTAGTAAATATAAGTAACAATTAATTTCATAATTGTAGATATGATAATTGAATATTTATTGAATTAATGTTTAAAAAATACTTAGTAGATATACTATCAATTAATTTGGAAATTACACAATTGCCAATATACCCTAATATTTACAAATTCACTTAAATTACTAATATTTACAAATTCATCTAAATCCTAACATGAGTAATTAATAAGTTTCAAATATTACTGATAAATATTCAATTATCAAGTATGTAATCATCAAAACAAGTATTACTATAATTACTTATATTTACTAGTTGACCTTAATTAGCATGGCTAAACCCTAATTTCAAAATTTTAATTAAAACCAAGGACCCGAACCCTAAAAGGTAAACCATAACCATAAACCCTAAACCCTATCCCTGAACCCTAAACCCTTAAACCATGAACCCCAACCAATCTATAAAGTCCTATACCCTAAACCCTAAACCCTACAAATAAAGAAAATCTAACAAATAGGATACCCTATCACGAGACATGCATGAAGTGTATTGCATGGGACATGCATGTAAATAGAGTGGAATGTAGGGCTTAGGGTGAAGCAGTTTGAATGAAGCAACCCTAACCACTAAACCCTATATGCTAAACCCTATCCCTAAATTGTAACCAATAAACAGTAAACCCTATCCCTTAATTGTAAACAATAAACCCTAAACCCTATCTCTAAATTGTAAATAATAAACCCTAAACCCTATCTCTAAAATCTAAAAACTAAACCCTAAACCCTAAACCTTATCTTTAAATTCTAAACAATAAACCGTAAACCCTAAATCATAAATCCTAAACCCTAAACCTTATCTTTAATTAATTTACAACCATTAATTAAACACCTTATTTTTGACAAAAGTAATTATTTGAAATTGTAAAGTATTAATAGTTGAAATGAATAATACTTAGAGTTTAGGGTTTTGAACTCATACTTTAGTACTTTTAAGTACTGACATTACTAGTAATAATCTATGCAATCGTAGTGGTGTATTGGACGAATATTGTAAACATAGTACGCCGACTGATACATTGTGGTATACCATGTTTAGGAGAGTTATAGTGACGACAATGATGTTGAGGAACAGTTGAATTATGTCGTTTATTTCATCAACGGGGTGTTTTACAACACGGTCGATGACTCGCGTGATGCGGCTAAGGACATTGCTTTAGGCTTAGGGTTTCAATTGACTCATGGCTCACATAAGAAGAACCCCCATGAAGAATAAAAACGTTAGTACGTGTATTGCTCGCATGGTGGCAGGGGGCAAATCACAGTCCACTACCTCTTCGGAGAGTTCACGTAGGACTACAACATCGTACTCAGGTTGTACGTTCATGGTGTGTGTGTGGCCTAGACACGTTGACGCTGAGTGGAAATGGAGGATTGACACAGTCAAAGATGATGTAGAACGCGAGATTCTTAGGTCATTCCACAACCACCAGTTTCATTTTAGGTGTTAGCTTAGGAGGTTTCAAGTAGTAATGCTTCGAGCTTTGATAAGTGATAAGATCTGGTATCAAGACGAAATCGTGGGTACCACTTTCTGAAAAGTGTATTTCCACCCGTACAAGCCTTGGGTATCAGGAAATCCCTTTCCAGGATAAGACCGTTTCCACTCAAGTTCTTAGGCTTTAGATACTATAGTCACTTTTGAATCGTAGGCTAGGGTAGATGTCTATTTTCTGTTTGTGTTCTGCCACACTACTGCCTCTTTTATATAGGCAAAGGGGTCCAGGGACGAAAAGGTGTGAATGCCTTGCACCAAGAGGTGTCATCATCCCCAAGGATAGACTTGTAGGAAATTGCCTTGAAGTCCCACGGGTTTTGGAGGGAAAAAACTCAGAAAGAGTTTGAATCAAAGGAAAGGAAAGGGTGCGTGCCCATTCGTCCTAGGAGAGAGAGTTATCACTCCAACTACCTAGCTCCCCACCATCACTCTAGCTCAGCTCAGTACCGCAGCTAGTGGCACGATCATCCAACTCAAGGATAAGCTGGATGAACTTCATTGTCAGTCCCTAGCTTCATCTAGCTCACAGAGGAGCTGATGCCAGCTAGTTTCAGCTAGCTCCGAGCTAACGTGAGGTTTCCCGTGAAAACTCACGTATCCGTCTTAACTTTTGTATCACACCAAGGTTAAGTCCATAGTGCATATTTCCAATATTCCTCTCCCATTTTAGTGAAGTCTGTGATTTCGCTAAAATTACAACAAATATCCAACCAAAAACTCTTGCATCACTGAAAATGTCATGAAGATTGAATTTCCATCTAGTATATTACACATTCCAAAATACTCGAATATAGGGGTGTCGCTATGAATTGAACCCGTCTACTCATTTGAGTATCTGAAGATAATATACACAAGAGTTTATCCTATCTATTCTAAGATATTTTGACACTATTGACTGCCATGTGTCCCAATCCTCTCACGAGCGCAAACGAAACCAAGTCCATGTTTCTTGAAGCGGCTACACTTCATGGTCACATAGGTTAATTCCTTACTCATGTACCCGCGTATACTCTTTGTCAAGGAATCAATTAAGAAGTTGAACTTCAACCTCTATCACTCGCAGGTTCCTGAGCACATACCTTCGGGATGGTGCAAACCTTGTGCTCTAGTTTCCATTCATAGGCTTTCCGCATTGAATTCAGTCTCTAACATTGTATTAGAGGGGAATTGGGTGTCCTACATTTGGAGAACCATACAGACTTAAGTCCCACCCCTCCTGCCGATTTGGAAACCAAATCTCTTGCTAATCCCTTTGTCAAGTGATCAGCCAGTTTTTGTTCAGGCCGAACATATTGCACTATGATTGTCCCTTGAGTGATCAGTTCACGAACAGCATTATGCCTCACACCTAAATGACGAGACTTGCCATTATAGACCTGACTATATGCCATAGTCAGAGTAGCATTGCTATCACATAAGAGAGAAATGGGTGAGATAACTCTCGGCCATAATGGAATCTCATAGACCATGTCCCTTAGCCTTTCTTCCTCCTTGCCAGCAGCCGCAAATGCTATGAATTCAGATTATATAGTTGAAGTTTTGATGCAAGTTTGCTTCTTCGAAGCCCACAAAATTGCTCCTCCTCCAAGTAAGAATACCCATCCATTAGAGGAGGTGTGATCCTCCATATTGGATATCCAACTTGCATTCGAGTACCCTTCAATAACCGATGGGCACCCCTTATACGTTAAACCATAATCCATGGTTACTTTACGGTAACCAAGTACTCATCTGATTGCATGCCAATGATGAGTACTCGGATTACTTGTATATCTGCTCAACTTTCCAACCGCATAAGCGATATCAGGCCTGGTGCTTGTCATGGCATACATCAAGCAGCCAAGCACTTGTGAGTACTCGAGTTGAGATACTGCAATCCCTGTGTTGGGCATCAACTTCACACTAGGGTCAAATGGAGTTCTCAATTCTCGACATCCCTTACAACTAAACTTAGTAAGCACCTTCTCAATGTAGTGACATTGACTTAACAAAATTTCCTTCCCATTTCGTTTGATCCTAATCCCAAGGATCACATATGCCTCCCCCATGTCCTTCATGGAAACCTTTGATGATAAGAATTCCTTGGTACTATCAACTCGTTCTTGATCAATTCCAAAGATGAGCATGTCATCCATATACAAACAGATGATGAGTCCTTTACCGAGTTCATCAAATTTTGTATACACATAATTGTCTGCCTGATTTAAACAAAAACCATGTGACAAGACAACATCATCAAACTTCTGATGTCATTGTTTAGGTGCTTGCTTTAGTCCATACAATGATTTGATTGGTTTACAAACCTTATGCTCATTTCCAGGCATACAAAACTTTTCGGTTGTTCCATGTATACCTCCTCATCGAGATCTCCATTCAAGAATGTTGTCTTGACATCCATTTGATGGATCACTAGATCATGGATTGATGCTAGTGTTATTAATAATCTAATAGCCGAGAGCCAAGCCACCGGAGCATAGGTATCAAAATAATCAATTCCATGTCGTTGTTTAAAACCCTGAATCACCAACCAAGCTTTAAACTTATCGATAGAACCATCGAATTTCATCTTTTTGAAGATCCACGTACTTCCTAATGGTTTACATCCCACGGGGATATCCGTTAATAGCCAACTGTTATTTCCCAAGATGGAATCCTTTTCCTCATCGACTGCCTCCTTCCAAAAGGTGGCGTCTTGTAATCGCATAGCCTCTTCATACGTACTAGGGTCATCGTCAACATTGTAGCAGTACAGTATTGCGATCCAAGTTCCATCCTAGATCCCTCAGTCAGATATACGTTGAAGTTGGTATTCAACGAACACTTCAAGGCCAGTCTCCGGCTCCAACGAGGCAGAGCCTGCTTGTTCATAGGGACATGCACAGTATCCTTTGATGATGGCATCAAATCCTTTGGTCTTTGGATCGATGAAAAATGATTTTCATCAAAGATGGCATCCCTAGACTCAATTACTGAATGCACTGTGTGTGCATCATTAGATTCTGTGACATAGAACCTATATTCCTTTAAATTCTCAACACATCCCACAAAGATGTAATCAATGCCTCTTTCTCATAAAGTCTTCCGTTTAGGATCAGTAAGCTCTACCACAGCCCTACAATCCCAAACTCGAAGGTAACTCAAGTTTGGTATCCGCTTATACCACAGTTCGCATGGGGTAGTTCTGTTCCTCTTGTTAGGAACTCGGTTTAGTAGATAACAAGCCGTAAGCATGGCTTCACCCCAAAACCCATTACTCAAACCTAAGTATGACAACATCGAGTTTACCATCTCCTTCGAAGTTCGATTCTTCCTCTCAGCCACACTATTCTGCGGTGGTGTGTATGGAGCAGTGGTTTCATGGATTATCCCCACACTTTGAAAGTACGTTGGATCATAGAACTCCCCTCCTCGATCAGTACGAAATACTTTGATCGAGATACCTTGGTGCAGTTCAACTTCGATTTTGAACACACGAAATTTCTCAAGGGCTTCATCCTTTGAGTTCAACAAGTAAATATAGCAACACCGAGAGTAGTCATCAATGAAGTTGATGACATAGCTCTTACCTCCGGTGGTCGGAGTGCTATGCAAGTCACACAAATCGCTGTGTATCAACTCAAGCATCACTAATTTCCATTGGATATTAGTGAAAGGTGACGAGTAATCTTAGTGATCATACATGTTTTACATCGTTCAGCATTGACATCAAAAGAGGGAAAAATCCCTTCTTTCCACATATCTGGTAGACGTTTATAGTTAACGTGTCCTAACCGAGTATGCCATAAGGAGAAGTCAGAGGTACCAACCATGAAAGCATGATCATTAATAATAGTATTATTAATCTTCAGCATAAACATGCCATTGTTATAGTGGCTGAAGCCTATAAACACACCACCCTTAGATAATACATATCTATCCGATTCGTACACTTGTTTGTAGCCATATCTATTAAGCATACTACCCGACACTAAGTTCTTCCTAATCTTAGAGACGTGAAGTACATCTCTAAGCTCTAGGCATTTTCCAGAACTAAGTTCCAACACCACCAATCGACGTCCAACAATACGGGCCGTTGACTAGTTGCCCATGTGAAGTACAACATCATCATCAGATGCCTCATATGTTTTGAACTAGTGACGATCCTTGCATACATGTCTGTTGGCACCCGATTCAATCCACCATGCCACTTCATCATCCTGCACATAGAATGCTTTTGATATTAGTGAAACAGAATTCACATCAATATCTAAATCAAGGTTCAAGAACCGACCTTTAGAAGTGGATGCCCCTTGATCTTTCGATCTAGGCTTCTAATGATGTTTGTTATCGTGATTCTGACTCTTCTTGGGGGAACAGGCACGTTTGAAGTTACCCGCTTTCCCACATATCCAACAAGAAACTTTCATTTTCTTGTTAGAGTCTCATTTGGTGTTGTTCCAAGGGCGCTTCTTGCCCTTCCGTAGAGCAGATGGCTCTCCTTCTTCTGTCATATGAACAGATGAAGAATCCTTCGGTTTCCCACCTTCTTGCATCCGTAGAGTCTCCTCTATCCGCAAGTGGCTTCCAAGTTAGATTAGGGACAGTTCCTCCTTCCCATGCTTAAGCGTGTGCTTAAAGTCCTTCCATGAATAAGGAAGCTTGTCGATTATGCACGACACCAAGATGGTCTCGTCCATCTTCATATCATGTTGGGCAAACTGTCCCAAAATCCGAAGCATCTCATTGTATTGCTCCATGACCGTTCTGGTCTCGACCACTTTGTAATTTAGGAAACTACTAACCAGGAAATTCGTGCTCGAAGCATCCTCAGCCAAATACTTTGACTCCAGCGCATCCCATAACTCGTGGGCCGATTCATAATTTTGATAGATGTCAAATAATGAATTTGCCATGCCATTCAGAATATGGCCATGAGATATGTAGTCGTCATTGTCCCACTTTTTTTGCTTCCGTACTCTTTCCTCCTTCTTCTTCTCGTCCGTCTCCGCCTCCTCCCCAAGCTCCAGAGGATAAGGTATAGAGAGAACATACACGAACTTCAAAGTAGTAAGAGGGAAGTGAATCTTCATCTGCCACTGGCGGAAATCCACACCTTCAAACTTCTTGAGTTTGCCAAATGACGCTGTCATTTCCTTGATTGCTGCAACCTTGGACAGGATAAATACTCTTTTCAAATGTTAGCTTAGGAGGTTCCAAGTAGCAATGCGTCGAGCTTTAATAGGTGATGAGATCTAGAATCAAGATGGAATCGTAGGTACCGCTTTCCGAAAAGAGTATTTCCACCCTTACAAGCCTTGGGTATCAGGAAATCCCTTCGGAGGATAAGACCGTCTCCACTCAAGTTCTTAGGCTTTAGATACTAGAGTCACTTTTGAATCATAGGCTAGGATAGATGTCTATTTTCTGTGTGTGTTCTGCCACACTACTCCCTCCTTTATATAGCTAAAGGGGTCCAGGGACGAAAAGGTGTGAATGCCTTGCACCAAGAGGTGCCATCATCCCCAAGGATAGACTTGTAGGCAACTAGCTTGAAGTCCCACGGGTTTTGGAGGGAAAACAAGTTAGAAAGAGTTTGAATCAAATGAAAGGGTGGGTTCCCATTCGTCCTGGAGAGAGTTATCACTCCAACTACCTAGCTCCTCACCATCACTCTAGCTCAGCTCAGTACCGCAGCTAGTAAAACTATCATCCAGCTCAAGGTTGAGCTGGACGAGCTTTAGTGTCAGTCCCTAGCTTCATCTAGCTCACAAAGGAGCTGATGCCAACTACTTTCAGGTAGCTCCGAGCTAAAGTTAGGTTTCTCATGAACTCACTTATCCGTCTTAACTTCAGTATCACATAAAGGTCAAGTCAATGGTGCATATTTCCAACATTAGGGTCGGATGGTTTCTATGCTTCTATGTACGCTTTTGTATGATGTACTGAATATATATTTATGCAAACTTTAGACGGTTTCGATTTTCAGTATTGGATACACTACCACTATGGATGAAAATACTGGCATGAATGAAGTGGTGTATTGAACCACTAATAGAAGTTATAAAAAAACTTAAATGTCCACTACATAAGTACCCCGATCATAGTGCAACTTAACTAAAATTTACGATAATGTCAACGAAACTAAAATACAATACCAACATATTGGACACTCTACCATTACGGATGAAACTACTGGCATGAATAAAGTGGTGTATTAAACCACTAACAGAAGTTATAAAAAACCTGAATGTCCACTACATAAGTACCCCGATCACAGTGCAACTAAACTAAAAGTTACGATAATGTTAACGAAATGAAAATACAATCCCAACATAAATTATCCGAATGAAAGTACAATACAAAACATAAAAATGGAAAACGAGCAGCTATGGGGCAGACTATGCCCACAACCCTCGGATGCCATCAAGGACCTCGTAGTACTCCTGCGCCTGGTCAACAAACTCGTCCGATCCGTCACACTGGTACAAGGGGCCAAACCCGGTGCAGAAAGAACGCATAGCCTGCTCATAAATTAATAATGAGTAGTACAACCAAGTTTGAGAAATGGAAAATAAAATGCTAAACTAAGTGTTCTGTAACGATACGAACGAACCAGCGGAGGATGTGGCAGATCCGTTGCGCGTGGGGGGATGATCCATGGGTGTGTGCGGTCAAGGTACCTTGCCATGTACTTCGTAGTGGTGTTACCGTCAGGCGATCCGGGCACAGTGCAAGTTCCAAAGAACGACAAAGCCAACAACTTCCCAATCTGACTGTATTAAAACCTGGAGTGCCTAACTACATACTGCGTCCCATCCGCCGCTCGCGACGCTAACTCCGACGTGAGAATCGAATCCGAGATTGTTTGTCGGTAGCCGTACTGGCGCAATACGCGGCTGTGATCGTGCTACTCCACGTAGTCAAATGCATGCATGCCTCGACTCTACGAGGACCACCGAGCCTCACCGTCGAAGTCGGGTGTACGGAGTGGAAGCCACTCGACCTGTGCGTGCGTCATCCCATCCAGAATCGATTGTAGTGTGTCTAGCCTCACATCCGCATCAGCTGCTCTCTTAATGATCATCGGTCTGTCCCACCTCCAAACAAGTGCCTCCCCATGAGCATGTGGGGACATGGTCAGCCTATAATGCAAGCTCAGGAAGTACTAGTAGATCCACGACTGCAGCAAAGTAAGGCGTCTGACTGGGACATAGATCCCGCACGAGAAGCAACCCCGACCTGCCTGTACCGGAAAGCAAGTGTAGCCGCACCCCAACTATACTCTCGAGTCATCCGCACGTCTTGCAACCCCTGGAGAAAACCAATACGGACACGGTTCTGATTGCGGTCCAAAAAATAGTAGATCCCAACAACGAAATCAAGTAGTAAACAACAGTGCTAGCATCGTCAAGGTATCCAGCCATGGCTAGGTGGTCTAGATGAAAACTGTCTGCTCTGTAGCACTTCCACCTGATCTCATCCCCATCAACACTAAGCATAATGGCAAGCTGCGTCGCATATCTCTACTTGCCCCCCGAACTAAGTTGGGTGCCTCGAATGGGAATCGTCAGTAGGTACATCAGGTTGTGTAGGGTAATCGTCATCTCTCTGAATGGCATGGTGTGTTCAGTATATAATGAATGTAGGGTTATTAATTATAACCTAATGCAAACAGAGAAGAGGGGAGGAGTGCGCCACCGGTTTTCGTCTCCATCAATGGCAGAACCAGGATGAAAACATGCACTGAGCCGAATTTGAATCAAGAAATTTGTATTGAATAATTAATTAAAAAATTAATCATAATACTAATTTAAAATAAATAAAAAATTTATTATACTGCTTTTAGTAGAAAATATAATATATATGCCACCGGCGAGTTTTTTATCCTCTATTTAAACCTTTTGAACTAAATTTATGAAAATTAATAAGTAGTGGAAACAAATAAATATAAGAGCAAAACTTCAAATACTATTAGTTGGATTATGAAATCATCAAAATTTTACATATAATTTAGTATTCGAAACCATAAAACAAGATAGTTGGGACTCTAGGTTCCTCTAGTTTTGACACGACTAAGCACTGAGTCGAGCTCAAAATTGCCCTGAGCCTAACTCTTAAACCCTGTTAATATGCACCTGAAATTAATGGTGCAGACCAAAATTGGGGTGAGCCGGGACTCCCCCGGGCCACCCCCTAGTTCCGCCATGGAGACTCTCCATAAATAATGGACGAGATTGTGCACGCAATGGAGTTGGTTTTGTGATGTTTTGGATCGGGAAGGTGAGAAGCAGAGATTGATTAAGGCGATCGTCGGCATTTGCCTTGTTTCATAATAAAGCTCGCCGGCACTTTACGAACCGAGGAGAGGACGGGCGACGTCAGCGGCTCGTGAGTTGCGTCTGGCGGTGGAGATTGGCTGGAAGGTTGCGGGAAGAGAAGAAGAGATCACCGATGAAGGATTCAGGGCGAATTGATGGTGTTTCCATGATTGTTTGAGGTCGCCGGAAGGCCTCACCCAAATCTGGGTTTGCTTGCCGGCAATGATCAACCTCTCCGAAGAAGAAGGGTGACCTCCCCACAAGTTGGAGATGTTAAGTGACATGATTTTCAAGTTGAAAAGTTAAGTGACTAAGATGAAATTTAGTTACTCTTATGTCTTGCTTCCGTGGTTCTGAACTTGTGGATGGTTTACAGTTAAGGAAGTGAATCAGATTTGTCAACTTCTTGAAGTTCCCGATCAATTAGTATAATAGAGGCAGTTGGAGGACTACCGCATCGTTTATGTTCCAGCAAGTTTCCGAATGTTGCAAGAAGTAAATGGAGCATAACTCGATTGTTTGGACTCCAAATAACGCACAGTCAAAAGCTATGGTCTTGTGGGAGAGAGAGGAATCATGTCAAGATAGAATCAGAGACGTCAGCTCTTTATAAGCGGTGGGGGGTTTAGAGATAACTTTTCTGCTTTAAGCGTTGAATTGTATTTAGGTTGTCAGGAATTTAATGTTCGATTCTCGGCACTGTACAGTAGCGTGTGATCTACGGTACATGGTTTTGATGTGTTAGGACTTGGAGACGGACTCCTAGGACTGTGTAGTAGCGTGTGATCTATTGTACGGTTATTTTCATAATAGAGCTGAGCTCTTTGACATTTCAGTAGCGTGTGATCTACTGTGCAGGTTGTTGTTTAAGATCGAGCATAAGCTCATGATGTTTGAACTGTGATTCACAGTTCATGCTTAGGGAAGGATTCAGGTTTCACTAGATTAGCTCCCGATATGCGTTGGTCACCCACCCATGGATTGCGCAATCCCTCTGGAAGTTTCTACGGCTACGGAAGACGTGTCATGTATGCCTACAAATTCTTTTCACACGGTATCTACGGTGTACGGGGTCGTGTCATGGTACGATCCACCATGAGGCTATCCACTATAGCTAAGGGTGACTGATGATATGCCTATGAGACAACAAAGTCACTTTATTAAAGTAGTGACTAGGATGACTTTCTTGTTCTATCCTTACTTTTTGTTTCAGTAAACTTTCAGTATAGTCTCAATTCTACGCCAGTCGAGTTAGCCACTTAGTGCTTATCATTGACCCCATTAGATATTATTTTCCTTAGTATATGTGTGTCTTCAGTCACAGGTACTGGAGCTAATGGTGGAGAGAGAGCTGGTCGTAGTTTTGATGTTGGGATATTGTTTTAATGTACTTTCATACTAGAGTTGTATCTCCTTTTGTTAGTAGTTATGTTTTGAGAGTGGTTGAGGTTGAAACCCGAGTGGGACTCCTATAGGGGGTTTCACACCTAGTTTCTTTTGGCGAAGCCTTTGGAATTCGCAACCCCTCCTGAAATCAGGTATGCGCTGGCGAGTGGGAGATGGCAAGGATATCCGCATCTGGGACAACCCTTGGCTCTTTGACCCATCAAATTTCTATGTTGAAAGGCCTTCAATTCTATGATAATTTCCGGGTTAGTGCACTGATTAATCGAGATACAAAAGAGTGGCATACATATATTTTGGATCAATATTTTACTGATTGAGATCGCGCCGTGATACTCTCGATTACCTTGAGAGTGGCCATCGGTCTTGACACACTAATTTGGCATTTCAGTACAAATGGCGAGTATATGGTGAGATTTGCATATCGCCAATACATGGAAATTCTCGTGGACCGATAAGAACATTTTAAAAGGGGAATGGCACAAACTGTGGGATTTAGAAAGCATGCCATGTGTGGAATATGCAACAATGCTTATGAAGAAAGCTAACATGTTTTTTCCCAAATGTCCCTTTGCAAGAACATGTTGGGAAATAGGCCATTTTAACCCTAGTAGAGAGTACTTCAAGGTACGGTTTGGAATTTGAAGACTGGCTCTGGTCATGCTTCTCCACTCAAACTAAAGATATTTGTGTTCAACTTGTGCTGGGCATCTGGTATTTGGCGGGAACATGGTGTCTGGGTATGGAGAAATCATTCCCGGCCAGCCTTCTCTGCCACAAGGAATGTGGTCATCACCGAGAGCCTTCTCTGCCACAAGGAATGGGTGGCCGCTCAACAGATACATCATCTGTTCCCTCCTGCTAAATGATCCTATTGCAAGAAATGACACCTCCACTAGCGGGTTATTTGAAATGTAACTTTGATAGAGTAGTGTTTGCCGAGGAACGACACACGCGATTTAGCTGTGTTATATGAGATGAAAGCAGGACGATGCTTCATTACCGTATGACTAAAATGACATGCATTTGGCTGGCCTAAGTCACCAAAGCATCAGAGTTACTGAAAGCAATCCGGTGGGCCCTCTAACTTGACTTCCTAAAGGTAACTCTCGAAGGTGATTCCAAAGTAGTGCAATGTGCCTTGGGTACAAAGGACGTAGATAGTACTAATTTGGGGGATTAATCAGTATGTTTAAGGGTTTTCTTAAGTGTTGGAGGTTATAGTTTCAAATTTGTTAGAAGAGAGTGGAACGGGGTCGGCCACGAGCTGGCGTGATGGTCGATTTCCCATGCACACCCGTCTGTTGGGTTTGCACCTCCATCATGGGTTGTTAATGATTCTCAAGAAATATGTCTTTCGACACTACATTAATAAGAAATGATGACGAAAAAAGTGGGGAACCTTAAGATTCCCAACCCACCCATTAATGTGTCTCCTATAGTCCTACTGGTCAGATCACCTCGTATGTATGTACATACTGATAAGGCTGGGTTTCGTGTTGGGCCAGGCTAAACTCGCCCGGTTGGATCAAATTATGAACTACCTAATGGTCAAATATTTCAATCAAAACCATGCCTATAAAACTTATGGGTAAGTTTAAAATCAATATCCTCATTTCAGGGGTAGGTAGGACACTCGTAACAACTCATATGTGTCAATTGTTACATAATTAAATAATTTAATTAATTTTTCATCTCCAGACTTTGGCTAAATATGGACACCCGACCCGAGCCCAATTTAAGTTGGTCATGTTGGCTCTCCATGTTAGCATCAAACCTCATCATACGGCTGAGCAAACTCCGAATAGTCCCCCCCCCCAAACCCAAACCACAAGTCGACTAATGAGTCTTAGTGATGAGAGGTAGTTGTGGGTGGGAAAGTATATCCCATTGTGTCAGATTATGTATGGTTATGAAATTTTTGTTATTTCTTTTAAATTGCATTGTCCAAATTTGAGAAAACAATCCAAAATATCCCTTTTAGGTTTCACTTTATAACTCATTGATCTTATGTCATTATCTGCTCCAAATCACCAAACTCCATTTAAGGATCTTGAAGCTCTGCAAATATCTCATATGTACAAGCTTATTAACATGAAAGAGGGTAAGATTTCTATTTCTTAATGCGTATTACATCCAGTCACCATTGATTTAATTCATCTATTCGTTGAAATAATTCTAGGGTTTCTAGTTCGATAGAAACTGTGTGGATAATGTGAAAACTGATTTGACCATCCAAGTTTGATTTCTTATAGAGGTTGATGAAGTAAGGTGTCATTGTGGGTTGCGGTATCACACCAACAACCAATTCGGGGAAGAAATTCGTTTGTTGCCATCGATATTTGTCATCGGTAAGCAATGGTGTTTTGGTTATTTAAACCACTGAGGTGTTCAGTTGTATTCCCTCTTCAGCCTTTGTGTACTAATTCGTCCATGTTGAGAAATGGTGTGGTACTTTTTTTGGTACGATGTCAAGGTTGCTACAATGAAAGAAAACGAAGAGTTAGTTCGAATGGTAGACAGATTAAAGGCTAAAGTTAAGCAACTTTGAATAGAAAATGTTCAGCAGTAGTCACGAATCGGGGAAGTTATTTGCTCAAGCGAAGAAGTATGTTCATCGGCCAATTTCTGGGGGAATGACTGTCAAATGGTTGGGGAGTTACAGTCCATTAAATGTAGATATAGTTTACTCGAGTAGAATGGGTGTAATGAACATGGAAAAGGGAAGTGATTGGTGACACAATAACAATTATGATGTCTATACTAGGGGCATCTGATCCTGAATGTATAATTTGAACTTTTGAGTTCTTTTCTTGTATTAGATGTTTAAACCTTGTGTGTATTCGATCTCTAATGTATTTTCCTACTCCATAAAATTCAACGTAGTTAGTAAGTAGTTAATAGCCATAGAACATATAGAAAATACCAACATCCATATAAATGATTCATTGTTCACAACACATTGTAGCAAAGTAGGAGGGTAACTTAGTGCATCATTGAGTTACATATTATAGCTTAGTAAACACAATCTGTTAACCACATCAGCGGATCTCAATTGCTAAGTCTGAACACCTAAATTCTACCTTCCATCCCCAAAATACTAGCAGCCTTGATTGTTACTCCACAAAATACTTGCCAATATTCACTTACTGAGTAAAGCCAGTCCAATGCAAGTGTCACAAATCCGTTCCACTAGTCACAAAACATGAAAGGGAAACGATAACCATACCTTATATCTTCTAGGCATGAAAGGATTGGCATCTCCCTTCCATCAATAATCCAGGAAATGAATGTCTCACAATGATTGTTGACGGTAAACTCACAACCTGTTTTTGTGTCGTAGTAGTACTTGCACCAGGTTGGTGGACAACGTTTCTCTTTCCATTCCCAATGTGTCTCTCCATATTCCTTTATGTACTTCAAACCACCAACTTTCAACCTTCTAGCAGCATGATCAAGTGCTCCTTTGTAAGTGATCGTAAATACACCCATGAACCTGTTGAACATGACTTTCAACCTCGTGTACTTGCCACATAAATTGTTGTACATGTGACACACATACTATCGGTGCTAAGTAGCTAGAAACCGTCCGTCCAAAAACAATCATGAATCCCTACAATAGCATTCCAAGGACTTATCAAATCATTTTGTGACATATATATAATACTATGGTATGAATATGTCACAATAAATGTACTAAAAGGACTGCATGGTTGTAAGAAAATATTACCTTCGGTTCGTCGGTGATGTCTAAATCCTTTGTCAAAAAATCTACGAACGAACCCCAACTATCTGTGCTTTCATGTTCAATATTGCCCAGGCTAAAGGGTACATTCCATCATTGGCAGCAACACCAACAACTTGAAGCAGCTGCCATCTAGTTATGCACTTTAGGAAGTAGCCATCTAGCCTGACGAACTTCATCCACCCTACTTTAAAACCCTTCTTTCATAGAGCCTAGACAGATATATATTCTTTGAAATGTTATTATATCATACTCGATCTCAACTGTGGTTTCAGGGTTTGTTCTTTCCAATTCACACTTGTAGTCCCAAAGTTTGGTGAACTACTACGCTTCTTCACAATGAATTAGTTTCTTTACATATTTCTTTTCCATGTAGACCTTCAGTGGATTGATCTCCAACCCAAATCAGTCATAACAGTATGCCTGAAATTCCTAACAGCCTAGTTTGGGTCAACACAGAATCATCCCATATAATGGTTGACCAAGAAAGAAACTGTTGCAGCCCTAATGTCCTCTTCCACATGATATTGGCGACATGTTGACCGAAGACCAATCTAACTCTCACTCCCTCCTCTAATAGTGGCATACAACCAGAAGCCACATTGTTGCATACATTCGCACTTGCAGCAAATCTTGTAATTCACTAAAAAGCGGACACCCCATCTCTGGACTATCACATTCATTTTACAGCATTCTTTGAAGTCATCAAAGGAACCAAATTCTCTGTCAAGCACTATTTCAGATTCATACAAATTTATGTACCTCTCAAACATTGGGTACCTAAGAAGCCCATTAGTAAGTTCTTCCTCCGACCCCCCATCCAGTTTGATGGACTAGCAGTTTTTCATTGATGTCCACACCAACATAGAAAGGATTAAAAGAAGGGCCTTCGCCACGATGTTGAGGCTCGACATAGGGACCTTGTTTTGGTCTCACAGGTGGCTCATTGGAACCTTCTACTTCGACGTCATCGAGGCAAATATATTTCCTTCCTTGATGAACCCTAACAAAAGGTTCTTCTTCATGTTCCAACGCAGATTCCCAATCTTTGGTGTCTTCGACCTCCAATCAGATGCATAGAAGTCAGAATCATCTTAATCATTGGTTGAATGTTCAGATTCAAGATAATCATCAGCTTCCCACTCCAAGTTACCATGATTAAAGTTGTTCTCATGCTAGTTGGGTACTCGCCCTTCACTGTCAGCAACATGACGTTCTAGTTCAGCAAAATATTTAGCTTCTAGTTCATCACAATCTCACCAAGCTTCTTCCTCTGTCATGCCATTATTGCAAGGAGGCTCGATGGGAACATTTAGTGTGTTAGTATTGTTTTGAGGATGCTCGATGAGAACATCTTGTGTGTTGGTATTGTAGCAAAGAGGCTCAATGGGAACATCTGGTGTGTTGGCATTGGCTGATGGACCCTTAGAGTCCCCCAAAGTTAGACCAACATTGTTTAATGGACCTTCGTTGTCGACTATCAGGGCATTAATATTGGACCTCCCATGTATCCTAGTAACACATTAGGAGCAGAACCACCTTGTGAGGCCACATCATGGTTGTCCATGTCAGCATTTTGTGCCAAATAAATTTTTGATGCTTCTAAGTTCGGACATTCAAGGAAAAGGACCCTCGCAGGTACCGCCTCCATTGCTCTGGATCCCACCGCACTAGATGTACCCCCTCCATTTACTTCAGTTTCCTAATAAACATTAAGTGGAGTTAGAACTACACCTTGACTGTCACCTGGGATTCCAGACTTCAACAAATGTTCCCTTATATGTACCGTCCTCATCTTAGCTTCTAACTCACTTAACTGCTTCAAATACACCTTCACGACAAAGACATCAGCCGCTAACCCATTAGTCAAGACCATTATGTCAGACTTCACCATCTAATGGTGTCAACCCCTCTTCAATTTCCTTCATCGGAACAGTCCACATGAACTGAAAGAACTCCCACTCAATGTCAAGCATCTAGATAATCTTTTTTAGTTCAAGCATGGAGAAGAATTCTCGGTCAACGTACACCATCAAAATGAGCCACTGAATAGTATAGGTACTGACTTTGGGTCAATAGACCGTTGTAATGCATTTCAACGGGTATCCTCTTCCAACGCCTTCAAAACTATGATAAGTTACAAGAGGCTAGTCTAATATACAATACAACCAAAGGAGACCCCAAACCATAGATAGTATTCAATGCACTTCTATGATTATTACAAGAAACCATTCGCGATAACTACATGCAAACCGGACTGAACTAAGGTGGGACGAAGTCTACTGGCTTACCTGGACCAAACTCCGATGGATCTTGACCGATCGCCCGAAGCGTCTACCTCACCAGCATTGCTCGTAAACTGAAATATCCGACCCTAAACATTAAAAATTAACACAATGGGGTCATCCATGATGCCAAAGCACAGATATGCATAAGATGGATGACAAAAATCTGCCATACCCACTCACCGTTGTCGTCGATCACAAACACAAGAGTCTCTAGAATGAGTTTTCTCTTACTATAATCCGGATGTCAACTTTTGTGAGAGTGTAAAGGGAGAGAGAGAGATATAGGTCAGTTTATATACAGGGAATATGGAAGGTCCCATTCAGTTTTCGGTTGGTTCAAAAAACTTTTGATTTAATATAGGGAATAAATTTATTAATCACCATAAAATATATGCTGACATGGAGAGCTAGCGTGGCGAACTTGACGGAAAAATCGGACGAGATCCACTTGTGGTGCTATGTGGTGTTTTGAAGGAATTTTTGACCAAATGATCTTTTAATAATTCCTGAAAGCTTTGGGACTATTAAAGTTAACGGCCTAATCCTACATACTGAGCCCAAATTTAGAGAATAACTTATGAATTCATTTCAAAATGAAGTTTTTTTTGTATTTGGTATGTAAAAGAATTCATTTACAATTCTAAAATTTGAATTCTATGAAATTAAGACTAGTGTTACCAATTCTATGGAATTGAGTATGAATTAGGAAATGAATTCCAAAAAATTACTAATTGACATTAATGCACCGTTTGGTATCATATGAACCGGAAGTTCTTTTCATTTTCAAATGAATTACTTTTAGAATTCATTCTGAAATGAATTCTTATGTTTGGAATGTCATATTCAATTCTTAAAAATAAATTGAATTGAATTTCCAAAATATGTTTGGTATACGATTCAGAATTGAATTAAATCAAAAGTTTCCACATATACCCTTTTAGTAGACAAGACATTACGATTACTCATTGTGTGGAAGAGCTTATTGAATTAGCAACTATATCACCTTAACCGACATATTCTAAAAACAATAATAATTAACAAAGAACGAATTCATATGATGACATCCATAATAAGTAATAATTAGAAAATGTGATGGTTATTAAATGAAAAGATTTGAGCAAATAGAGAGTCGACTCAATTTAATTATATACATATATTACCTTTGATGGGTATGGTGTTAATTTAACTATTAGTCGAGGGCTACTGTTAGCAATTTTGTGAAATTGAGTAGGATTTCGAAATGAATTCCATTTTTTTTACTAATTGACATTAAAATGACTTATTTACTCAACCAATAATTAAATTAACACCATACCCATCAAACATATTATATGTAATGAGAGTCGGTCGACTCTCTGTTTGCTCTAACCTTCTCATTCTTGCAACCGACAACAACCCACCAATTTAAAAGAAGTTAGATACATCATTTTTTCTTCTTCATTTAGTAACCACCACATTATTTAGTTATTAATTATTGTAATTGTCATCGTATGCATTCGTTCCTTGTTAATTGTTATTACTTATTTGGTATGTTGGTTATGGTGATGTAGTTGTCAATCAATAGCTCTTCCACTCAATAAGTAATAGTGTAATGTCTTGTCAGCTAAAAAGTATATGTGGAAAATTTTCATATGAGTTGCGAATTCAATTCAATTTATTTTTAAGAACTGAAGATTACATTCCAAACGTAGAAATTCATTTAAGAATGAATTTTACAAGTGTTTCATTTTGAAATGAAATAAATTGTTAACTCGTTTGATATCAAATAGTACATTAAAACTCAACTTAATCAAAAAATACATGGTTTGGAGGAACAACAATTAGAGGCAGCCCTAGCTATGCTCTCCAGGAGAGCTTGTTGCTGGCGGCCGCCGCCATAGGTGCTTTTTCGATGGGGATTTTGAGCTAGAACGTACGCGGATTAGGCTAGGCCTTGGCCGGTAAAGACATACAATGTCGATATCGTGATTCTAATCGAAACCCTAATAACTAAGGAGATAAAGGAGACGGTTTGAATCAAGCTAGGGTTCGATGCATGTCTCCCCGTGGAGGTGCAAGGACATATTGGAGTTAATGATCGAGCAAAATCTTAGGTACTCAATCTTAGAATCATCCCAGGGTCACAGAGCTCGAACCCAACACTGCTGCGAACACTGGAAGCTAACGATCGCAAGTGTCGCCGATGCGAGCTGGCAATCTCGGATCCAATGGATGTAGAAGCTACACCTGGGAATAAGTCTCCTAAGTCACCACAGTAGCAAAGCCTTGGCCAAGTGACGGGGGCCGTGTCACCTTAGCAACCGAAGTTTCTAAAGCCGTTTACAAAACTAGCACTGTCGCAGCTAGAGTAAGGACTATTTGTTTCCATTCATTAGCTAGAACTATGTAGTGTCACCTTTTATGGTAGTTTGCTATTTGGTACATTTTCATTTTTATTGTCACAGCTAGTAAGAAAGGACCGAGGTTACTGTATTTTCGGGGACCCACGGCCCATACAGCTCAATGTAGAGTTTGTACCTCCGGTACATACGTTTATACACTCATTTTTTGGCCGTCTTAGAATGAACATCATTTTTCGATAATAAAGAAATAGTACATTAAAACTGAAAATTTTCGGGCTAGGGATGAGAAAGGAATAAGGTTGACATTGAGGCGTTTTCTTTGGCGGGTTGGCGCAGCTATATTTGAACTTTTGTAGGCAAAAATTTATTTCAATCTTTCACGAAAGAAACAAGTCAGTTTTATTAATTAATGTTAGAAAATGTTGGGTGTTTATATACGACCAGGAATTGTCCAAAAATGCATCTCCCCGCCGATTCACTTGCTATTCACATCACCGCCACCCACAAAACAAGATTTAATCCTATCAATTTAACAAGAAATCAGATATTAAAGAATCTTGTTTACTATTTTTTTAATAATTATTAAATGATTTGTAAATAAGATGATACTTAATAAATAATTACTAAAAATGAAATAGTACTAGTGAAATTAACAAAGCAAATCAATTAGCAAAATTATTCATTTAAAAAAAATTATGAATAAAAATAAATTGAAAATAAATAATAGAAATCCTTAAATTATTTCTCTAGCTCTAAGGTTGTTCTCTCTGGAACTTAGTCACTGCCCATCCTCTAGGGGTTTTTATCCTCCCCCTAAATCATCCTACACCACGCCACCATCACCCTTCATTGACCCCGCTCCTTCTGCCCACCTAAGCCACCATCCACTCAACCCAGAAGTCCGCCATCACCCTTCATTGTCGTCGTATTTTCTTCGAGGATTTTTACTCACTTTAATTTTGTTTTGTTTTTTTTTTCGTTTTTAGAATCACAGTCTACAAAAGTTGGCGTCTAATGCTTGACCTTTCCAATCATTAGTGGTAATTGAATGGGTGTGTAAAGCTTATGATTTAAATGGCTAGGTATTGAGAAAATATGGTTGTGGTGTATATGATTTTAGATCATTACAATCTCTTATACTTACATATCGGCTACACCTCCCAGATTAACACCTTATTCATTATATGTGTGCTTATTCGAGATTTCAATGACATATGTGTATGCGGATTTCGTCAAAAAAATTAAAGATAAATAATAGATAATAATTTTTCATTAGTTCATTTTAATTATGTTTGTTCATAAATATGACGGATAAAAATTGTTAAATAATTGATTGGATGGAGGTAATTAAAAATTACCGAATGAGTTCATTCTTAATGTGGCCAATGTGAAAATAAATTTTAAAAAAAATTACTAATTAATTTCCGAGACATATCTTAAATCCACTCAAGTAAATGTTCAAATACAGTACAATTTCAGAAACAAATGAAACAAATCAAATTACGACAAAGTATAATAGTAATCATAGCCTGTACAGCAAATGTCACAAGGCTCTAAAAAACACGCAAAACCGAATGCGCATAAGTTCGTACCACTAGACCAGAGCTTGCAACTGAGGAAGAAATGAGAACCATCTGAATCCACAGCTCCATTTCTGGGTCAATGAAGGGCATTTGGGTAGCCAATGCCAACTCCTCCTCCCAACCTTGTAATAAAGTATCTCCGGCCAAGTATAGCAGCATATACATATCATTCCCTGGTGCCAGAAACAGTAGACATGCTCGTAATTGTGGTAACATACCGACACAAATTTCCTGCACATCATCTCTGGCACCTTCTCTACTTCAACCCACTTCCCACCGGAGCCAACCATTTCCCACAGCTTCACCGTCTTCGATATCCCATTCTCCCCGACTCCTCCCACCAAATACAGCTTCCTCTGATCCCCGTCGTCGTTACTCACCACCCTCACGAAACTCATTCCTTGCTCCGGCATCTCAACTGCTAGCCTTCCCCATTTCCCGGAACTCAAATTGAATCCCACTATCTTAAACGGCTCTTCCGTCGTGAAGTAGATCCATCCGTTGAACAGAGCCACTCCCTGACGGCAGAGGGAATTCGAGAATCCTTCGAATTGGAGCCATGATTGGGTGGTCGAGTCGTAGATGAAAGAGCCATTAGTACTGCAGTGGGCGAAGATTTTGTAACCGCGGCCTGATTTAGAGGGAATTAGGGTTAGGGAGTCGAAATCGAAAGGGAGGATTGGGTATCTGATGGCGCGTGATGATTTGGTAAGGAAATTCGAGATAAGGAAAGAAGAGGAATCGGGGAGGGAGAGGCAGAAGAGACCGTTGGAGGAAGAGAGGAGCGTGGCGCGTGGGGAGAGGGAGATTGAACCCCAGGTGGCGGTGGAGGAATCGTAGAGGCCGACTTTGGAAGGGAACTGAGGGTGGGAGAGTAAGAGGAAGGAAGGAGGAGGAGAAGAAGAGTGTTTGGAGATGAAGGAAGGGGAGAAGATGAGGGAATCGAAGTGCCTGCAAGTGGATCTCAGAGTCATGAAGGTTTTCAGAGGCAATAGTGAGAGTATGTTGTCCAGGATTTCCACCGGTAGCTGACTCCATATTCCGGGATCCATTTCTATTCAACTCTCATATTTGAGGTTCTGTACTGCTCCCTTGCTTCCTTAAATCCATGCAGTAAGTTTTAGAAAGAGGTCTGAGTCGATGAATAATTATAAATAAATATATGAGAAGTGAGAGGAAAAAAAATTATGTAAGATTAAATCGAAAATTATGTAGATAATTAAGTTGAAATGTAAATTACACGATTCGAACATTATCAGGATTTATAGCGCGCCGCACGTTAGATGGTCGTTAGGAAGCAGCCGTTGGAGGGCAGCTACAACGCGCGGCGCATCTTGGGTGACCTCCTTTGACTGCTATAAATAACCCCTCCTCCTTCTTTTCGCATACATTCACTAATTCTCTCTTCCTTTCTTTTTTAGTCTTTTTATACCGACAATCAAATTCCTGTTCCGCAATCAACTAGTCGGTAATATTAGTATTTTTTTAGTACTTTTCTCAATTTGTTCTACTAATATTTTTTCTTTTCTTTGTAGGATGAATTACTTGTATAGACCAACACCTCCGTACGTCGACCCCGAGCCGATCGATGGAGAACTACTTTGGGGCGATAGTAACCGACATCGGGCCGGTGAAATTTTCGATAATGAGTTGGTACCTGATAAGGCTAGAATTTGTAGCAATTATCTATCCTTATATGCATGCTTTTTGAGTGATTATTAGTTTGTTCGAGCTTCATTCTTGTGTGATTTCGTGTTTTGGCATTATGTACCTAGACCCGTTCATTTGGACCATTTTGGTCCATTTGATGTGTTTCTTTGTAGTATTTGTTGTCCACAGGTAGTCTAGAGATAGGTGGTCTTGTTATGAAGCAATGAACGTGAAGTAGAGCACGGTTGGAGCTCGAACGGAAGATTGAGAAATAAAATGGATGAGCAGAGGGGTTGCACGCCGTGCACCTGTGCACGCCGTGCACCCCTAGGATGCTTCCAAATCACGGCCCTTAAGCAGGGGAACTTCGTGCACTCTTGCACGACGTTCCTCCCATTCAAATACGCAAAATTTTTGAAAAAAGGAGGTGCACGCCGTGCATGTGTGCACGCCGTGCACCCCCGCCAGCAACTTCCTATAAAAGGGCTGATTTTGAGGAAAGAGGGGAATTCTTCCCCAACTCGATTTTCCCCGATTTTTCCCGAGGTTTTCCTGCAAAAACCAGCATAGAAACTCCATTAGAAGCCAAATTGAAGATCCAAAGGAGCTCCTATTGAACGATTGAAGCTAGGATTGAAGATAGAAGATCAAGAGCATCGATTGGAAGGAAAACAAGCCGTTATCTCTTTGCAATAAGATGGTTAGGTTTTCTTTTGAATTGCTTTCTTCTAGAATGATGAGTAGCTAAATCCTTTGTGATTCTTGGATGAGATGTAGGAATTGAGCTATGAAACCTGTCTTGGATGCTTAAGAACAACGTTTGTGGGTGTTTGATTTGGAATGAAAGTTTATCTTGATTGTTTGGGTGTTCAACCTAATTCTTGTTATGGCTAGAATTAGGTCAAATTCTTGAAATCCTTTGCTTGTGAAAGACTTAGGAATTCTTTAGATTGACAATCGAGGATAGAATTGGGTTATTGGTGGGGTAAACCGATAACCTAATTCTACCTTTTGTGTTTATCCCGGTTTTAAGTGAAAGCCATCTAAGAATCGGCGGGCGCTCCGGTTTGCACTCAATGGACCAAGTTGGGTGTAGTTATCGGTAGCTTAGGCGTTGATGGACCAAGTCAACGCTATTTCCAATTACTTGTGGGTTCTTTTAATTCCGGAAAGTACCCTTTCACTTTGTAGAACTTCCTGGAGTTCATTACTAGCTAGCCCGATTAAGGGAAATTCTACCTTAGTCAGGAGGTTAGTAGTGGAAATTCGTGTGCATGATCATGCCACGGATTCATACGAGTATTAGGAGGATTCTTTTCTTTCAAATCAGATCCACATTCGTTTGTTGTGAATGCATTCTAGCGGTTGAGCTTAATAACTCGTCTCTTCCAAGAACTCAGTTTCTCCTTTGAATCAACTTAAAGTCTTTTAGTTTAATTTAGTCATTAGAATAACTAGAATCAAAAACAAAATCTTTTAGCCTAAACCGTGTTGACAAATTCGAGTAGAGAGGCATAACGAGAGGGACCTTCGGACACAAACGACACTTGTGTTGTCGGAATAACTTCACGAGCTTATTCGGGCGATCAAGTTTTTGGCGCTGTTGCCGGGGACTTCTCTCGTTCCTTCGAAAGGACTTAGTCGGCGCCGATTTAGGCATTCGACTCCATGTATAGTTTTATTTTGTTTTTAATTTTCTCCCGCTTGATTTACTTGGGTTGTTAGTGTTTGAGTTCATATGCAGGGTTATAGTTGGAATGGAGAGTGGCAGGGTCCATCTGGCGAAAGTAATGAGGATGAAGGTTGGAGCTCATATCCTAACCAACACCAACATTATGAGCATCAAGGCCCACCAAACTACTACCAACCTAGCTATGGAGTAGAACAACAACAATGGAGTGACTTTGGGCAAGGAGCAATCTCAAGTTGGGCTGCACATCAATCTCTACCACCTTTCTACCCAGACTCATCTTCAACTTACTATCATCAAGACTCACCGTCAACCTACTTCCACCAAGACTACAATCAAGATCATCCACCTTTTCAAGATCAATGCTCAAGATCTGATTATTCCAATCAATCCTCTCCTTCCATGCATGAGCAACTCCTTGTGCTACTTGAGGTGAGTCGCCGCCAACTGCAGACATCAGAGGAACAATGTCGCCGTTTGACACGACTTATGGAGGAACCTCTTCTCCCACCACAATTGGAGGAGGTTGAGATGAATGATCGTGATTTGGGTATGCCATTCGAGGAAATGGATGAGGAAGTGGAAGCACCTTCAATCACCAAAGACCAACCAACAACACATGATGACCAAGTAGAGGGGTTCGAAGAGGAGGACGATTCCTCCTATGAAGACCACCTACTTGAATGGTATTTGGGATTAGAGATGTATGCACGACCTAATGGGAAAGAAGGTGAATCGACAATCAACCTTGAAGACTTCTCAATCCCAAAGAACAAATACATAGATCTTGATGTTGGGGTAGAAGAGTTTGAGAGGGATGATGATGGAGAGTGGAAGGAAGAAGTACATGAAGATATGGAGCCTTCCAAATTCGACATTGCACCTCCCATTGAAAAACCCATCGTTTGGCATTTTCCTCGAGTTGTGGTTCCAATGAGACCAAACGAGACCCTTCAAGACTCATGTTTGGTTTTGAAGTACCTATGTGAGGAAACTCATAAGAAGTACTTCCCACATCAGTCTAGAATGGACTCCTCCATCTCGAGACCACCCTTGGACAACCTCATCGACCGCCCGAGTACCTCCATTAGCTTGGGGAGCATTGTAGAGCTCGATGTTCACTTACCAACATACCTCTACCCTCTTCAAGCGTACACATCCACAAGGAGGAAGCCACAACAAGGAAAGAGTTGTCACGCACAACCGCTTCAGCTCCTCCATCTCTCTCTAAGGGTGCTACTTGGCATTCAACTCCACTCCTTGAAGAAGCTAATGGAATTCAAGGAGCTTCTAAGTTGGGGAGCGTAATCCAAGTATCGTCTAGCTCAAAGACAAAAAAGAAAGAGCGCTCTTGGGAGGCACCCCTTGCGTATCCATTGTTAGAATAGTGAATAAAAGACCTTAGATGATAATTTGTGAGTCTTGTGGTATGTCTTTAGTATCAGTCTTGTGATTGAGTCGAGTGTGGAGTCTGTTGATAGTGTCCTATATGATCGTTGTTGCCGAATGAATGCTAGGGAGCTGTGATTATTGAGTCTACCCAGAGTTTGTTTCCCTGCCTTCCACATTAGTTATTTCGCGAGGACGCGAAAATTCTAAGTGTGGGGGGATTGGTTTTGATTGATTGGTCAACATTTGTGCTTCAATTGGACCCTTGTTAACGGATGATAACACTTGTTACATCTATCACTAGTTTGTTGTTTTTGGTATTTATGTTATGGTTAGCGAGTGTCCCGAATAAAGGTTCTATCACATCTCACTATCAAACTTCATTTTATCGGTATCTCCTACTCTCTTCTCTAAATGTGACTTCTTGTGAGGATAATGTAATGGTTTAGGGGATGAATTAGGATGCTAGTATTTCACTTGATTGCTTGATTGAATCCTTGTCTTTCAACATTTGAAATTCCCTCTTAAACTTAAAATTATGGATGAATTGGATGCATGTTTAGCGTAGTATTGCTACTTGAGGGTGAATAGGATGCATGATAGATCATTTTTGAGCCGCCTTCCGTTTTTCTCGAAACGAGTTTAGAATAGACTTATGCACTTGGTGACTCGATCTTGATGCCTACCAACTTGTGAACATTTAATTCCCCTATCGAGTCGCTCTAGTTTTTTAAAGTCATAGTTGACTTTATGGTCCGAATAAGGTGCAAAAGAGATCAATGTGTCCAAATTTTCATGGGGGTTCGGTTGCGATTCAACACATTGGCGACTTTGAGTCTGCCGCCTGTAAGCTAGTCCCTTCAGGCTTCTTTTCTCACCTCTTCCTAGTTGTGGGTCGGGGTTTTTCAGGTAAACTCGGTCTATGTGGATGAGAGCCTTAGCCCGATCAGGATCGTAACTACCCCCATTTGGAAAGATACCCTCTAAACTATACTTAAAATTGTGAAAATAAGCTTGCAATTAATTGAGTAACTCAATTGACTCACATGTGTTTGATATGTCTTGTATAGTTAAATTGTAAAAAAAGAGGGGAGTGCTTTTGATCAAAACATATTATGTAAAGTAAGCACTCCCTCCCTTAGGACGGGAAAAATACCCGGCCATGACCATCTGTTGTGAGCATAGGTGATAGGGGAAAAGTTTTTGTTGGTAGGTGTCGAGTGGTACTAACTATATGCATAGGTTTGTTCTTCATTTGGATTAGAGCACTCGATAAAGGTAACTGTGTGGTTTGGTGATCTAAAGTGTATTCTTGTCATCATGAAGTAGGCTTGAACTGCTATCATATTGTTTCCTTTTCACCATGTTTAGAGTTTGCTTAGAGTGCGAAAAGTAAAGTTGCTTGAGGACAAGCAAGATTTAAGTGTGGGGGGATTTGATAAGGCTAGAATTTGTAGCAATTATCTATCCTTATATGCATGCTTTTTGAGTGATTATTAGTTTGTTCGAGCTTCATTCTTGTGTGATTTCGTGTTTTGGCATTATGTACCTAGACCCGTTCATTTGGACAATTTCGGTCCATTTGATGTGTTTCTTTGTAGTATTTGTTGTCCACAGGTACTCTAGAGATAGGTGGTCTTGTTATGAAGCAATGAACGTGAAGTAGAGCACGGTTGGAGCTCGAACGGAAGATTGAGAAATGAAATGGATGAGCGAGAGGGTTGCACGCCGTGCACCTATGCACGCCGTGCACCCCTAGGATGCTTCCAAATCACGGCCCTTAAGCAGGGGAACTTCGTGCACTCTTGCACGGCGTTCCTCCCATTCAAATACGCAAAATTTTTGAAAAAAGGAGGTGCACGCCGTGCATGTGTGCACGCCGTGCACCCTCCAGTTTCAGCAACTTCCTATAAAAGGGCTGATTTTGAGGAAAGAGGGGAATTCTTCCCCAACTCGATTTTCCCCGATTTTTCCCGAGGTTTTCCTGCAAAAACCAGCATAGAAACTCCATTAGAAGCCAAATTGAAGATCCAAAGGAGCTCCTATTGAACGATTGAAGCTAGGATTGAAGATAGAAGATCAAGAGCATCGATTGGAAGGAAAACAAGCCGTTATCTCTTTGCAATAAGATGGTTAGGTTTTCTTTTGAATTGCTTTCTTCTAGAATGATGAGTAGCTAAATCCTTTGGGATTCTTGGATGAGATGTAGGAATTGAGCTATGAAACCTGTCTTGGATGCTTAAGAACAACGTTTGTGGGTTGATTTGGAATGAAAGTTTATCTTGATTGTTTGGGTGTTCAACCTAATTCTTGTTATGGCTAGAATTAGGTCAAATTCTTGAAATCCTTTGCTTGTGAAAGACTTAGGAATTCTTTAGATTGACAATCGAGGATAGAATTGGGTTATTGGTGGGGTAAACCGATAACCTAATTCTACCTTTTGTGTTTATCCCGGTTTTAAGTGAAAGCCATCTAGTAATCGGCGGGCGCTCTGGTTTGCACTCAATGGACCAAGTTGGGTGTAGTTATCAGTAGCTTAGGCGTTGATGGACCAAGTCAACGCTATTTCCAATTACTTGTGGGTTCTTTTAATTCCGGGAAAGTACCCTTTCACTTTGTAGAACTTCTTGGAGTTCATTACTAGCTAGCCCGATTAAGGGAAATTCTACCTTAGTCAGGAGGTTAGTAGTGGAAATTCGTGTGCATGATCGTGCCACGGATTCATACGAGTGTTAGGAGGATTCTTTTCTTTCAAATCAGATCCACATTCGTTTGTTGTGAATGCATTCTAGCGGTTGAGCTTAATAACTCGTCTCTTCCAAGAACTCAGTTTCTCCTTTGAATCAACTTAAAGTCTTTTAGTTTAATTTAGTCATTAGAATAACTAGAATCAAAAACAAAATCTTTTAGCCTAAACCGTGTTGACAAATTTGAGTAGAGGCATAACGAGAGGGACCTTCGGACACAAACGACACTTGTGTTGTCGGAATAACTTCACAGTTATTCGGGCGATCAGTACCATTTGAATAATGCTTAGAAAATATTAATAACGCAAAGTGTTAAATAATATTAGCAATTGCCTAGTACTATGGTAGCTAATGTACATAAATTCATGTTGTTTAAAAATATTAGTACTTTATTATGCCTAATGTTAGAAAACATTAATACTTGCTTATGCCTAATGTTAAAAAGAATTAGTGTGCTTATCCCTAATGTTAGAAAATATTAGTAATTGCCTAATATTATGTTAGATACTAATAAGAAAATGCATAATATTTTAGATTCATTATTTATTAGTACATATTAGGTACTTACTTAGCGATATTAGATACTAATAATCATTGTCTATAATATCGAATAGGAACCTAGCATTACCCTACAATGCCGGTAGGACATCTCACATTCCCCCATACCATCCCCACTTCCGCCCTTTCTTAGAGGCTGTCAGACTCTTACCGATTGTTGATCTTGCGATCCTTTCACCGGATCGGCATCTTGTGACAGCGTTGGTGGAGAAGTGGAGGCCGGAGACGAACACATCCCACATTTACCATGAGGAGTGCACGTTGACTCTGCAGGACGTGGCGATATTAACATATTTTCCAATGGACGGTGATGCGGTCTATTACCCTCTCGATCATTCTGAGCTCAAATGCTAGACTTGGTAGAGGAGGTTTGTGGAGCGAGGCCATAGCGAAGGATGTCTTACAAGACGGACGGCTGAGGTTTGGGTGGTTGCACTCCACGTTCAAGAAACCAAAACACATTCCCGCCGATGGTGGCAGTAAATTGGGACAGTATGCACGGGCATACATGCTGACGTGCATAAGGGCGTTTCTGTTCACGAATAGATCGGCTGCTTATGTCCACCTATCGTACCTGCTAGTGTTGCGAGAGGAGAGGCCGTTTGCTTGAGGGCAGCGGTTCTGTCGTGGCTTTATCGGGAGGTCGATCGTTCAGCGTTCAGGTTGGAGTCTTTTGGTACGAAGGGGGTTGGTGATATCGGTGGTTATATTGTGCTGCTTACAGCTTGGGTACTGGAGAGGTTCCCAGGCATACTGTGCATGAGGATAGTCTCAGAGGTCCAGATGCACTGGGACTTATTGTCAACACCCGACTATATCGATGGAAGAACTGGATGCATGGCAAGAGTCGACATCTCTTACTCCCAGAGTACAGACAGTTGTTCGACGAGGGCACCCCGTCCGTGGTAAGAGGTAGTGTGTCCTTCTATTCCCTTCTAGTACTTCTATCTTATGATGTTTTTTATATTTCTACTCTCTTCGTCTTCCTGTGGGTCTCCTACCGCAGCCGTGCTGATTCGACACACTCTCCTGCGGCACATAGGGTCGTTGGTTCCCTGATTTTGCCCTGCATGACGATCTGAGATGACACATACATTCCGTCTGTCTGTCTCCCCAAATGCCATCTCCATATCCCTCTGCTTCTCATACAATGTCTTTCTATACAAGATCTAACGCTGGAAAAGGTGGAAAATCTCATCTTGGATCAAACGGATTCGAAATTGTGGCCTTGGCCGGACATGGTGCATAACCGCATCCGCGATGACATTCACATCTTGTTGGGTAAATTTCATGTTGTGCCCGCTTCCGTCACATGTGTGATGTGGATTCCACTGCCGAACCATCCAGAACCCATCATCTGCACTATTGGTGACGCGTATCCTCCATGGATAGTTGTTGGTTTTGTACGAATAACACCTGACCTCCAACTCCCAAGTCTTTGAGTGAGACGTCTCCAAGGCTCGATTGTTATGCAAGACCCAGTGTTTGACAGCAAGACTTGCCTCCTTCTTTGTGTAAAACCGTTGGCCGATGTAGAAATGTTCACGAGTGGGGTCGAAATCCGGGATCTCAGGGCCATCCTCGTAATGGTCAATAGTCATCATCCAGACGATGTTGTCGCCCAACATTGTGTACAGCTTGGGTGGAGTGTACTCACATGGGGGACACGAGAGGATGTTGCAGCGCCCGCTTTGATCATGACATCAGCATCCTCACTCTCTGGATGGATAGGGCCAATTGGCTAACCTTCGTCGTCCTCACTCGAGGCCTGATCATCTTCCCCTTCCCCATTGTTATTACTCATATCGTACTCAGGCTCGTCGTCATCCACAACATCAGCGTTGTTTTGTCCGTCGCACTGAGACCTCATCCACGTTCTGTGAACCATAAGGTTCGAAGTATCTAGTCGTTGAGGATTCACTGATAGAGCCATGAACACCGGTGATTGGACCTTCGAATTCGAAATAAAATTCAAGATTGTTGCAGATAGGGAAGTTATTTTCCATGTAGTAAATAGCTCCCCAAGACTCTTCATCAGTGCATGGCCGGAGACAGTACCAAGAAATAGTATCACCGGCCACCATAGGATGACGATAGTAAACGGTCTGAAGGATGGCCTCCGCTGGGATCTTCATTTTCTTTCGAAAACTGGAATCGCTCGGGTGAAGGTGATAGTTGAACTCATAGTTACTCTCCGATAGTGACCACCGACATACTCAACTCTGATGTTTGAGTAAAAGTGAGGCCCCCCATTGGAGAATGAAGGCGAACTCGATCATTATCTATTAAGAAAGACAGAGAGGAGATGCAAAGTAAGAAGATAGAGTGAAGAAAATGAGTTGTTTGCAATGGAGGTATGTGATTAAATAGACGAGAGGAATAATAATACTACAGAATATGCCACAACATATTCCCTCCAGCAGCATATGCCACCACATACTCTTCACATTCATCTGCAGGATTTCCAGCCATACCCTGTCGTCTACAGCATTTGACCATGGGGCTACTGCTTTAGGGAACTATGGCGGCTTTAGACCACGGGTTGTACAACTTTCAACCAAAAAAATACAGCTTTATGCAAGTTTCAGACATCTTTATTATCTTTGACGAAACAATATAACTTTCCATTTACTTAGACAACATTATCGTATTTTTATAGAACTTTCAGACAGCTTTTGACAGTTTGGATCAAATTAAATAAATTTACTACAAAAATTTCAAACACAACCAATTTATTAAGAACAACCAATTCTTGTATTCAACATTGCATAACAAGTATATAAATAATACACACTAGTACGTTCTCCGCTTAAGTCTTGCATCTTTCAGCTCTTCATTAAGATCCTCGATGTACCTATCCTTGCACCGTATGATGTATCCTCTCATGTTTCCATTTAGAACGAGTAGCTACCAGCTCATCAAGAACAACTTCAATCTCAGCATCTTTCTCAGCAAACTTTGCCTCCATTGTAGGTCTCATATCGCGCCTCACCGAGTTCTCATCCAACGTCACCTCCAACTTCTTCTAGAACTTACACTTATAGAAAGGGAAATTGAAGTATTTTATGAACTTCAACGTCATTAGTCTTGCTGCACGAAATCCGCAATCGCATTTTACATTCTTCTCCAAAGTAAGTGAACAAATCCTTTGACTCATCGGGGCGGCGAAACTTTAACATAACATTCTTGTTGGACTCGGTTGACGATATTTTGATGAAGAGTAGGAGGAAGTGAGGAGTACAGAAATAGGTAGAAGGGGTGAGTTGTTTCACCACAAAAAATGCATGATTTATATAGGGCTGGAAAATAGTTGTTGGATCGCCACTAAAATGCGTCGCGCACCATAGGTTGATCCAACGGCTATATTCAAACGACGGTTTGAAATAGCCGTTAGATCAACAACGTACAACGCGCGACAGGTTCTAGGATGTGCCGCCCGTTGTAAGTCCTGGTAATGGGCAAATCATGTAATTTACGTTTTGACTTGATTATCTACGTAATTTTTTATTTAATCTTGCCTACAATTTTTTTCCAGAAGTGAGAATGTCTTCATTAAGTAACGAGTCGAAATTGCTTTGGCTTCGAGAGCCGTTTCTCTCCGATCAATCCGACAGCCGATCCAACGGTCAAAAATCATTTTCGCCAATTTTAATATGATGGTTGTAATTTTATTAGGAGTATAACGGCATTTAATAAAATATTCTCTCTTTTTTACCTTTTCTTTCTCTCTCTTCTCGCTACTCTTCTCACGTAAACTGGATATAATAATGATATAATAATGATGTAATAATGACGTCACATGGATATAACAATTTACATATGAAATCGACATAATGAGCCTATTAAAAGGACATAATAAAGAACGCGTAACATACTCTAAAGTGTATATATCGCCGACATAAAAGACTTGTAAACTGGACATAACGATGATGAGTTCAACTACTCGTAAGGGTGAACAACGACATAAGGAGCCCGTAAAATGGTCGTATTAGCGATATAACATGCTCGTACAATGATCACACTAATGTGATTTTTTCCAATTTTTTTGTTCCGAAACTACCCCTATTCAAGTCAATTCGTTTGATTCGTTTTCAGCTGTTGGATAAAAATTAACCCAAAAGTAGACTGATACAACGACTCACGATCTATCGGGACAATCTCTCGGAATAGCCAGTCTAAATGATAACCGGGTTGGTAACCAATAATATAATTTGTCAGAACAAAAGCCGTGTTACTGATTTTTCTTTTTTGCATTTCTTGGATGGCACCGGGTAGAACAGTCAAATTTCTTGGATGGACGGTTAAAGTTGAAAATATTTATTAAAAGGACAATTGAATTGTCGATTTTTTAACAAGTCTAAATTATAATTTACTTATTGGTGTTCATTTTATTCCTATTAATGATGTTACTTTGTTTGTACACATTTTATATAATTTGCTTGAAAATTTCTAGCCTCATTTGATTTTAAATATAAAAAGAAATATATAGTTTTAGAAAAAAACATTGGAACGGATAGTTGCATTTTTTCTTAGATTCCAAACCGAAGCTGTAGTAATTCCACCGGTAGTTGCATTTTTAATACCAAACCGAGGCTGTAATAATTCCACAATGACGTTGAAGGAAGGAAGCAATGGATTTTGGTGGTGGAAGGAAGATTACATTGATGAAGATGTTAGATGACAATAATAGGATTAGGGCGTATTAGTGTGGTTAAATTTTCTAAGAATTGATTTTTATTTTGATTCAATTAGGATTTAAAAGTTACTGTCAAAATAAAAACGAATGGTGTGAAATAGAAATGAATATATTAAAAAAACACTGTCTGTTATCTTTTAAAAGAGAGTAAATAATTATTTTTCATAGAAGAGAACCCTTTCTCCTTTTTGAAATCTTAGTCGCCACCCCATACTCATCAAAACCACCACCATGATCGCCCACATCCTTTTGCTTCCAACACCAACAAAATTAATTGTTTTTTTGTTGGTGTTTGTTAGTGTTCCTACTTTTGATTTAGGCTGAATTTTTTTATGAATTGTTCAATTTTTAGAGAAAAAGAATTACAGTATTTGTTATTGTAAAGACCTACGATCCATGATAATCTTATTAATGAGAATTGCACCTTCGATAAAACTTTTTATACACCTCACGTTGTTATGTCTTAATAAAAAATATCATCATACAATTTTGTAAAAATGAACACACTAATCTGGTAAAACAAATTGCGTGTATAATATTGGACTAATTTGATTTTAATCACAAAAATCTCAAGATTAGATTATCGTGGATAGAGTTGACAGGGAAAATTGGTATTGGTGCACAATGTTTTCTTCTTTCTTCGTTGTTGTGTCGTGATCCTGTTTTCGATTTCCAGTCATCCTCTTCATGGGTCGGTCTCCTTTTTTGTTCGATTTCTCTCCTAAATAAAACAGTGACTCATTTTCCAATCGCATAGCTGTTTAATGGCTATCGGGCTCGCAATCAAATTTCCTTGTCGTTGGAAATAGTAATCTGGTCATGTTACGGGTGCCAGCAAGTTGGTCAGAAATTAATAAAATTATATGAATTTGTTTAAAACAAATAAAGTAATGACGAATAATTTGACGGAAATATGGACCCGGTACAAACATCATATAACGAAGTATCATTGACTGATTTCTTTTATACAAAATAATATTATATTACCACCGAAATATGTAAAACTATACAACTAGATTACCATACACTAATCAAGAACAATTTCCATTAAACAGAGAACCAAAATATCAAACAATTTACAGAATGAGGGATAGGGAGTGCTCAAACAGCAACATATCAACTTGCAAAAGAAAAGAACACAACATAAAGCTGTGTCATTACGTTTAACATTAGACGAACGGAATATAAAGCATCAATCATTAGGAGCTAGCTTTTTCTTGAATTATACATGGCCAGAGCTCCTATCACAATCTGCAAAGGGAACAATATTACTTATGTTAATAGGTTATCAATTTTAATATGTTACTCTCAAATACGTTGTTCTCTTTTCTTCTGCGACTTCCTCTCCTTTTCGAGCTACATTTCAAGTTTCTCCCTCTCTAGCTCGTACTAGGAATGGAAAAGAGAAATTTCATAAGGTAGGACTGGAAGTCTTATGACATAGCAAATGGTATTTGCTAAAATTCTAACAGATGAATGAATGCCCATGGCAAGAAGTTGCAGAATCCAAAGCCCGTCCTTCTACAGATCAAAGCATCCTCCCAAGGTTGAAAAACGATGTCATTCGATGATATGAAATGAGATGAGATGAGGAGATATAGAGTGGATTTGAAATTTTAACTCTAGGATGAGATGTCAAAAAAAAAAAAAATTATTGGGGAAATGAATCATCAGATGGCAATGATAATGAGAGAGATCGTTTGTTTTTTTATAATGATTGTGGATGTCATTGTTTTTATTAATGGTAGAGGAGGTATGAATTGATGAAAGACATGTATTGAAGAAAAGAAGATAAGGTAATGGAAATTAAATATATATATTAGAAAAATGGAAGGGAAGTAAATTGATTTAAATCGAAAAGGTTTAGGTGATTTAGTTAAATTGTTCTACATATTTAAGTGCTAACACAATATTATATTTTATTAAAATTTTGTCACGTAGCATTTGTATCGAGTACATATTTTTACCGAAATGTTTCCCTAAAATTATATCACTTTAAATGTAAAATGAACATCTTATTCTAGTTAATCTGTACCTTTAAATAATATGAAAAATTCAAAAACTTAGATTTCTCTTCATCACATGAAATAAATTTTGGAAACTTGTTGAATAAATATAGATGGGAAAAATCGATGAAATCGTGGTGAATTTTTTTCAAACATGTTCATCAGATTTCAGACCGGCCAAGTAGGGCAGTTTTCCAAATTGTAGCTAGGAATTGGAATGGGATGTTGATGCACAAAGTCAAAGGAAGCTCACCCATAAACATAATTACATAAAGGACAATCAATTCACTCGGAATATGGTTTAGCGGTTATTATCCTTTGTGTCACCCCCTCAGGCCCTCGCCATGGGAGTGTATAGGAGGAGATGACTTCTAATTATTTCTAAAATAGATAATGGATCGTGCTCGTTGGATCATTAGGGTTTAAATCCTATCCCCGACTCCGATAAATTCTGACGGCCACCATCATTAAAAGGTACTGAAAACTTCTTGCTTGGTGCCGACAGTGGACATCTCACCAAGTTGCTCCGTTTGGCTTCGGGTGTGAAATCTTCATTTTTGGTGTGGCTGCAGTGCCTTTTGTGAGCAGTGCCACTTGTCAAGTTGGGTAGTCTGTAAGTGCAAGTGTTCCATTACCTTCAGTGATCCATTTAGGAGTTTCCTTGCATTCTTCCTTGAGTGTTCCTCTTCGAGATGCTTGTGCTGACTCCACGATTCCACCAAATCGATGATATTATCATGGATTGCCGTAGATTGAACTCGAAAGTCTGGAACTTTAAGAATTTTGGTAGGGATCGCTATAATGACCTCATCATGTATGGCATGTGACAAGACTGTTTATCTTGTCGACAAGTTGACTGCCGATAACCGGAATTATCATAAGGCCTGATTCAGGTGGCATCACTGCAGAGGAACTCTAAGTATATACATACTTGGATCTGTTAGTTGACAAAAATAAATTCATTCTACAGGAGAGTGCTGTTTGTTTCACTATACCATTATCATACAATGCAACTCACTAGATTCTAATAAATGAAGTAGAGAGCTCAGTTTCAACTATTCTAATGATAGTTTTCTCTTTTTGCAGCTTGGCAATTACAATTCCTTTGAAGGGGTTCTCTATTGCCGGCCACAGTTTGATCAGGTATTCAAAAGAAGTGGAAGCCTTGAGAATCAAAAGCTTTGATGGTGCCTTTACATAAAACTCCAGTCCTTCCTTCCTGGGTTTCCATTTTAACTAATCACATTTTATTCATTCCAATTTTTGTTTCAGGGACTCCCAAGATAGAAAAACCTGAGAAACAGGTTGACACTTATCCTCCAGCAAGAGTTGTTCTTAAAATGCATCATTACTTGCTTCGGCTGCAGTATATCCAACTGAAAAGGTAAATAAATTATTACTTAAGTTATCTACATTGTTAAAACTAATCGACTACTACATGAATCTAATCTAATGCCAAAATTGATGGTCTAAGGTTTGAGTAAATGGAACCCCTTACCACAAAAGCTGCTTCAAATGGAGGCTGTGTGATTAAATCTATCAAACTACACAGCACATTATGGTCGAATCTACTGCAAACACCATGGCATTCAACTCATCAAAGAAAAGAGTAACTTGAGCCAGCTTGAGGAGATGCTCACCACGTTCCTGGGGATGATAAAGCTATTGAAGCAGAAGTAGCTGCTGAATCATAAATCTCTATTCACTACAACTTTTCCTAAATTTACTTCTGAACTTTACAAAACAGAACAAAAAAAAAACTCCACAATTTCTGCTTCAGACCTACATATTTATTTGTTGGGGTTCTTGTCCTGTCTACTACTATGGGTTTCAGCTGCAAACAAGTGTGCTTATCCCTACTTGGAGTGGTGTTCTATCTGATGAGACGTTTGTTGAGTGTCAATGATAACAATATATACCATGATCACATGTTCAATATAAATAACTATACATCTGATTACTATTAACAGAACCCTGCATTTACGAAGCTCCTGGAGGTTCATGGATTTATTAGTATAAAAAGATGGAATGAAGAAATTATAAAAAAAATGGAATGAAGAATGCATATGCTTCCACAAAGTAGCTTTTTTCATTTAAAAGTTGAGAAGAATCATAAGAAGCACTGTGAAGAAATTCGCCAATTCAACATAATTATGGTCGGTACCCATTGAATGGTAAGAAACGTGCTGAAAACAGGAGTCCAAGCGGGTTAAAAGAGCTCGCAGAGAGTTGTATTGCCTGTTTTGAAGACTCCAAATAACGAGCAATGTAACTCAGAACACCCCAAGGATAGAATCCACGAGACTATGCTTAAAGCTGAAAAGACACTATAGAATGTGCACAGTGACCTCCGATTAGTTATTTGGATGCTAACACACACAATCCCTGACCACAATCACCAAGGTAAAACAAAAGGATATGACTTAACACCTATCGATATGCATCTAGGTAAATCATTTACTCATTGATGACGCTAATGAAGAGCAATAGTTTATCATAAATATGATAAAAATATCAATTTATTAGTTCTAACAATAACTTAACAAAATACAGAATGCCATGGAGCTTATGGCATAAACCTAAAAATCTATTTGCACAATAATAAGATCACAACAAGTGCATCAATATACGCTAGGAAGGAGCAATGGCATCAAGAAGAGCAGCATCTCGGGCAATATGTTTCAGATCTACTATAAAATTATCACGAAGAAATCCAAACCCGAAAGCCCCACACTTGTACTGCCAAATCCTTCCCTCAACTCGCCAAGGATTTGCTGCAGTTCCTTCCAGTCTTGGAATCACCAGGTCGAAACTCGAATTGATGTACATGACACGCACCAGAACTTGATAGTCCACGTAATTTTCATTTTCATCAGGAGGTGGTCGGATATGCATCCTAGTGTCGAATACATGGAGCTCCTCAGGTGAGAATGGAGAATCAATGAAGGTTGGATTGGATGTCCAAAACACGGGCAATGACTAGTTAGACGTTCAGATAAATTCATAGTCTTCTGCATGAGATGCCAACACCATCATATTCCACCAGAAAAAATTCCAACTTCATTTCATCACAAAGTCCCTGCGACAAGAATGAACGAACCAACGAATGAATGGCGATAGACTTGCGAGCATAGCTGACAAATAACCTCGGCAATACAAACCTTCCATAATCCTTGTATAGGACGTGCAGGTGTGGGAGAGCAATCAACTATCTTCAAATAATGCTATGTCTCCCATCTCTTCCTAACCTGCCTCCTCTGCTTCTCCCTCTTCTGCTTCTCCCTCCTCCTCAATGATCGGTCACGAACTGGACTCGACCTATTCGCGTAATACTGATACATTTCCGGCAAGCTCTCCGGAGGAGACCCACTCTCCAAACCATTATTAACTACATCCTAGCCGCTATCTTCCCCACTTGAACTCCTCCTTATGTTACCAAAACTACCATCTTCCTCCAAGCTAAAATGGGCATCCCCAATAAAATTCACATTCACGTTAACCAAATCTGTTTCTGAATCTCCAAATCCACCGAGGATCCAATCCTCCATTATCCCTTCCAGATCTAGGTGATTCAAGATCTGGCCCTCAGTTGATATACCCATAAAGATAAACGCAGATTTGATCACGCTATGCGTACCATTTTCGGAGGGAGAGAGTCTGGAGCCGCGAAGGAACCAAGGCCCCCACTCGAAGAACCGGCGGTTTGGTAAGGCCGGCGTTCTGCTGACTCTGGCCGCAGCGGCGCCAGAACCCGATCAAGTTCTCCCATTTATTAAGCGTCATGTACAAGAGCTTGTACGAGATCTTGCCATTCCCCCACTTTTGGATATGGGTCTTGGACCCCCACCGCCTCTGGCAAAGAGCGTACCCGAGCTTGCTTTCTGGGTGACAAATGCGGACGAACCGCTTCGATGTGGATGGGAAATTAGAGATCTCCTTCGAGGGGAGGAATGACAGGATGCAAAGCAGCACGTCCTCCGGAAAATCGGCAACGGAGTAGGGTGATGAATTGTCCATTTCTGCCATCCGATGTGAGTTGGAAATTTGTTGATCAGAGAAAATTTTGCCTGAGTTGAAGATTCTGAGCAATAGACAAAGAATACAAGGATGGGGAAGGATTTGATTTTGGAAAGTACGATGGCACATTTCCTAAAGCTCGAAAGAATGATTCTCTTGAGCTCGTGTTTCTTTTTGGGTTTGCGACAACTTCGGATCTCCATTATTGGGCTTTTTATCACTGTGATCTCTCTTCGGCCTTCCTAGTCTTCCATCATCCATATAAGTTCTTATAGGGCTGGAAATCGGGACGGATTTGGGTACACATACCCGTTTTGAGCGGATACCCGTACCCGAAGATGCATTGAAACTCAAGTCAAATCCCAAATCTACTCAGGATTCGGGTACCCATACACCCATCCGGGTATCACGGGTTCAGGTTCGGGTACCCGTCAATACCCGAACAAACAAATCAACAACAAGAAAAAAAATACGAACTATAAATTTCACTCATATATCGGAATACTAACTTAAAAAATTAAGTCACATTCTAATTCTCAAACAACCGAACTAATGAAACTAGTAAATATTAACTTAATCGCCATGTTTAGCGCAATAGGTTTGGTAAATTTTGGGTATAGTAGTAAGGTTTATTAATAACGGGCATTTCGGGTACGTGTTGGGTATATCCAAAGGGGTATCAGGTACCCGCGGATAGAAGAATATGATAATTCTCAAGTCAAACCTCAAACTTGTATGGGTATCGGGTACCCAAACCCTGCTCGGCTTATGGACGGGACCGGGATTACCCGATACCCGTTACACAAACTTCCAGCTCTAAGTTCTTATTATTTTTCTATTCTTGTCCAAACACGTGTCTTTTTGCTCTCTCTCGCTCTCTCTAATTTCTATCAATGTTCAATTAATATCGTCTGCCAGTTCCACCGACAGCCAGTTTGAATAACACCCCGTCGAAAGTCATAAAACAAGCACGTATTGGAGAGGCTGATCATGCCTCAACTCGGCTTGAGGGTCGATCCCCGCAAGGTTCCCATCCATTAGGATGTCCTTCCGAGATAAAGTTTCTAGACTTTGGGGAGCTCCTCATCAGGAATCGGAGGCGATCGACAATGAAGAATTGGGCACGGTGGATTTGGAGGATGATGACCCCCTCTGCCCAACCATCAATGTTCCAGTCCAAGAGAAGCTACGATTCAACCATAAATTCTCTAACGCGGTTATCGTTAGCCCTTTGGTTGGAAATTTTCTGTTTGCTTTCATGACTAAGAAGTTGCCTCAATTGTAGGCGAAGAAAGGTCGTGTTTAGGGGGGAAGATGTGTGTTGAGTTTTTTGTTGTTGTCAAGTTCGAGACCGGTACTATTTCTGGTAGCCAATTTTATGGGTTTGAACACAATGAATATGCTTTTGACTTCTTAGAAACGAATTAAATACATGTTTCACACCTCTTTAAGCAATGTTCAAACGAGGATGTTTGATGTATACAATGGATAACTACTACTCTACTCCTATGGAAGTTCTAAAAGAGCTCCAAATCAAAAGTTACTGCTACTCCTATGGAGGTTCTGAGAGAGCTCCAAATTCAAAACTACATATATGTCTACTAGAAAAGTAAAGTACAAGAAAGATAAATTTTGACAGAGTGTCTGCTTGGTGAGATTGTTGTCTATCTAGTCATTTGTTGGTCGCTTCTTGTATTTATAAGCAGGTATGGGTGTGACACCCCCATTTTGGGTCTATTTTCGACTCCGGTTTTGGTCCAAGTCTGTTGCGCTCTAGAAGTGGTCAGACCGGTGGATGATCACGGGTGTGACCGTGACCATGTCACGGTGCTTAGTTACCAGATCAATCACGGCCGTAGTAAATAGTACATTATGAGTGTGACCACCAGTTCATCACGATCGTGACCATCGGTGCATCACACGAGCGTTATCATTAGGGAGTCACAGGCGTGGTAGTAAGTTCGCCATGAGCATGATGGACTTCTTATAAAACCATTCCCGACCTGACAACTCGGAAGACCACATAAACTAAAACCTGAACTCTCTGACTAATGGCACTCTCATCTCAGGAGAAGGAGAAGATCGATCACGGGAATAAGGCGAAGTTGATTGATCCCTTATCCCTGTCAGAGGGTTAGAGAGGCTAGGAGAAGGATCAGAAGGTAACCAATCTTCTTCTATAATTAGAAACTCAAGTAGGAAATCCTCAAAAATAGAGTTTTTGGGATTCAATCATTTGATTGATCTCTTCAGGTCTCTTCAACTTCAGACTTGACATGAATCTTATTAGAGGTGGGGGTTTAGGATTACATTCTGCTTTATAAGCGTAGAACTGTAATAGGATGTTGGGAAATCCCATGATTGGATTTCCCATGTGATGTAACACGATATGGAGCGAGGGCTCTAAGGCTATGCAGTAGTGTGATCTACTGTAAAGATGATGTAACACGATGTTGAGCGAGGACTCTCAAGCTGTGCAGTAGCGTGTGATCTACTATACAAGTAATGTACCACGATTTGGGCATAAGCTATTAACTGATTTGCATGTTTTGTTTCCCTTTGTTGTAGGATGTTTGACTATGTTGTTTTATGGGATGTTTTTGAGCATTGATGCTCTATTTTATGATGTCGTTTCTATACGTTTTACAAATAGTACTTCTTAGCCAGTTTGATATCTTGAATGTTATATATGCTATGTGTTGTTCGAGTGGAAATCGTGAGTCGTTGTATGGGTCAAATTGCATGGTTGGACAGACAGGTAGTCAATGGGCGGGTTTCAAAATGGGTGGTTACTGCCACTGGAAGCAACTGTCGTGAGAGTTACCACCCACTTCATGGATGTGGCTATGATCATGATGTTGGCGGTTTCTCTTCTTTAACTGTCTTGGCCTTATCTTGCGGTGTTAGTGGTTTCTTTTGTTCCTTTGATAAAGTTGTCAACGAGTAAATGAGATAAGATGGCAGTTGATAGGAGGCAATCCACTAGATGATAATCAATAGGAGGCAATTGATAAGAGGTTGTTGACTAGGTCATCATTGATAGGAGACTTTCAATGGGGACCTAGATGACCATCAATGGGAGTGGGAGGCTGGAAGGTAGTACTGGATGCCAGTGCTGGATGGCAGTACTGGATGGCAATACTAGATGGTAGTACTAGATGGATGTACTGGATGGCAGTACTAGATGCCAGTACTGGATAGTAGTCGATATGATGTAATTGACTAGATGGTAGTCGTATGGTGACCATTGATAGGATGGCAGTGAACTGGATTGCCATCAACACGACTTAGCAACAAAATATTTATTATTTGATTAATAAAGTCATTTAATATTTTTGATCATTAATAGGAGGCAGTCGACTGTATGACCATCGATGGGAGGTAGTCATCCAGTCGATAGAAAGCATGAACGACCATGTGGCCTAAACGACATATCAATGGGCCTAATAAGGTCAAATTTAATTAAAACACTTGAGTTAAACTTAATAAAGCCATTTACTATTGCGATTGGAGATACCAAATTAAAAGTCAAGGGCAAAGGTTTTGTCATGCTAGGTCCACTTATTATTTAAGATGTTCTACTAGTTCTCGATATCAAGATGAGTTTTCTAAGCGTTGTCTAGCTCATACAGAAAGGCTTTCATTTTCTCTTCAAAGGAAACTATGGTGCAATCTACGATCCGAATGGAAATCTAGTTGTCCAAGTTCCAAGGTCGGTAGAATTTGTCTACTTACTTTAGCTTATTCCCATCAACCATAGAATGTGCTACAAGGAACACCGATCTATCAAGGAGACAATTCTATCGTTGTTTCCCACGAAGGACAACGTAAAGAGAAGAGGGCAATAGAGCCCTAGACAAGAGATCATGGATCCAAAAGTGAAAAAGGAGAAAGAAGACTCTAGAACGATGTTGTTAACTAGAGCAACAGGGATTATGCTAAATCAATTACTTATACTACCGTAAAATAAACTCTAACCACGTCCTATTAAATAAAGCAAGTTCAATTTCTGTTACCCACAAAGACTACTTGTTCTTTAGAAGACAATTAAAAAGAACATCTTCGAAAACATAACAACCATTAGCTACTGAGAAATAAAAAATACAATCTATCAAAAAGGCAACCTTCTCATCTATCACATCGACGCTTTTGCTCAACCTCCTTGAGGGTTTCCTGGTAACAACGATCATCCCCACGGATGCATTGACTCATAAACTAAGAATTGAACAAAAGGAAAAAATAACTATGAACATACAAATTTTCTCAGCGAAGAGATCTTCAGAAGATTCCGTCATTGTTTAGGTGGGAAAAAAAAATTAAAACTCCCATCTCTAAACAAACTGAGAAAGGAAGCTTCAATGGTGTCAGATAGGATAAAGAAGAAGAGGGAGAGCTTAAGAAGAAGGTGGAGGTGAACTGGGCATAATAATTGTGTCCTTCACTATTACTATGTCGGCACAAAAACACAAAGCAAGAACCAATACCGAAAACTGATTCGGTTCAAATATCATCCGCCTGTCAAGAACTGGTGGGTGGCTCGGGTTCAGTCTTCCAAAGTTGTGGCTCGGGTTCAGTCTTCCAAAGTTATAATATAAATACCAATATTGGAAATCATTCGAAAAGACAACCATATAGCATGTAAAACACGTGGTACAATTCTGACTCTAACTTATGTATTTTAATTGGGATCCCGGCTCACATGAGATGACGACCCATATACATGTTAGTGGCACCAAATCGGGCCGCATATAGTGGCGCTTAGCAAGGCCCACGATGATAGTTTGTTGTGTCGCTTACCAAGGCCCACCGCATAACAGAAGTGCAATAAGCACAATCGCCAGCATACGGGCCCTAACTAGATGATCAATCAATTACCAATATTACCCTTATAACAGAACTTGTTCAACTGAACAATTACATGTAACATATTATATCAGAAATATATCACTTAGCATATAATAGAATAGTATGTGGATCACACATAATTGACATGTCACATTGTCACATATAATGCATTTAAAACATTTAAAATCCAAGTATTATTCATGTAATTCGAAGAAGCATAAATAGCATAAGTAAAACATAAACATTTAAAATGGAAGATATTACCCACATAAACCAACCTACTTGGAATTGAGCGGGTTGACTCGAAATACGGTCAAATGTCCAAGAACGGATCAATAATGGCTTAACTCAAAACTGTTGGGCCAAACTGCAATAGCTGGAAAGTATTGTGCCGCAGATGTAACAATTCAAAAGTTACAGATTACGTAGACAGAATCAAGGAGGTTAAGGGCTAATTCTAAAATACAGAACTTCAGGGATCAAACTGGACATTGACCAAATACACGCGAATCCAATTTCTAATTGTTTCTCAGAATCCGGCGACAACGAATGCGGCTATGGTGAGCCTTGAATCACCACCAAAACTTGAGCAAACTTGAATCGAAGGTCACGTAAGGCTTCGTCTCGATAATACAAAGTCAACCAAGGTATTTAAAGGTCTTGGGTTGGTCTGGAATTTGCCGACGCAAGTCGACGTCGGAGAAGAAGAAGGGAATTAACGAATGATGGTTTTCAGTCTCCACCCATGTTCGATGCTGGTTCGGATAGATTTAAATAGCTAAACGATTATGCTCGCAAGAGGGTTTGATTCAGAACTCATGGCTCTAGCCTAAAGGGATTGAATTACGGTGCCGCCAAGTTACAAGACACATGGAGATCGTGACAATTATTTCAGGTGCCCAATTCGTGGTGTTGGTCGGGAAATAAACAGAATTCGAATTCGAGACGGAAATCCTATAAATGGCGGCATTCAATCCTTCAGAGAGGTGATAGATATGATTTTTGTCTGGTATTGGCAGTCACCGGATAAAACAGGAGTAGCAGGAGGAACAGATAAGGGAGACGATGAAGATGACCAGATTCACTTTCAATCAAAACGACGTCGTTTAAGGACTGGACGAAAAATGAAAAAAAAATTAAAATGGAACTACATCCTTGTGACTCGATCTTGGGTCTTCAAAATAGAGATCAAGAACGCAAACCAGCTTAGCTACTAGTTTAATAATTGATCAAATTCCCATCTCACTCTTTATTAATACACCATTCTGATTGATTCCAATTTATTCATGTTAAGCATTTAGTTAAGCACTTCATAAATACAACTAATACTAAATTCTCACATATAAATTTAGAGACGTTTAGATTAATATTTTCCTACCAGGGTCGGGTATTATTGGATGATTCTCAAGAGATTGTTATTAAGATGGAAACGGAGGATTAAGGGAAAGAAAATAGTAGTCCTGATTTTGTGGAGATTGACGTTAGAAGTGAGAAACATACAAATAGGTCTATCATTTTGGATCCTAAAGTCCCATAATTTTTGGAACCTATTGTGGGCTTGGACGTCGATACAATGGAGTCTAGTTTAGTGGTGGCAGAAGTCTAGTTCATGGATAACTCCAGGGTGCTGGATCTAGCTAGGCATGATTCAGACCCATCATACGGCCCAACTGACTTGATAGGTGCTTCACTTCTCCATGGACAATGTGTGAAGGTGACGAATCCTCTTAAATTATTTGGTGACCATGGACGCATGGGCCAACTCCCTTCTTCCTCTTCCAGATAAACAAATCCCAAACGCAAAAAAATAGTCTCATATCATCATTTCTTTCAAACCGAAGAGGCAAAGTAATTTTGCAAAGTCAAAAGCTTTGACAGCTTCAAAAGATGTCTAATGTCTCTTTTCAGAGAAGTTCCACCTCAATTGTGTTTATTATATCAAAAAGTTTCTTTTCGGAATTGTCGTGGAGCGGCTTATAAATCATTTTTGCAGAGTTTTCAATCATATATTGATGGCATTTGATTTACCGCGTTCATCCCTCCAATTTGATCGACATTTCATGGATAACTGTATCACTTTTGGGTTGAAGTTTAGGATGTTTATGCATTTTAGACCAAAATCTCATTTTAGTGTCTCATACCCGCTCGAGTCCATTTGATGTCGTTTTTAGTATTTTTATAGATTTTCAGGTATTCCACATCAGTGAGGCATTGATCGGAGTGATATGGCATGCACGGAAGATCTAGGGCAAGCAATATGAGGCATTTGGACATTTTGCGACAACTCATGAAGCCCATGATGTGGAAGGATCTCAACTTAGTCGAAAAACATCATAGTTTCGTTTGTTGAACCTAATTCCTAACTCATGAGTCTGATTGATTTGCAAGGCTGGCCATATCGGAAAGCTAGTTCAATTTCCTATAAATTTTTTCAAATATGCGCCTAAGATGTTTACATTTGATTCATTACAAATCACAACCCTTTAGGCGCAAAAGTCAACTTGCAAAATAGGGATTTTCCGTTTTTATTGTTGAGATTTACTCCTCAAAAAGTTGACTCTTGGTTAGGTGCATATCTCAACATTTTAAGTCCTATTTAAACATCGATCTTTTATTCTTTATGCAAAGATCCTTTCAATCAAAATTTAGGGCAGAAATCAAGGAGAAGATGACGTCTTCGAGGAGCCTGGATCGACAATTGTGTTATCAAGATCGGCTGATCGTGTTCTTCGAAGGTTCTCAGCGAATAAAGGTTTTAAGACTTCTTCTTGTAAATCTGATTTCAATTACTTCCTTTGTTGAATTTGATTTGTTCTTCATGATTATGAGTAACTAACTCCCTACTTTGATTAGATGAAACTTAGGTGATTCCTTATGAACGAATGATGTATTGGTTATTTCGATTTATGTAGACTTGAAGCAATTCAGTTAATAATTGATTTTCATTATTATCTTGTGTTTTGCATGATCAACTTGAATAGGATTGTGTTAGATTTGTAGACGACTTGAAAGACCCTACTCATCATAAAATACTGAAACCGATTAACTAGGTTGCCCGGTATCATGAGAGACATGGCTGACTAGGTTAGTCGGTCGTTGGAGTGATTCTAGATCGATAAATCATTGATCTTAGATGCAGACCAGAGAGGGCGGTTTAAAGCTCTAGGATATTGGTAGTAGGTTAGCATTACCCGAAGCGTGACCTAATTAGAGAAGAACGACGATGGTGGCTTATTTCGAGCATGTTTTCCATAAATTGGGTTAATTGATTGCAGTTCGTTTGCTTGGATAGCCTAGAGGGATTCAAAATCTAAGGAGTTTCATTCAATCATTTTTCACACCCGTTTTAGTGTAGTCGTGCAATATTTGTTTTTTTGTTATTTGCTTTTTAGTTTAATTAATAGTTTCAGTAATCATAGAACTGACACCACAAATTGTTTATTATTTTTAATACCTCTCACACGTGGAATTAACGCATAGCGTCAACTTTTCCCGTTCACTTGCCTACGTGGCTTGACGATGTTAGTAACGGTACATATAAAGCTTTCGTGGAACTGGCACATCAAATGTCGCCTCAACTAAAAATAAAAAGTATCCAATTGAAAACATTCAAAAACAATTAAATTATAAACGAATTAGTAAATGAGTTGAGATGAATTATAATAGATGTGGATAAATTAAAAAAAGGGGTTAGCGCGTGCACGCTCGTGGTTTTCTCTCTTATCAGGCAACAAACTTGCATTTTCTCAAACTTATTGCCGGTGAGCCTTTCCTCAGTGGGTGCGCTCTTCTGGGGCCTTGCCGGCAGATGAGCCTTGCCAGTTGATCTCTAAGATCCCTGGATTTTGTTCATTACTGGTGCTTCTCTCTTCCTCGCTCTTCTTCTTGGTGGTTGAGAATTCCTCTCACGTTCCCAGCTCTTCCGAATCTACCCCGACGGCTAGTACGAAGCAGTCTCCTTGTGCAACAACACCTCTGTCTGCTACTAGGGCGTCAATTGTTGGTGAGAATTCTTATGATTTGAAATTCTTTGATGTTCCTGATTTCACTTTTGTTGATGGCGCTTTAACAATCCCTTAAGCTATCTTAGAGAAAGGGTTGCGGAAATAAAAAATGATCGTTGTTGCCCAATTTATGGGGCAGGTCCTCATTTGCGGGTTGTCTAGTCCATGATCAACCGATGGTGGGGAATTGAAGGAGAGGTCGGTTGGTCGAAGCTATCTGAGGGATTCTTTCTTATTGAGCTCCTCTACCTTTAGCTGAGTGATTGTGTGCTTTCTCGTATTTGGCATGTGCCTCACACCACTATGTTGCTTTGCCACTGGTCGGTTGGGATTAGGCCCCTCGATCTTACTGTTAAGGTTGTCCCCTTTTGGGTCACCTTGCACGGTGTTCCTCCGCAACTCCTTACAAACGACGATATTGGTTGGATGGTTAGTCGCATAGGTGAGCATGTTAGGAAGTTTGTTCGTGAATAAATCAATGTGAACATTTGCCTACTCATGAGTAAGGGATGAGTAAGGGATTTGACTATCCATAGTCCTGGTTTGTCATTTTGGATGACGAGGTTGTGCGTATTACTATTTCCACTCCTCAGAGCAGAACTTATAAGCAAGAGGGAGTCATGGTTCCATTCAACCTTTATATTGATCCCTAATGCCTCTATAGATAATGAGGGGAGGCTCCACCTACAAGTGTTAATGTCCCATTGGCTGGAGGGGGATAGGGAAGGTCATTGAGGCTAAGGATCTATTCTGCTTGACCATAGACTCCTCTCTGGACCTAATCTACGTACTCAAGCAAAACCCATTAAAGGTATTAGATGAAATGCCACAACTAGAACATTGCAAAAATCATAGACGATCTGTTCCTCTCTCGAGCTAACGAAGAATCTAGAGTTCTTCGTAAGTGTTCTATAAATTACCGTTCCTCTCAGACGCACTAATTGATAACAAAAAACTCAAGCAAGATGATCAAACAACACTAAATCTGAAATTTAGGTTTAGCAAGAACACCCAATAATTGATGATGTTCGGTTTACCGCGTCCATCTCCCTCATTTAAGCAACATTTCATGCGTAAGTGTATAGCTTTGGGTAGAAGTTTAGGATGTTTTACGCATTTCTAGCTTCTATCTTGATTTAGTGTCTCAGACCCGTTTGGGTTCCATTTGATGTCTTTTTGGAGTGGTTTTAATAGATTTCAGGTACAAAATGATATCGATGCACTATTCGGAGCAATACAGGCATGCATAGGCGAGACGGGGCGAACCAAGGACTTGAAGAAAGTAAATTCTGCATGTTGTCACAAATGGCGCCTTGACCTGGTCAAAGATTGCGCATAGGCTTAGGCACAATATTTGACCGTGTAAGGCGCCATTTGTGACATCGGTCCCCTGGATTTAGGGTTAAAGATTTTGCCTTGACTCTATCAAAGATTGTGCCTTACCTTAGGCGTAATATTTTACCATGGTTAGGCACAATCTTCGACCAATCCAAAGAAAATTCAGGATCTGAAAATCATATTTAAAGACCGTCTCTCCCTTATTCGAAGACAGACTTTCCCAAATGAAAATCATATTTAACGAGCATCTTCAAGGTAAGTTAAAGGAGTTCTGATCGAAAAATAATCAAGACGGCAAATCAAGTTTTGCGCAAGATCGACGAACTTAGGTTTTTCGAGATTCTTCTTGTAACCCTAGTCTGGATGTGTTCTTCTTCTGAATTTGATTTTTGCTCTTCGATTATGACTAGCTAAAAACTTCTCGTTTTTAGATTAGATGAACCCTAGGTATATCCTTATGAACGAATGATTTTACTACATTTGACGATTTATACGAGTTTAATGAACTTTAGTTTATGTGTGATTTCGATTTTGTTATGTTCTTGCCTGATCAACTTGAATAGATCTTTGTCAGATTTTTCTTAGACTAGAGAGAGCTTTCGTATCTTGAACACCAAAATCAAACAACTAGATTAGACGTTAAACCTCATCCGGGAGCTAATGAACTAGTTTGTCGTATAAGCAATTCTTGTTTGTTTAATCGCCTAGCGGGTTCAGCTCTTCGTCTCGAAAGAGCATACTGAGATTCTAGATAGGTAGCAAATTAGCAGACCTGGAAGGGTGTGATTTTGTTTAAAATTTGGAATTTTTCTGTCATTTTTTAATTTAGATTACCGGAGGGGATTCGATGTCTAGGCAGCTTCATCCCTGATTGTCAAAACAATATTCGTAGTCTTGCAAAACTTTACTTTAATGAAATTTTCATTTTCTTTTGATTGATAGATTGGTTCATGTGGCAGCCAAACCACAACTCTTGCTATACCGATTAGTACGTATTGTGACTTTGAATAAAATTCATAAAGAGACCCTAGGGAGATTCGACCCTGATTACTTAGAAAATTATGTTTAGTTTGAGACGAGTAAAATCATTTATCAATAATCCTGAATAACATCAGTAGCAATATCACGAGTTCAGAAACCCATCATCCATACAAAAACTAAACTAAAGTTCCATCTAATCCAAACAATAGAAAGAGGTTTCATATCGGCTAAAGAACTTTAAGCATGTTGTTGATTGTTGGATCAATTTCAAATTTTAGTCTTTTCACTTTTCATTTGTTTTAAAGCTCCTACCACCTCCTTGTTGTGGCGACTGTTTGAAGAGTCTGCAGTTACCGTTAGGTGAGTCTTCGACAAAAACATAAAGGCCGCAATGGAAGAAAGGATGGCATTCATTGCCGACGCTGGTCGTCAACTTCCTCTCGCAATCCTCCTCCTCCGTAGGCATCGACTTCCTTCTCGAGTTGCTGCGTAGATCTGGATCCTTGAGAATAATAATATTTTCCGATGAAATCTAAAATCAACTTGACTGTGACTTAAATGTTGTTTTAGGATCATCGTCTGACCATTTTAACCCCGCACCTTTCTTAATCATTTTTGAAGGAAAAAAATATCTAAGAATCACAGTTGGAGGAAAAATATCTAGATTTTTGGTGCGTTGACCATTGACATATAATGGAGTGAAGTAACCTCGTCTCTGGATGACAAGTGTCATTTGGCTTTTTAGGGTAAAAAATGTTGTGGTTGGGTTTCTTGGCTTTGGTAGCTTATGAATAAGTTAAGAAAGGAGCTCCCTCATAACATTTCTCAATTAATATAATGCACTCCTCTCTTCTCAATCTCCTCATCAAAGTCATCGCCTTTGTCTAAACCTTGAGGAAATACAACTCTCCCGTCATTCTTACTTCCCCAAATCCCAATACATAAAATTCCATGATCTGATTTGCCGAGGGAGAGCGAGGGAATGATGGATGATGATGGGTACGAGAAATTGGGGCCAAATTACGAAGAAGATGGAAAGAAGGGAAAGGGGAAGAAGGGGAAATACTATCAGCTGGTTGAATACAGTGCATTACCCAGTTTCATGAAGGACAACGAGTACATCCATCGCTACTACAGAGCCGAATGGCCTTTGAAACACCTCCTCCTCAGCATCTTCACCATCCACAACGAGACCCTCAATGTCTGGACGTATGTATTCATTCATTCGTTCATTCATTCATTTGCATCTTAATTAGGTCTTCCTTTCTGATATTCATTCCCAATTTTCTGGTGGTAGGCATTTGCTTGGCTTCTTTCTCTTCTTGTTCCTCACCATTTACACGGCGATGAAAGCCCCCACCAATGTTGCGGATCTCAATTTCTTGCGTCACGTGTTGAGGAATTCTGGTTTCTGCAATCAACTAGCGAGTTGCTTACCTTCTTTACCAAACATGCAACATCTTCAGCCTTCCTTGTTCACCAATTGGAGTCTTGTTGTTAAGCTTCTCAACCACTGTCTCCCTGATTCACTCATAAACATGTACCAGTACCCCACTCACTCTCTCCATCTGGTAAAGTTCACTTCTTTCTTACCTAATCTTACATTCATTCTCTTGTATTTGACATGATCATTCTCTCTGGAATCATATTCTTATAATTCTGATTATAAGTTGCTACAACAAGCTCTTTAGAAACTATCTAGAGTCGTCAAAGAATCGTGGATTGCATGCAGGTTTTCTCTGATCAAACTAGTTAAGCTGTGTGGAATTAGTTGCTTCCAATCTTATGTAAATTATGCATGCGTCGTCTAATACTAGAAAAAGTGACAAAAATGTAATCTCAATCCTTTTGCTGGGTTTTATCCCAAACAGATCTCTATACCTTTAACGACTGTGGTAGCATGTTTATCTCTGGGTTGATGAAAGACTCTATATAATAAGCAAATTGTATGAACTAACAAAGCCAGAAACTTGGCCTTTCGGAGAGAGATCACTAGTTTATTTCATATTTCTCACATAGAGTTAAACATGGTAAATTAACTAACTGCAGCAGCAAGGAGACAATACAAGAGAAGATGCTATGGTAGCTCCCCTCCTCTTGCAGTTGCAGCAGCCCATCACTAGATGGCCATTCTACGCATTCATGGTGGGTGCAATGTTCTGCCTCCTAGCCAGCACCATCTGCCACCTCCTCTCCTGCCATTCTGAGCGGATGTCCTACATTGTCCACCGATTTGACTATGCTGGAATTGCAGCTCTGATCGCCACTTCATTCTACCCACCAGTCTACTACTCCTTCATGTGCAATCCTTTCTTCTGCATCCTCTACCTGGGATTGATCACAGTGATGGGGGTTGTAACCATCGTCTTCTCCTTGCTGCCTACGTTCCAGAGGCCTGAATTTAGGAGCTTTCGGGCATCACTCTTCTTCGGGATGGGGGTTTCAGGGGTAGCTCCCATACTTCACAAGTTGGTGTTGTATGGGAACCAGCCGGAAGCACTGCAAACGACTTGTTACGAAGTACTGATGGGGGTTTTGTATGGTTTGGGGGCTTTGGTTTATGCGAAGAGGGTTCCTGAGAGATGGATGCCTGGAAAATTCGACATCGCTGGGCAGAGTCACCAGCTGTTTCATCTTCTGGTAGTTGCTGCTGCTTTTACTCATTACCAGGCTGGGCTTGTTTACGTGAAATGGAGGGATTTGAATGGTTGTTAATTTCTCTCTTTCTTGTGCGTCATTGAGTTCCTTCCTTTGTGGTATTATGAACCAAGTTACGAAGCTTGGCAGCGCAAAAGTTATTCCACGCGCCTTAGTGTGAAATTAAATGTAAAACTAAAACTTGCTTTTAAGGCCTCTCGCTTACTAAACAGGTGTTCTAACCATCTGAGCTATGAAAACTCCACTTTTGTTATGAATATTTTATATAAATGTAGTTGAATGCTCATTGTGTAACTCCCATTGCATTGATCATGTATTATATTACTCTCTTAATTATATTAATATTAGAATGTATAGGTTATGGTTTCATAAGCCTATAAATAGGACTCTACATTGTATCATATCTACACATCAATAAGAAACTCTCCCCCTCTCCATATTTTCTCTTGTTCTTGTCTTTCTTTGAGTTTAGTTTTATAACACGTTATCAGCACGAATGCTGTAGTTATCTTCTCGAAGTTTCACGAAGGTTGCTATTGGCTATATCTTGCTTTCCAAAGTTATTATTTTTATTTTTCTATCTTGTTTGTTTTCATTTCTTAATTTTCTTATAGTATCGTTTTTTTAAAACTAAATCTAAAGAAAGGAATCCATTTCTATATTCAATCATATAGAAAATGGTAGCCTTTTTCCTTTTTATGTAAATTTGATATTGTTTTCAAAATCGATTTTTGTTGATGATTGCCACCAAACGTTTTTATAGGTCAAAGTAATCTATTATGCCTATAAAGGCCATGACCTTACGTTTAATGGTTTATAGTCATTGTCTTTGTTTTATCATTTATTCGGACATGACTATTTAGTGTTTTCCTTGATTTTATTTATTTATTTATTATTATCATTAGTGTATTGTTTATATAATTCTCATTCATTACATTATTATTATTTTTAGGCGTTGCTATCTCTATTATATTTAAACACAATTTAATAAAAAGATTGACGATAAATTAGGCACCTTTTAATTGATTATTATATTTATATTTTTTTTAATTATCATTATCTTGCTATTATTACTTTTAGCTTTATAGCTATCATTTCAATTTATTTCAATTAAAAAAAAATTCATAAATCTTTCTTAGTGCCTCTACTCCGATTATTATGCCATATAAACTTCATTTGTTTGATCTCATGGATCTCATTTTTTTTTGCCGTTAAAGTGGTTTGCGTGTTTTATTTTCAATAACATTCATATTGGCTTCTGTTTCATTAGGTTGGCATAATGTTTGTACTGTTTGGATTTAAACATAATGAGTATATTATTTATTCAGAATTTCGTACACCTAGATTGCGCTATTGCTCGGTACACCATATTTTTTTCTTATTGTTGATCATGTTGTTTCTATCATTTGATTTCCACAATTAATTGGTTATAATCCTTTCATTTTTCTTTCACTTTGTTTTATTTTGTTTAACGGTTATTTATTTTATTAATTTTTATTTTAATGGTCATCCTGGAAAATATATGTCATTTCCATATTCATGAAGGAAAAACATGAATTTATTATTTAATGTATTTATTGTCATGTTAATTTCTATCTTATTGTCTCCTTCTTGATTCTTGATATGAATTTATTATTTCAGTTTATGATATGATTGATTTTAAATTTATTTATCTTTCTAATACATTCAACATTTTAAATTTGAGTTCACTACCTTTGATGTTTCGGGCAAGAGTTATTCTTCATGATATTGGAAGCTCAAATCAATTTATAAGGATCTTGGTGAAATCATCAACAATGATGTTTCGGACACGAATTATTCATCAAGATTAAGCTCAAGCTTTCCTCTTCACTCGCCATCATCTTAATGAAAGGCTGGAAAATGAGTACCAAAAGACGGATACCAACCTTTGAAGTGAATGGTTGTACTCACGATAGCTTGAGGTGATTGAATATTCCAAGAGATTCATATTTTCAGAAAAATGGATATCTTAATGTTGATCATCAATTAGAAAAATTATCACTTCATGAAATGAGTGATTGTAATCATATGTCAATGGGGGTGACAATACATATTCTCACGAGTGAACAATACACTATCGTGGAAGAGAAAGACCTAATCTTTCAAAGGTCATAGTCCATCCAAATTTATTGTGATGAGAAAATCCCATATGACACTATCATATTTCTCTCGAAGTGCATACACTTATATCATATTATTTTCCGATGAAAATGTCACAATACATGATTACTATTTCATATACAGAAATCAATGTGGATTTGATGGGCATATAGTACCAAGGAAAGTATTTTTCAACCAATAGTTGAACAAAATCTCGAATAATTATATGATGAAATTCACACAACTTCTCCAGTTTGACGGGAAATTGGTCATCTCGTTGGTGATAGAGATGTGGAAAGATTAAGTTGATATTCATGTTTGAAAAATTCTAGTGACATGAAAGGTGATACAACCATCAATTTTATTTTGATGATCATATCAAAATGATGTTAATTTAGCACTCAAAGCGATTGTGCAAAGACACATTTAATTTGTTACATTGTTCTCGAAAGCATAAGTGACAACATATTATCATTGTTCACATAAGGAACCGTTTAATTCGGATGGGCATAACAATGGTGATTGTATTTTTTTTAGAACGGTTGATCCCTTAATTGGTGAATTGATGGTTGATGAAGTATCTTTGTTTATGATTTGCACCATCCAACATTCTCCTCAACATGAGTATTGTTCTTATGAGAATCAACGTAATACTTGGATATAAAAATCTCATCGATAGTGTATCACATGTCGAGTAGGGCAAAATTAATCTCAACCTCTAGAAGAGATTTTGTATTGTTTACCAATGAACAAGATTCTTATTCCAATAAATTGATGATCACAAGGGGGAGTAATAATGCTCCCGATTCACCAACATGTTATTGTGATTGAGATACATATATATAAATGTAAACTATAAGTTTACTCGTCCTGACAACTATTATTTGGCATAACCGGCGAGACCATCCCGGTTCAATAATGATGCGAATCGATAAGTACCTCTATGGTCAATTTCGATGATTCGATGATCTAAAGTGTATGTTCTATTGAAGATTGTTGTGCATGATGGTCTCAACTTGGGTATTCTAAAGAAATGATTCCTAAGGTTATAGGGATTTAAGTAGTCCTTGTGACTCCCCTACGTCCTGGGAACACGAACGGTTTTTTGTTCTGTCAACAAGGTGTCGTTTCTAGGAAAGCATTTTGACCTTTCCGTTACCCATTGTTGGGTAAATCTCCAACACAACATAACTCATTTTTGGGTTGCTTATTCTCAAATAGAGTAGATTGTTGGATAATCATCAACTAAAGTAAGATCATTTCTCTTACACGAAAAAAGTAAGGGTGATATTTATGGATCCATACACCCGACATGTTGACCAGTTATCTTAATTGATGCATCAACTAGATGGTCACATGTATCTAGAAATCAAGAGCTTGCAAGATTACTAGCTCAACTAGTTTGGTTATGAGCATATTTTCATGATTATCCAATAACGAAAATGTGTCATTAAGACGAACATTTTCCATTTATATTATTGTGAACATGTCATTTACACGAACAACACAAATTCGCATTACGCCAAGAAATTATTATGAATTCCTCCATTATATGTGGTTTTTGGGTCAAAACCTTATACTTCCCATCTATGGATACATGGATGTGATATACACATCTAAATTGCTCCACCACAATTTATTAGGGTGAAATCTCAATGAAGATTTGGCAATTATGTTGATTACGAGTTCATCGATGGTAAAATATTTACATCGTTGTCAGGAAATTTTGATGACTCGTTTGGAGGTTTATCAGTCATATAATCATAATTCTCAACATTATGTAGAGAAAATCAAAGGTTGGCACAAAGATTCGATGAATAATCATCATATCATTTTGATCCTCGCACTAAACAATATGAACGTGAAGTTCAAAAATGTATAATTCATTATCTGCCAGACACTTTACTGACCCAACGAGAGTAAAGTTTTCATGTGCCAACTCAAACTGCTCCAATAACAATAATGCCAATATTGGGCAATCTGACATCACAAATGAGTCTAAAACCCACAAAGGCGTGATAGACCACTCGGTTCCAAAGAAAAAATCCTCAAAAGTGGAATGGAGCTATATATCAAGATGGTCAAATTGAGGTTAAGATTATTTAAACAAAGCCACCAAGAGAAACAAATAATGTGCTCAAGAAGAGTATCGAATTTCGAAAGATATCAATATATATCTCAATTATCTATATCTTGGATGGAAAATATTGGAACCCCAATGAAGTCAACGTCGACGAAATATTTGCGCATAGTGCAACGCTAAATATGATAGTTGAAAATGAGGATCATTAGCCAAAATGCATGCACAGATAGAAATGATTGGCTAAAAAATTTCAATTTGAGGCAAATTCAAATTCCCAAGAGAAATGAAAAGTTTTAAGACATCAAGTCGTTATACATTGAGATGTAAAGTATGAGTATGAGAAGTTATGAAACATCTCATTTTTGAAAGGTTTTGTACAACAAACCTATAACATTTTGATTATGAGAAAATATATTCTCATGTGGTGGATACAACTACTTTTTATTATTCGATTAGTCTGGCAATTTGTGAAGAGAAAGAGTTTGCCCCTAATGGATGTCCTTGCAACCTATATGTATGGTTTTCATAATTAGAATACACATGTGTATATGAAATTCCCTTGAGGATTTATTTTGCTATAAGCAAATAATTCAAGTTCGCGTGAACGATATTCAATTATATCCAATTGACGTCATATGAATTGAAAGATTGAGAGACATGGTACATTTAGCATATCATACATTTCTTTATGCATATAATTTCTTCTTCATTTCAAGTTGATTTTTTTTTTGAAAAATCATCTTCGTCATATTTTATGGTTTCAAAATTCTTACCAAAATTTTCTTAATTTAATTTTATATTTTAAAATGTGTCTCTTTTATTTTGACATAATTGGATGTGATCATCTTTTGTTACATAGATGACATACACTTTATTGAGCTCGTAAAGAGTTTCTCAAAGCAATCAACTATTGATTAGCTATAGAGTTCGAGATGAAAGATGTGGAAGATTACCACTAACTTGCCAATTGTGCATCTCTCTCGAACATGATTTTCGTATATCATTAATGATATACTAATTATATCCAACAAAAAGTTATATGGATATGACATGGCTATCAATGCATGGATGGTATTAAGATCACCATGTGACTCTATGTCCATTTTAATCGACCTTTATTGAGACACAAGAACTATTCGGTATTGTAGTAATAATCTTGGTCATATTTGTGTTAGTTAACCATAAATTGGTCTTATGTGGTAATTTTATCACTTGGTGGGCTGTGAAACCAACTTATAAAGCTACACCACCATTTCACGAGATGATTTTATAAATCATGCATGATATTTATTTTGCATATATCCTTGAGTTGCAAGAAAATGTTGCAACGTGATGTGATGATTATGTACTCTTTTTCCTTCACTAGGTTTTTATCCCATAGGGTTTTCCTAGTAAGGTTTTAATGAGGCATATTCTCATCTAATGGTCATCCAAGGGGAGTGTTTTGTAAATATTGATTATGGATGACCATTGATCATATTGATGCATACATTATATGCACAAACTCCAATGAGTTGAAATATTCGCACTACAAGTGCCCTCAAGCGATAACTTGGTTGATTTAATCACCAAGACTCTCCATACATCAACTTTGGAGAAGCTAGTCCTAACAATGACAGTTCGAGACATGAAGAATCTCAATTGATATCATAATGAGGGGGAACGGTGTTATCATCAGGGGGAGGCGATACACACTGCACTCTTTTTCCCTTAACCATGGTTTTTCCCAATGGGTTTTCCTGGTAAGGTTTTTAACGAGGCAGCATCAAATAGTGTATTCGATAATGATGTCTAATTTTTACCCAATGGACATTCAAGGGGGAGTGTTATGAATATTTTATATAAATGTAGTTGAATGCTCATTGTGTAACTCCCATTGCATTGATCATGTATTATATTACTCTCTTAATTATATTAATATTAGAATGTATAGGTTATGGTTTCATAAGCCTATAAATAGGACTCTACATTGTATCATATCTACACATCAATAAGAAACTCTCCCCCTCTCCATATTTTCTCTTGTTCTTGTCTTTCTTTGAGTTTAGTTTTATAACAACTTTCAATATTTCCATTGAAATATTTATAATCATTTCGATTTGGTTAGCATCTCCGCTCTGATACCGATTTAATATTCTTTCTTAATATTATTTATTTTCTCATATTATTTAGTAACTTGTCACATACCATCTTCGTCTTAGCCCACGGCTGCCTCTTGCTGCAATATTTTGGTGAGCATAGAAAACAAATTTCCAACCTTATATAACTTTTGGCGAATTTTTGCACGGAACTATGCAGTTATTTGTGAACTTTTGCGTGGTTCCTATCAAAATCCGTTGAGCACTTCAGTTTTGAGGTTCTAGTCACTCTAATTATTCCAATGATGTTCCAACAATAGGGAGTCATTGATTTTGAAAATTCAAAGAGTCACTTTCTCAGGTTGTTTGGGTTCGATTACTAAAAATGCTCGACTACCCACGCCAGGATATCATCTCCGCTCTACAACATTACAAACCCTCCAGGATTTGGAGAAGCATTCTGAAGGGCCGAGAAGCACTAAATAAGGGGCCATCGCACTTCAAAACAACGGCCACTACAAAGTTGGTGGTTATGTTGATTTTTTTTGTTGCGGGACAATTTGGAAGATGGGAAATGATGGACGGTTTAAAGGATCTCCCCCTTCCAATGGAATTTAGAATGGAAAACAATCATAGGACTGGATTACTTATTCAACCCCTTCTTTTTTGAACTGATTTTCCAACAATCAAAGTAGAGTCTCACCACCAAGGAGTATCCCGTACAAACTATTGTGTGATAGTTTGATAGTTACGTTCCAATTATTTGATAGGAGATCACCAATGTTTTATTTCTTTGTCAAGAACGACCAAAATAGTTACTTGATAAAAAATTGTTTGCTTATTTCATTTCATACCCAACTTAAATATAAAGAGGAGGAACTGACTCCCACTTTTCTTGTTCCAATGTCCCACAAAAAGGAGGTGGAGACAACAATTGCAATAGAAAAAATTATGGCCTCGTTTGGTATAGAGGAAATTATGAGAATTTTGTCAAAACTCAGAGTAACAAACAAACACTTGTTTGTTTAGCTTTAATTGGCCAGTGTTTTACGAAAACACTTTTCCCCCGAGCCCACATTTCCTGTCAAATGTGTCTTTTTCAAATACATGGTGTTGAGGATGTTTTCTTCAAAACTCTGAGTTTTCGTAAACAATGGATATATATTGTCATTATTACCCCCAACTTCCTTTACGGCTATAACGACTATAACAATCGAGGTGGGGAATAAAAGTGAGATATTGGTTTGATTAGCCAAAGCATGTAATATATTATTCCAATTATGTAATGCATATTTGGAAAAACTATATGATTAGCCATGACATATTATAATATATGGTTGTAGATATGTACAAATATTAATTCTTCTTCCCTGATAAATAAAAGGAGTGGTAGGTGTCGGATTTATTCTCATTTATATTTAGTAAGATATGGTATGAGTATGGTACAATATTAATACGTTCATAGTTTCATACATTGTTTCAACATAACAATACGTTTAAAATTTCAGCAACAATTAGAAAATATTAAAATTTTAAAATTAAACGGCTCTACAATAGTACGAGAACGGAAGTTCTAAACGCATATAGTATGTATATGTGTATTATACAAGTATTAAACGAATTTTTGCTAACTAGAAGATGACGAGTCTTGAAATTGGATTTCAAATAAGGGCATCATGGTCATTGCACAATAAATTTCTAACAAACTGAAAATTGTATTTGAATTACAAACCTCGTTGCCAAACAATGTAATTGAAATTACACAATCTCTGATTCCTCAATTCCCAATTTTCATATTTCCTCCATTTTCATTCCCCCATACCAAACGACCCCTAAGAGGTATCGGGTGAATTTTTAAGAAGATAATTTAAATAGTTAGAAAACTTTAGGGTCATACTATTTTAAGAAATAAAATGTTTGGATGTGTCATTTAGATAATTGTTGGAACTAGATAATTAAAAAATTAAATGAAAAAAAAAATTCTTCTAAAACTCCTTCCCCAAACTAGTGATTTCAATATAAGCTCAAAATCTCTAAGGACGCACACAGAAAATTCAATTCTCTAAGATTCTACTCCAATTAACTGTAACCCAAACAGTCTATTTGGCAAAATCTCTAACTTAGAGATTTTAGGGTCCAAATCACCCAAAATCTCCTACTATTTTCACCTACACAAACAAGGTCTAATTCAAAGTAAAGACTTCAACATCAAAGACTAATTCAACAAAGGACTAAACTAACTACTACTACTACTGCTGCTGCAAGAAATTGACTGAGATCGAGGCCTACGATTTCATTCCTTGGTGAAGTTAGGGTTGGGCCTTTGTGGCCGGGCCGTGCGACATGGGCTCGAAGTAGCCTTCCTACCATATATTTTTAAGTACGACGTCCAGAAGGCGGGAATTACAGTGATCATGTTCAACTCCAATGGGCATACAATTAATGGGAGGGCATCTAGAGTCTTTTGTAGCTAAGGCTACGATATGTGCTGAAGCAATTGCTATCCGCACAGGTTTTCTCATTTTTGCTCGAACTTGTAGCAGAACCATCATTCTTTCAGACAATAAGGTTATTGTATTTGCACTTATTGTCAGCGTAAAAGGGTTAGGGAACATTTGTACTTTGGCAATATGCCCTAACTCGGCCAAAGGGTTTTGAATATAAGGGTGTTGTCGGCCCTATTGTTTGTCATTTAGTTTTTCCTCGTCTCTAAAGACAATAATAAACTCTCTTCTTCCTCGTGGACTAGTCGATCACTATGATCGAAAATCAGGTTAAATCTCTTGTTCTTCTTGTGTCTTCTTCATTCATTCATGTATTCACTCTTCGTATTCACATAATTACCATGTACTCTTCCTTGAACATTGTTTTCAGTACCATACTCCTTCCACTTTCTTGACGCAGTCCCTGCCACCTCTTCCCCATTTCCCCCTCTTTGACGACCTTTCATTCAGACCACCACCAGCACCACCACCAGACTCATCATCCTCCCAACCACCACCCAACATTCCTACTACCCCATTCCATCCTACCACTGCCACCTCACCTCATCCACCGACACTACCACCGAACTATCGCCTAAGTCTCTATTCTTCCCACCTCCCAACGGGCCTCGCTTTTGCCTTCTCGCTCTTCTACACCCGTTGATCCTCTCCGTCGCTCCACCCGATCGACCTATGCCATTCCTCCCGCTCACTTGCTAGATTAAACGTCCTACTCCACAACTCCTATTTCCATCCCTACTGCCTACAAACAACCAACACATGATCCAAATTTGAATACTGCCATGGTACCAAATCTGATGCCCTCATAGCCCAGAATACGTGGTCCCTTGTGCCTCGTCCTCCACATGGTAGTGTTTTTGGTTCGAAATAGGTGTATAATGCCAAATTTCATCCTGATCGCAGTTTTGATTTATACAAAGCTCACCTGGTTGCTCAAGGGTTCAAGCAGGATTATGGTATTGAATATGAAGAGACATTTGCTCCTGTTGAAAAGATGTGTACGGTTCGAGTTCTCTTAGCTCTTATTGGTCAACGTGCATGGCCAGTCTATCAACTGGATTTAGAAATGTCTTTCTTAATGGAACCATGGAATATCCTCATGGCTTTAAGAAGCTTACCCCTGATACGGTTGGTCTTCTTCATCGATCGTTGTATGGTTTTAAGCAAGCACCTCGGGCGCGGTTTGAGACTTTTCAGACCCAAACTCCAGAGTCGGGTTTTTTCCAGAGCTTGTGTGACACCCTAATTTTGGGTTGATTATCGATTCTGGATTTTTATCTGAGTTTCAGAGTTCTGGAAATCTTTGACGGGTGGATGACCATGGGTGTGACCGTGAGTCTGTCACAGGTGTGGTTGTGAGATAAACCATGGCGTGGTCAGCTAAAGATCACAACCGTGACCATTAGTAGGTGATAGGTGCGATTGTCAGGCAGTCACGAGCATTGTGGTAAGTCCGTCATGGGCGTGGTGGACTTATTATAAAACCAGAGTCGCGACCTGCAACTCAGAATTCACTGAAACAAAAACCTAGAAAATTCTCTGACGAACGGCGTTTTCTCTATTAGGAGGTGGAGGAGGCAGAGCTAATCAATCCCAGATCATTGGCAGAGGGTTAGAGAGGATAGATGACGCTTCAGAAGGTAATCAATCTTCTTCTTCTCTCTCAGTCTTTTGATTTTAAACCCATGTAGAAAAATCCTGACAATTTAGAGATTTGAGGATTTGGCCGAAAAAGAAAATAAAAAAAATTCATTTCCCTCCCAATTCATTTTCCTGCAAATGAACTATTACCTATGTTTTAATCCCAAATTTGCCCATTATCTGTGTCATTTTGATTTAACACGAATTTTCTTATAAAGTAAGCTCTCGGTTGAATAGCCGGTCATCGATTTCTCTTATATGGTAGACACATATATCAAGCATATATATAATTTTTATATAGCACTAGATTTGATCCCACATGACTCTAACGCTATCCTCTTCAAGATCTTAACACAAAGAACGCACATCGTTTGAATTTAAAATTTAAACGAGGTGATTTGAAATAGCTAGTTATTTGAAATCACTAATACCTTAATTTATTTTCAAAATGGAGATTGATTCTAGTATTTAAAACAAAAAAGTTAAATTAACTTATTTAATAAAAGACTAGATTGTCCTCTAGTTTTAATATTAGTGTTTTAAATTTTGTTGTCACTTCGAAGTTTTAATTTGGTCAATATGACATTTTATCTCCAAATCTCTCTAAGGATCTTCAAATCCCACCAAACTCATGGCGATTTCAAATCACACTTCAAATTAGCATGGGACTACATATGATGATTTCAAAGCTCCACCATTTTTAACAATCAAACAAGGAATTTTGTCGAAATGACTTGAGTCCACCAATTCCTCCCAAATCCCGCTCCAACATCCAAAAATCAAACAACCTCTTAAAATAGGAGAATGAGAAGGACCATTATGTGAAACTATTGCTATATAAGATATGAGGCTCTTTCTATTCATGCATTGACGACGTTCGATTCACCGTGTTCATCGCCCTCGTTTAAGGGACATTTCATGCATTTTTGTATAGCTTTTAGTAGAAGTTTAGGATGTTTCTTGCATTTTAAGCTTCTATCTCGTTTTCATATCTCAAACGTGCTCGGGGTCCATTTAATGTCGTTTTAGAGTATTTTTTTATAGACAGGTACATAACAACATCAAGGCCTTATTCATAGCAATAAAACATGCGTGAATGAGATAGGCACGTTGGAAGAATGAAAACAAAGACTAAGGGCTTAAGCTGGGAGTAATGTGCGTCCAGGATCATCATAATGTGCAGCATATATTATGACGATTCGTCAGCGTACAATACAGCAATGTGATTGCTTTGGCTTGCTTGCTGGTACCAATTATTTCCTTGTGCAAGGGACCACACTTAAGAGAATACCTATCAAGGACCACCATGGTTTCCAAGCAAGACAAATCAGCCACAACAACAACACATCTAAGATAACTTAGCTTCTGGAGGCATCAACAATAAGCTCTTTCAATTGATGAAAAAAGTGTAGGAGCAGATTACTAACCAACAAGTTGTTTTGCAGGGACAACAAGCTATGATGCAAAGGATGGATGCCTTATTTACATCTATATCGTAGAGGGTTGATCAAAAGCCTCATGGATAGCTCCCAATCAATACGAAGCAGAATCCCAACGATAACAATAGCAAATGGGTCATGGAGATGAAGGCAATCTCACTTCAAAGCGGGAAGACAATCCAAGGGAATCCACAATTCCATCCCACAACCAGAAATGGTACCAATGGTGTAGCAATTGACATCCTAGAGGAAGCGAAGGAAGCGCGAGCCAACACAACCACACTGTCTCTAAGATCTCCAAGGCCACCAACAAAAACTTCATCTTATCACCATAAGCCACCATCAAGAAATACAATTGAAAACCACCCTACCCGGTCGCTATCAAGAAGAAGGACCTCTCCAAAGACTTTGAGAGATTCATGGAGCTTATAAAAAAGCAAGAAGCCACTCTCTCTTTCTTGCAAGCCTTCACAAATTTCCAGCTTATGCAAAATTTCTGAAGGATGTGCTCAACAAGAACATCAACCTCAATGATGCCACATAAGTCACTGTCTTTGAAGAAGGATCAACCATCCACATCACACCCTTCAAGCGAAAAGACCCATGGAGCTTTACTTTACATTGCATGATTAAGCATATAAAGTGAATCGTAGTCTTACTGATCTAGGTGCTAGTATTAATGTGGTGCCTTATAGCTTATATGAAAAACTAGACCTAGGTGAACTTAAACCGACTGTTATAGTTCTTCAACTTGTTAATAGATCTCTTATGAAGCCTAAAGGTACCATGGATGATGTGCTGATTGATGTAGGAATTTTTGAGTTCCTTGCTGATTTTGTTGTGTGTGATACCCATGATGATGATTGCAATATCTTATCAGGTAGACTTTTCTTAGCTACTCCGGAAGCCATAATTAATGTGTGCAAAGTTTGTTTAACCATAAAAGTAGGGATGAAATATGCTAAACTGCATGATAACAATGATATTTTTGAAATGTTTGAACATTCTCACTTATTTCTTTGAGATTTATGTGTTATTACAAATGTCTATGGTGAATTTTTGGACGACATGGAGCGAAGGGCACATGCAAAAGCACTTGAGCAGCTCCAATCCTATTCAGGACTGCCACCAACTTTGGAGCTTCATAAGATCCCAAAGATTACCACTTGATACGAGGAGCCATTAGAGTTGGAATTAAAGCTACTTATGGAGCATCTCGAGTACGCCATCATGCGTGAAGATTCAAAATTGCCAGTGATCTTCAGCTCCAAACTCAAATCACAACATAAGGATCAGCATATCAACCTCTCGAAGTACAAGTAATCATTCCTTCATTCAACACCCACAAGATCAACCTGGAGGAAAATTTCAAACCAGCCACAAAATCCCAACTCAACCCAACGATGCGAGAAGTATTGAAGAAGGAATCATAGAAGCTGCTAGATGCAAGAATCATTTATCCAATTTCTAACAGTAAATGGGTTAGTCCTACGTAGGCTGTGCCGAAGAAAGGAGGGTTCACCGTTGTCCTCAATGACATATGCGAGTTGAAAATCACGAGAGCAGTTACTAGATAGAGAGTCTGCATTGATTACATGCACGTCAATGATGCTACCAACTGGGGCCATGTGAAACCCGCCCCTAAAAGACACGACCGAACAACTAGTTTGACCATGCATACTAATTCGGGTTCCACTAGACTCGACTCAAACTGACTTTAGCTAACATTCTCATAACAAGCAATAAAGAATGAAAAAATCCTTTATTAAAACCATTAATACAGAAAAAATAGGAATCCTGGATTCTTAAATACAAGCGTTAAATCACAACGGACAAAGAGATACAACTCAGTCTTAAAACATCAAAAACTGATATCAACTGATATAAAAACCCGACCAGCTCTCCCCACCTCCAGCTCTAGTACTTGTGACCGAACACACAAATACATACAAAATGAAAACAACTAAATGGGTTTAGTTCTAAACATCATCTAAGGCAGAACCGTGTCCGATCATAGAAAAGAGAAGCATCAAAAGATAACACATCAAATACTCTAGTCTACACTAGTAATGTCACCCTTTGTTCCTGTAGTTTTCTGCCTAGCATTAGCCACCCCTATCATCATGTGGATAGCCTCATAGTGGATCAGACCATGAAACCACCCTAAACAGTCTGAGTAGCATCTATATACATATTTGACACGTCCTTAACCTTTCCTTGATTTCCTTAGGGATTGGCAGTTCGGGGGTGGGTGACTAACACATACACAACATTGGGATCTAGTCTAGCTAGGTCTATCTTATCCTATTTTGAATAGTGAATCATATACGACCACCGTCGTTGACTGGACCTCAACCGACACTAAGATCCATGACCATTCCTTCCAAGTATCAATTGTCGTCAAGGATTTAGGAGGGAGAGTAACTTTATCTCCTCACGATATGCCGCCCTTGGTTAGGAAGGATACTCCCAACAATCCTTATATACTAAAATCCTCACACCCGCTGCCACATTACCACCACGCCCGTGGTCAATAACCAACCACTCTCGTGGTGAACAAACAACCACGCTCGTGGTGACTCCCACCGTGCCCATGGTCATGCACACACCTTGCCCAAAGTCAACTCTTCGAATTAAATAATTCGATTTCAACTCCACAACTTCTACTCCACGAGTAAGATTTTAATCATATCAAAATTTTAACTATTGAACCCAAAATCAAGGTGTCACAGACCACTTCTCATTTCTTTTCATTGATCAAATATTAAGAGATGAGTGATTCCCACCACATTCTTAAGGAGGAACTCATGTTACTCCAAGCAATAATACAACTGAGACCCCTCAATATCGGTTAAGGGTTATAGTAATGCACTTTCACATTCGTCAAAGCGGGAAGATGTCAATTTTGCCTAAAGTTCAGTTTTTAGGTTGGCTCGTCCATCACAAAGGCACATATGGGATCAAGTTCCTTAGCCACGATATCGGTGGTGTATTTGGGGGCCAATGGCCTACATCAAATGGACATCAACCTCGATCTTCCGGGTCTTGATTCAGATATGATTCACGCTCGCCATAGCCGCTATGGTGCACCAACTACCCAAATTGGATGAGGAAAAGGACAGAGACATGGACGGGATAGAGGCTTCAGTGGTGGAGGGTGGCTAGAGAGGTGATGATGCGTAGATCGGTCAAGAGGAACCACTATTTTAGGTGTTCATGATTCCTCCACCGTAATGGCAGCCACTAACTCCACCACCAGTTGGCATGTGGGGTCGATTCAGTAGTGGCAGACTTCCTATGGAGGGCAGCTTTTCATGGCAGCAGCAGCAAAATACTTGGCAGACAACCATTTCCTCAAGACAACTTCGATGGTAGCGGGAATAAGCTAATTGGCAATATCACAGTTAGAAGAGCTAGATACAGTAAAGGAAGATTAGCAGCACCCACTAACAAGGTTCTCAAACTTCTCTTAGGACTTTTTTTCATTTCTTCATTTTGGATCATGGATCCCATGTTATTCTTTGTGGAGATTGGACACTTGTCCTTATTACTTTTTACTTTATTTTGGTTTCATGTGTTTGAGTCTTTTCAGGAGTTAGTGTTGCCGAGTTTCCTCTAGATCGTTCTCTCTTGCTTCTCTAGTCTCTCACAACTTTTAGGTATTCCTATGACACTTTTCTGTTTCATTCAGTGAGGACACTCTCCGAACTAAGTGTGGGTAGTGTGTATAGGAAACCTATTAGATAGCTTCTTTAGGTTGTTGTGTTTCCATGTTAAGTCCTAAACTCGAGATTTATGGAAGCATCTTTGAATCACTTTCTTAGCATGATTATATTGCCGAATGATTTGTGCACTTGAATGGCTAACTAGCTTTGTGAACCTTGATTTTATAGGACTTAGGCCAATGATCAAAGTCTACTGATTTGTTCTTTAGAGCTGCTTTTCATATGTTCTTAGTATCCCATGCTCTCGAATTTGATGTTACTGGACATGCAAGTTAACGATTTACCATCTAACAAGACAACGCGAGGCCTAAAACCAATTTTATGTCCCCCTCATTATATCGTATCCAACTTCTTTCAAGCTTTTATTTGATCATTGTGTACATTAGTGGCATGTAACTCGGTCGAGTCTAGGAAAATCTAGAAGCGACTAGGTTTAAGAAAATACAGGAGTATCTAGTCTCCCTTAGTAGTAATTCTTGTACAGTTTCATTTTGTTTCCGAAAAAAACAATGTCTTATAAAAAATAACAATAAGAAAAAATATAAGTATTTGATAGTTAGAATAATAAAAGTGTGACATCCCAATTTTGGGCTGATGTCTGGTTCTGCAATACTGAAGCGAGTCATGATTGAGTTGTCGATCACGGGCGGTGTGGATGATTGCCCATCATGGTCGTGGTTGTGAGGCAACCACATGCGTGGTTGACAGGTCATCACAGGCGTGGTCAGTGGGTATCAGGACCGTAGCTGTTAAACGAACACGGGTGTGGTTGCAGACTCACCACGGGGGTGGTCAGCATTTAACCATGGCTGTGGTGAAGAGTGTATATAAACTTACCATGACTGCAACTCTTCATAATTATAAAACCTTATTTCCTTTCTCCCAATTATTTCCTGACGAGCGGTGATTTTTCTCGGAGTCTGATTAATCAAAGGAGAAGACAGGATTGGATCGTTCCCTATATGTGAGTAGAGATTTAGAGAGTTAAGGGGGGTCATATATGTGATCAGACTTCATCCTCTCTTAATCTCTTTAGTTGTGGTTAGTTACTTTGCTGATAGTTTCAATATTGGGACCAACATGGGATTTTTTCCCTTGGATATATTAGGAGAAGAGATTTAAGTACTGGGACGACCTCCTCGGTTCAGACCCTTCAGGAAAACGATTAGAGGTGGGGTTAATGTTTATTGCTTTATCTAGTAGAACTGTAGTTAGATATAGGGAACCATATTATTGTTTTCTCCTATGATGAATGATGATGCAGAGAAAGAGCTCTCAAGTTTGTACAATAACGTATGATCTGCTGTACAAAATAATCCAACGATGTTGAGCATGAAGCTCTAAGGCGTTGATTTACTATTTAGAATATTACAAGTTAGATTTAGCGAGATTAGATGTTGATGTTGTGAATGCGTTGGTCGCCCACCCCAGATTGCACCATACCTTAGGAATATAAAGGAAATGATAAGGACGTGTTTAGTATGTCTACAGATGCTGCTCACACGTTTTAGGGTGGTTTCATGGTCTAATCCACTATATGATGTTATCCGTATAATGTTAGGAGTGGCTGGTGCTAGGTAGTATAATTACATGAGTAGTAGGGTCACATTATTAGACTAAAACCTAAGATGATCTCTCTGTTTATCTATGTGATTTCCTTCTTTCCCTACCAGTCACTATTCTGCGTGATGATGGCTAGACACTTAGTGCATATCACTGACCCCATATACGTATATATGTACGTGCGCTTCTGGTTCTACAATAGCCGATATCTCAACTGATGGGTTCTACGAGTCCATGAGAGAGGTGCATGGAGGATGGTTAGCCTATTGTTGTGATGAGTTCTCATTCTAGTTTTCAGTATGTTTTCAAACTCCCATATGTTTTGGGATGAACTTGTTTTCATGTTTAGCACGTTTATAGTGTACTTGATGGTTGATGTTTGCTCATTTGGAGCTTTGAGATGTTACATTACTTCTAGTTTATGTAGCTGAACTATAACAGAGTTTGGTCTTGTGTTGTGTTGTCTTGAAAGATTTATACCATTAGTCTAGTGGACCGTCGTGATTAGTATGCACGGGTCAAACAAGTGGTTCAATTGGGTCTTTTAGGGGTGGGTTTCTTAAAAAGTGTAAAAACTCTCTATGTAGTTTGTAATCTAGGGATAGAAAAGCTAGTAAAGCTCTTAAATGTATGGATCATTGCATAGTAGATCATTGTTGTAGGTAACTCTAGCTCCATATTAGAGTAGACATAGTCGTCCGCCACTATGTATGCACCACCACATATTACATTTTCCCTCTTATTTTATTATGTCGACATTACAACCCTGAATAAAAGAATAAAAGACCTCTTGATTAGTGTTTGAAGCACCTTGATGTGATGAGTAAAAGTAGGTTGATGTGTAAATGTTGGAAGCGCGCCTCATAGTTGATGAAGGAGAGCATAAACACTATCCCTAAACACTTTGAGTGAGAGTATATTGGCTTAAGCTTTAGGCCGTGCCCCTTTGAGAGATTAGAGAAAGTTTAGATGAGTCGTATAACATGCATGATGATGTGTGGAAAGTTGAGGAATTTCTTGCGGGGCCTTACTTCCCAGATTGGTTATGCTTCAAGGTTTGCTTGCTTGTTAAGTGATTTATGGGTAATTTGAGAAATATGGATTTTTCTAAGAATATGCCAAGTATTTTGAATCAATTGTAGATGTTTTCCTTGGCGATTATGCTTTTTGCTTGAGGACAAACAAAGCTTAAGTGTGGAGTGATTTGATGATGTTTTATTCACCGTGTTCACCGTCCTCATTTAAGCGATAGTTGATGTCTTTTGTATAGCGTTTAGTAGAATTTTAGGCTGTTTCTTGCATTTTAAGCTACTATCTATTTATGGTATCTCGGACTCGCTTGGGGTTTATTTGATGTGGTTTTGGAGCATTTTTTTATAAAACTCTGTAAATTTTAGGTACATAACCACATCGAGGCATAATTCAGAGGAATACAACATGTGTGAATGAGCTAGACGAGTCGGAAGAATGAACAAGGGCTGGAGATGGGTGTAATGTGCACCTTGCATCATCATAATGTGTAGCATATATTATGACGAGTCTTCAGCGCACATTGCACCGACGATTTTGGAGACCTCTGATGTTTGGGTGTAGTATGTACCTAAGGTCCTTCATAATGTGCGCTAATATAGGCTTAAGGTCCGTCATAATGTGCGGCACACATTATGACCCATAGGGCGCATATTATGACGACCGACAACAATTACGATTTCTCTCCTATGTACGAGGGGCTTCTTTCATTCTTAACACACACCTTTTGGAAGAAATTTGGGAGTGTGTTCAGAGACTTTCGAGCTAGGAGAAGGTGACATGTTTGAGGAGCTCGGGTGGCGATGACGTATCAAGATTTGCGAGTCAATTTCTTCGGCGGAGATCGACCGAATTAGGTTTTTTATAATTCATTGTGTAACCCTAGTTCCAATGATTTCTTTTATTGATCTGTATTTGGTCTTCGTGATTATGAGTAGGTAAACTCCTTTGTTATTAGATTAGATGAACCGTAGATGATTCCTTATGAACGAATTATTATTTGACTATGATGATTTATGCCCGTTTGATGGATTTCAGTTCATGTTTGATCGTTTTAGTTCTTACTTTTTCTTGATCAACTTCAATAGGATCTTGGTAGATTTACATTGACTTGAAAAAGCTTGTTTTTCATAGATTATCGAAATCAATCAACTAGGTTAGTTGTTAACCCTTAGAAGGTGTATATTAGACTAGTTTGTTGTGAGTGCAATTCTAGATCGATAAATTTCCGCACAGGTTTTAGATCTTTTGCTCGAGAGAGCGGACTGAGATTCTATGATTGGTAGTAGGTTAGCTGTCATGAAAGTGCGTCACCTAGGTAGAGAAGAACTATGACGGTGAATTGCTTTATCTTTCTTTGCATGAATCGAATAGTTGAATAACGTTTGTTTGTTTGGATAGTCTACGGGGATTCGAAATCAGAGCAATTGCATCCCAATTGTTGAAAGTTATTATTCATGTAGTCTTGCAATCTTTCTCTCATTGTTCTCTTTAATTTTCATTTTAATTGATAGTTTGATAGTCGTGAGACCTCAACCACAAATTTGGTTAATTCGATTAGTACTTTTCACCACTTTTAGTAGAACATATCTTTAAAACCCCAAGGAATTCAACCCTAGTTAGTTCGGTAATTAGATTATTTTTGGAACTTCACTACAACTGTATAATGCACCTTTATGTTCCTAAATAATTATCATTGAGGGACCGAGGCATGAATATCTTCACTAAATATGCATGAAAGTGATAAATATCATCTTCCAATATTAAACAAAGCAAATCCATAACTATACTTATAGTGTGCAAAGATGAACAATGAAAGTTCTAGCCGATCATCTTTCATGATTGCTAGAATGTATTGGATTCTTCTTTCATTCCTGAATGGATTAAAATCAATCTCCCAACTGTGAATCTCAGGGTGAGTCGAGCTAACAGTGATCCCAACTCCATCCATCTTATTATAGTTCCTCTCATAACTTTCTTTCTGTGTTTGGTCGATGTGTTGAGAATTAATCTACAATTCTTTAGATTGGTCTCTACAACTCTTACAAAAATATTCCAACTCCTAACTACCAAATTAATTAAGATGTGATATATTAAAATAATTAAAATTTTACAAACCACAAACTTAAGTTGGTTCCTACCTAGTACTTGTATCATGGCTATTATAAATAGCCTCACTTGTAACAAAGTGGAGAATAAGTTGAAGAAATAAGAAAGAAAGAAGAAGTAGAGAGGCATTTGTGAGTGGTGAGAGTAAAGGTCCAAATGACCAAATTGTAATATTTATAAATTTGAGTGATCAATTGAGTGAGTTATCAAAATACTATCTTGTCGATCTTAAATTCCGCTATATTTCCGATAGCGCCCCAACAAGATGCAACATTTGTTTGCAATGAAAGTAGTACCCTAGCCTGTATTTCGTATGGATGATAGAGAATGGTGATGATATAAAACGATACTATTACAATAAAAGTTGAAGAATGTTTGGAGGCCATTTCAATGTTGTTTTTGTTTTTCACCCAGTGGATCAAACGATTAATAAAAGGTTTTGATGGAAATATTATGTTGTGTTGTATTTTTCCGATCATGGATGTGTTTATAGGGACTTAGGAATCCTGGAAATAGAGAATTTGTTATTTAGCTAATGGATGTTGCAAGAATTATTTAGCTGGAGATGAATAAGCATGGAACAAAAACAATTGGACAGCTCTCTTCTAAATAGTTGGGTAGAGTTATACCCATAACTAATTTATCACCAACTCATGCGCATAATTCAATAGTAGCACCCAAATTCAAAATCGTGATTTGATCGAGACAAATTTTTGTTAGAGTAATTGGTGAAGAACCTGATAAACTAAAAATCATTAGATTACATATCTGCAAACTAGATTTTTTGTATTTTATTATTATTTTATGGTCAATTTAACTTACGGACATGGAGAAAAAAGAATAGTGCAATCATCCTAGTATTTTAAAAATATAAGAAAAAAGAAGATAATTTAAGGGGGAGGCGTGAGGCTAGTAAAGAAAATAATAGTAAAAGTCAAGATGTAATATGTTTTATGATGCACAAAAGGATGCACACATAGTTAAAACTTAGATGATTCCTTATTTGGAGTCATGATCCCTTGCTTGACACCTATTGCTCAATTTAGATGGTTAAATCACCGAAATATATTTATTGATTGTGAATTAGCGATATGGTGGATAAGAATGTTATGAGAGTCGTTTATACTTGAATCTCCTATAACAAGCATGTATGGTGGATAACTATGAACTTTCAATCAATTAGAAAATGGCAGACTAGGCAATTTCTTAAACTAAAATGACATTAACATTCATTTTGATATTTGTGTTTCAACTTTCAACCTACTCTAATTAAAATAGGATTTAATATCATCTGCATCCTAGAAATTGTGTTTAGCAATTTTTAATTATCATATCACTAAGTATAATAATTGACTATTTCAATAATTTTTAATCACTTATATTCCTAATGTTATGAATATAATTACTATAGTGAATGCACCATTGTGTAACTCCTTATTCCATTCTTCAATGTATTTCATTGTATTTATTTTCCCACCATTATGTGTAATAATATTAGAGAGTATAGGTTATGATCTATGAGCCTATAAATAGAGCTCTCATTTGTAGCATTCCATACACCTCAATAAGATACTCTCTCCCTCTCCATATTTCTCTTGTTCTTGTCTTTCTTTGAGTTTAGTTTTATAACACGTTATTAGCACGAAGTTCTGCCGTCGAGCAACTTCTTGTAATCATGAGCGAAGTGCATACAAACAATACATATGGCCAGTGAGTTCATGCTTATGCTCCTGATGCCCTTTTTGCAATTTTATTATTGCGCACGAGTGCTCGATTCTCAAAAGTTTACAAAGATTGATATTTGATTGCTATTTACTCGATTCTCTTATTCTTCTACCTACTTTCTTTTTATTTCAAAACTAGATTTAGTTTGCGATTTCAAATGTTATTACATTGATTTACTCGATTCCTTACATTTTAGCTTATTATATCATCACATCAATTTTTTTCCCCTATAATATAATTGGTTCTGCAAGTTGTTCTTGCTATTGACAATTCTCAGATTTATTATATCTGCTACGTGTTTTTTTTCTTTGAGTATATGTATATTGCCATATTTTAAATTAAGTATTTACCCAATTGAATATTATGTACTTTTTCTTTTATCTTATGTTTTGAATACATATACTAAGAAAAATTTGTGATTCTCATTTTCATTTCTTACTTTTTCATAATGCTATTGTTACTATTTAAAAATAGGTCATTAAGGTGGGCTATTAGCTAATTCATATGTTTACTTCTTCAATCTTCATTTTTGTTTGTTTTCTACTAATACCCCACCGAAGATATATAGTAACAAATTGTTTATATGAATATTCACCGAGTAACAATATTATTTATTTATTTTGTGTTCATATATGTCTATGACTTAATTCTAATATTTGATAGCTTATCTTTACTTGCTCAATTATTATTAATCACGCAAACAGTAATAGACATCTTATGCATATACATATGTATTTTTTCCTTTGTTTTTATCGATTTTACTTAATATTAAAGCATATTTGTCAAAAGGAAACAGATCGGTGGTTATCTGATTATTATCATAACCATTATTTTTGTAACGATGGTCATCACATGATTACATTACGTTTACATTAATATTTTTCAATCATCATCAACGATTGTCATTAAATATTTAAATGGCTAATGATCATGTCATTATTAATGGAATCGTAAGTTACGTTTACGGATTAAATAAATGTATTATATATGTTGTTAATTACGGTTTTTAATAGTATATTCATGTCATTATTAATTCATTCATAATGTGATCTAATTTATTTATTTTGATAATTACGTCAAACTTTTTTTAAATTTGAGTATGTGGTTTTTGATGTTTCGGGCAAGAATTACTCTTCATGGGCATTCGAGGCTAAAATCCATATATAATAGTATTGGTGAAACGAGACGATAACGCACGTCTTATCATGACAAAGCTAAAGCTTTGCTATTTACTCGCCATCATCTGAATGATAGGCCGAAAGATGAGTACCAAGAGACACAACATATCGAAAGAACAAAGCTATACATATATTTTATGTCTCGAATATTGAAGGTCGAAGTGACAAAATATCAATCTTTGTAGTGATTGATTATACTCATAAAAGCTCGATATGATTGAATGTCCCACGAGACACATATCTTGAGAAACGGGTTATCTTATATTTCCAATGTTGATGGTCCAATGAGACAAAATATCAGTCCATGAAGTGAGTGGATATAATCATATGTCCACAAAGTGATTAGACAATATATATTCCCATAAAGTCAATACACTATCGTGGAAGAGAAAGACCTAATCTTTCAAAGGTCATAGTCCATCCAAATTTATTGTGATGAGAAAATCCCATATGACACTATCATATTTCTCGAAGTGCATACACTTATATCATATTATTTTCCGATGAAAATGTCACAATACATGATTACTATTTCATATACGGAATTCAATGTGGATTTGATGGGCATATAGTACCAAGGAAAGTATTTTTCAACCAATAGTTGAACAAAATCTCGAATAATTATATGATGAAATTCACACAACTTCTCGAGTTTGACGGGAAATTGGTCATCTCGTTGGTGATAGAGATGTGGAAAGATTAAGTTGATAATGATGTTGAAAAATTCTAGTGACATGAAAGGTGATACAACCATCAATTTTATTTTGATGATCATATCAAAATGATGTTAATTTAGCACTCAAAGTGATTGTGCAAAGACACATATAATTTGTTACATTGTTCCTGAAAGCATAAGTGATAACATATTATCATTGTTCACATAAGGAACCGCTTTATTCGGATGGACATAACAATTGTGGTTATACGAGAATTATTGATCTATTAATTGGTGACATAGATGATTGAGAAATATATCTATTTATCATTTAAACTATGTACCAATTCTCATGACAAAAATGAGTATTTTATGATGAGAATCACCATAATTCATTGTGATATATATCACATCGATAGTGCACCAAGATATATGGTGTAGTACAACATTTCTCTCAAGCTCTAGATCGAGCTATTATATTGTTCACGAAGGAACAAAATCCTTATTCCAATTTGTTTAGGATCAAGAGAGGAACAATAATATGGTCTATGGCTATATAATTCTTGAACCAATAATATTATCCTCCAATTTATACTACACATATGTTATTGTGATTGAGATACATATATATAAATGTAAACTATACGTTTACTCGTCCTGACAACTATTATTTGGCATAACCGATGAGACCATCCCGGTTCAATCATGATACGAATCGATAAGTACCTCTATGGTCAATTTTGATGATTCCATAATCTAAAGTGTATGTTCTATTGAAGATTGTTGTGCATGATGGTCTCAACTTGGGTATTCTAAAGAAATGATTCCTAAGGTTATAGGGATTTAAGTAGTCCTTGTGACTCCCCTACTTCCCCGGGAACACAAACGATTTTCTATTCTGTCAACAAGGTTTCGTTTCTAGGAAAGCATTTTCACCTTTCCGTTACCCATTGTTGGGTAAATCTCCAACACAACATAATTCATTTTTGGATTGCTTTTCCTCAAATAGAGTTGATTGTTGGATAATCATCAACTAAAGTAAGATCATTCATCTTACACACAACAAAACAAGGGTGATATTTATGGATCCATACGCCCAACATGTGAGCCAATTATTTTAATTGATGTATCAACTAGAAGGTCACATGTGTATATGAAAGAAAACTAAAATTTACGAGATTACTAGCTCAACCATTTTGGTTATGAGCATATTTTCATGATTATCCAATAACGAAAATGTGTCATTGAAAACCAATATATTATTGTGAACATGTCATTTACATGCACAACACAAATTCGCATTACGCCAAGAAATTATCATGAATTCCTCCATTATGTTCGGTTTTTGGGTCAAAACCTTATACTTTCCATCTATGGATATATGAATGTGATAAACACATCTGAATTGCTCCACCACCATTTTTTAGGATGGGTTCTCAATGAAGATTGAGAAATTATTTTGATTACGAGTTCATCGATGGTAAAGCATCACATCGTTGTCGGGAGTATTTTGGTGACTCGTTTGGAGGTTTATATTTAAACTTCCCAACATTAGCGGGAGAAAATAAAAGTTGGCCAAGAGATTAGATGAATAATTATCATTTCGATCCTCGCACTAAAAAATATGAAGTTGAAGTTCAAAAGTATAATTAATCAATAAAGTTGAATTCATCAACTACCAGACGCCTTTAATTTTAATTTGAATTTGAGGCAAATTCAAATTCCCAAGAGAAATGAAAAGTTTTAAGACATTAAGTCTTTATACATTGAGATGTAAACTATGAGTATGAGAGTTATGAAACATCTCATTTTTGAAAGGTTTTGTACAACAAACCTATAATATATTGATTATGAGAAAATATATGCTCATATGGTGGATGTAACTACTTTTCATTATTTGATTAGTCTGGCAATATGTGATGAGACTGAGTTTGCCTCTAATATATGTCATTGCCACCTATATGTACGGTTTACATGAACGAATACACATGTGTATATGAAATTCCCTCGAGAATTCATTTTGCTATAAGCAAACAATTCAAGTTCACGTGAATAATATTCAATTACATCCAATTGATGTTATATGGATTGAAAGATTGAAAGGAGTGATACATTTAGCATATCAAATATTTCTCTATGCATATAATTTGTTTTTTTTCTCCTTTATAAGTTGAATTTTGGAAACTCATCTTTAACATATTATATGATTTTGAGATTGTTTTCGTACAAAAAAAAATTCACTTTTATTTTATATTTATAATGTATTTATTTTGTTTGTCAGACTTTAACTGTCTTCTCATTTTTTTGTTTCATAGATGACTAATATTTTATTTAGACTCCTGAAGAGATTTTGAAAGCAATCAAGTATTTGATTAGCTAGAGAGTTTGAGATCTGGAAAGATAAATCTTACCACTAACTTGCAAATTGTGCATCTCTCAAACATGACTCGTATATATCATCAATGATATACTAATAATACCCATCAAACATTTATATGGATATATTATGGCTATAAGAGTCTTGATGGTGGTAAGATCACTATATGTGCTTATATGTCGATTTTAATCAATCTTTATAATGAAATGAGAACTACTACGTGGTTTTGGAATATAAATACATGTTGGCGGTGAACAATAAATTGATTGTATATAATGCCACTATATGTGGTTTGTGAAATAGGCTTATAACACCACATCGCCATTCACAGATGTGATCCTATAGATGATACATGAAATATATTATGCAAATATCCTCGAGTTGGTAGAAGATTGCGTTAGCAAAACTATGCTTAACCAATTTATTTGTTCAGCGTTAAACGCAAGACAATGGTGAAATAAGTGTGCAAACCAACAATCAAGTGAACAATCGTTCAAGATTTGTTCACCATGTCACTCCTGAAAACAATGGACATTGATGTCGTCATGAAGGGGAGTATATATATGCACTACACTGATTTCGTCACGAGGGGGAGTATATACACACTGCACTCTTTTTTCCTTAATCATGGTTTTTCCCACTGGGTTTTCCTGATAAGATTTTTAACGAAAATATGCTCGTAACCAAAATGGTTGAGCTAGTAATCTCGCCAATTCTAGTTTGCTTTCATATACACATGTGACCTTCTAGTTAATACATCAATTAAAATAATTGGTTCACATGTTGGGTGTATGGATCCATAAATGTCACCCTTGTTTTGTTGTGTGTAAGATAAATTATCTTACTTTAGTTTATGATTATCCATACAATCTACTTTATTTAAGATTAAGCATCCCAAAAATTAGTTATGATCTATTGGGGATTTCACTCAATAATGGGTTATGGAGAGGCGGTGATGCTCTCCTAGAAACGAAAGCTTGTTGACGGAACACAAGATTGTTTGTGTTCCCAGGAAGTAGGGGAGTCACAAGGACTACTTCAATCCCTATAACCTTAGGAATCATTTCTTTAGAATATCCAAGTTGAGAACTCTGTCCACAACACTGACCATAGAGGTACTTATTGATTCACATTATGATTGAACCGGGATGGTCACGCCGGTTATGCCAAAAACAAATAGTTGTCAGGACGAGTAAGCTTCTAGTTTACATTTATATATATATGTATCTCAATCACAATAACATATGTGTAGTATAAATTGGAGGATAATATTATTGATTCAATGATTATGTTGATTCCCATTATAAAATACTCATACAATCATGAGCATGATACATTGTGTAAATAATAACATGTATGTGCCCAATCATCCAAGTCACCAATTAAGGGATCAACTGTTCTGTGACAAAGATGTACTATCACCATTGTTATGCCCATCCAAATAAAAGATTCCTGATAGGAATAATTTGCTTTAAGATAATGTGATATATGGAGTTTTACACTTCACTTAGAGGGTTAAAATATCATATCAACTATGATCATCGAAATAAAGTTGATGGTTGTATGACTCTTGATGTGATTGGAATTTTTCAACATCAATTCACAACTCTCTTTCATATGAAAGGATATGTTTCTCAAATTTCTTTCTCATGACCATCAAACTAATAAGTCTGTTCCTCAACAATGGTATATATACTTGTGGGAATATATGTATTTTGTCACTTTGGGTACATATGATTATAACCATTCACTTCATAGAGTGATATTGTGTCTCATTGGACTACACATAGAAGATAGCCCATTTCTCAATATATGTGTCTCGTGGGACATTCAATCATATCAGGCTTTTATGAGTACAATCCTTCACTTCAAAGAATAATATTTTGTATTATATATTGGAGACATATTATATAGCTTTATAGCTTTGTCCATTTATTAACTTGTGTCTCATGGTACTCATCTTTTGGCCTATCATTAAGATGATGGCGAGTAAAGATCAAAACATTTATTTTGTCTTGATATGATAGATGGCCTTGTTATGCCATAAGATATATGAGTCATTACTCAGTTTTCAACTATTTATGAAGGTGATGGCGAATAAGATCAAAGCTATGGCTTTGTCTTGAAAAAACGTTTCATTATCTTAGTTGATGGTTTCACGAAGACCATTATAAATGGATTTTTGGCTTCAAATGCCCATGAAGGATAATCTTTACCTAAATTTTTTTTTTCATGAGAAATATCAAAGAGCACAAACTCAAATTTCAAAATAGTTAACATACTATAAACATAAATAAATGTATATCATATAAAACTAAAATAAGTAATGAATTAATTAGTAGTAAATTAATAATCACTTACTGCTTCCAACCATTATTGTTGACCAATAGTTATTATGAATAATAACATGGTAACAGTAATTTTCAAACATAAAATTCCAAACATAAGAAAAATGTATCATGGCTAATATTGTATTATATATAATCCACAAGCATATATAATCATTGACAATGGTAAAGGAAATAAGAACAATCAACGTATAAAATAATAGATTAGGAAAATAAAAACAAGTATATCATGTTGCAGTCTGATCCTTATGGCTAAGATACAGTTATCTAATCTGAATGGACAAGTATTGAATATTTAGTTCACAGAAATACTTAATACTGGTTCTTGAAGTTTACTGAATAGCAAAGCACTAATAGTAGAAACTGACTTTAACTTTAACCACTTAAGTTAATAATCTTGCATGCAGGTTTTCTAGTACTGAATCATCGATGCATGAACAAGAGAAACACTATAGATTCAAATTAACCAAAACGCTGGTGACTTTACAACCTGACACTCTTCAGGTCTTTGACAAGGCAGTCACCGTTAATCCAGTTCAGCCCCAGCTGTCTCCAAAGGCCCCAGCAGAACTTCAGCGACGGTTGCTTGGTCAAAGCTTCACCTCAATTTGCACAATCCTCCTTCTGATCGTCCTTGAGCCTGATTGACTTGTCTTCACCTTGAAAAGCACACATATGGAGGCCGTCGCAGCCTCTATTTATTGCCATCAGAGACCCTTGCTTAGCGAATAATCCGAGGAGCGAAACTTCCATCTTTCCTTGCATGTTCGCCTGACTTCTCGTACAGAAGAGGAGAGATTTTTGATCGCTGGCCGCCTCTGATGAGTTGATGACTTTAGGGCAGGTGTTAGGACGCGCGTCAGTAGCTGTCGACTGGGCTCAGACAAAGCTTCCTTATGCGGGCCATAAAGCCTACACTATAACACACAAGACCTGAGTCCATTTAACCAGGCTTTTATTTTCAACAAGCTCCCCCTAAGCCTGAGGATGGCTCGCTTCTGTTGCTGAGATGCTTAACCTGTTCTGTTATGCACAACATATATGCATATCTTGAATAACAACGAACACAATCTGAACATCAATAATCAGTCTAAAGCAACTCTTTATTTTATTAGGAAACAAACAAGATACATAACATAAGCTGAACCTAGACAAACCAACCCTAACCTAGCAAAGGTAAACACAAGAACTTGAAACTTAAAAACGTAAATCGAATGTCGCAAACAACTGGACTGATCATTCCCTAACAGTTACACAGTGCTGTTGGGAGATCTATTGGATAACGACAGGTTATCAGCGAGGGCAGCATCAACACTACTCTGGATCTCTAAGTTTCTTTCCATCTCAGCAGCAAGATCATCAACCTCATCATCAGAAAAGTTAAGGTCATGGAGGGCTTCTCCCCCTGAGCCATAGGCAGGCTGTAGGTGATCCCACCCAACCTCCCAAAGAACTTGACTAGGACGAAGGTTATGCAGGGGTGATTCAACTAGAAGGCTCCCGTGCACTGGAATTCCAAGAGGATAGAGAAGATAGGAGATGGCAGGACCAAAAGGAAGATCACCCGGAAAAGTTCGATTGCCATAAGAAACCATGGTTCCAAACATCAGACAGCTAAAATCGGTTTGAAAGTTAAAAATTGCACAGTGCATAATCCAGGTATCCAGACTTGTGACAAGAAATTTCCCAACAGAGCGGGGGATGAAAACTCTATAGATAAAAAATGCAGAATTTTGAGATAATCAGGAAGCATGGAGATGATAGATAGAGGACGAGCCGTCGGAGGGGCATTAGTCCAGCGAGCAAGCACAACGGAGGCATCAAACGGAACCTTGCAAAGATCCGACTCATCGAAAATCGACATTCCACTAGAAGGAATCCCTAAGACTGAGGAAAGAAGACGAGGGGTTACAATGATGCGGTAACCAGCCACAATGGTACTGAAATGGACATCTTGAAGAGTTCCTTCTAATTGCAAGTTGGCATAGAATTGACGGACAGCGGCTGGAAAGAAGTGGTAGCGCTGATTGAGAGTTAGAGACCCCCATCCAAGATTACCAATAAGAGCAGACGGATTAAGACCGTACCGATCGAAGGCAGTGTGATCGATGTGAATGGTAGGAAGGATAGGACGATTAGGAAAAAATTCAAGATAGACGGCTTGATGTTCACAGCTACGCATGTGATCATTAACAAAGAATACATGACTACGAGCGAGTGAGACTAGCGAGTGGTTGTATGAGTTCATGATGAGACAAGTACAGGAGAGCAGGAAGCATGGATGAGAGATAGAGAGTCAGATGCGTTCTATAAATAAGCAAGATGCGATAAGGCTTTCTGTTCCTATAGGGATTATGAAAGGCCATGAGCAACGAGAGAAACACATTAAATAACAAGGAAGGAAAGAAAGACAAATCGTAAGAACTAACAAGGAAAAAAAATGGATGCAGTAAAGAATGAATATATATTGGCTAATTAGGAACGTACCTCAATGTTCACTGCATCAGATAGAGAAATAAGTCCTAGCGACTTACGAAGAAAAATAAAACGATCAACAGGCAGCGGCTTTGTGAAAATATCAGCTAACTGAGAATCTGTAGATATAAAGTCAAGCTCAACTTCCTTATTAGCAACTAGTTCTCTAATAAAATGGTGTCTAACATCAATATGTTTAGTTAGAGAGTGATAAACGGGATTTTTGGTCATGTTAATAGCACTGGTATTGTCACACAGTAAGGGAACCGTGGATGTTTTAATACCAAAATCTCTAAGCTGCGCTTTCAGCCAAAGAATCTGAGTACAGCAGCTTCCAGCTGCAATATACTCTGCTTCTGCTGTAGACAGAGCAACAGAGCTTTGTTTTTTACTAAACCAAGAGATGAGAGAATTGCCAAGGAACTGACATGTGCCAGAAGTGCTTTTTCGATCAAACATGTTGCCAGCAAAATCAGAATCACAGAACCCTATGAGATTAGTGGATCCTTCTGCAGGGTACCACAAACCCAAATCAAGGGTTCCCGCAAGATATCGAAAAATACGTTTGACTGCCTTTATGTGAATATCAAAAGGATTACTTTGAAAACGAGCACAAATGCCTACACTATATGCAATGTCTGGTCTACTAGCGGTGAGATAGAGAAGAGAGCCAATCATTCCCCTATATAGTTTTTCATTGACAGGTTTACCAGGAGAATCATTATGAATTTTCATAGAGGTGGATATAGGAGTAGCACACGGTTTTACTGATCCGTAATCAAATTTTGTAAGCATATTTTTGCAGTATTTTGATTGGCTTAGAAACATACCCGATTTAGTTTGTTTTATTTGAAGACCTAGAAAGGAAGATAGTTCTCCAATTAGACTCATTTCGAATTTATCTTGCATTATTTTGCTAAAGTCTATACTTAGACTTTCATTTGGTGATCCAAAAATAATATCATCAACGTAGACTTGTACTAAGAGAAAGGAGGATTTTGTTATTTTTGTAAATAGTGTGCTATCCACTGATCCTCTAGTAAAGTCATGAGATATTAGAAAAGAGCTTAATTTATCATACCAGGCTTTGGGAGCCTGTTTTAGTCCGTAAAGAGCTTTATTCAGTTTATATACATGATGAGGAAATGCATGATTTTCAAATCCTGGAGGTTGAGAAACATAAACCTCTTCCTTTAAATCACCATTTAAAAACGCACTTTTAACATCCATTTGATAGAGTTCGAAACAATTAATGCTGGCAAAAGCACATAAGAGATGAATAGCTTCTATTCTGGCTACGGGAGCAAACGTCTCATCAAAATCGATACCCTCTTCTTGGTCATACCCTTGACCAACTAATCTAGCTTTATTTTTTATCACCACCCCTTTATCGTCAGTCTTATTTCTAAATACCCACTTGGTACCTAGAATTGTTCTATTAGCTGGTTTGTCCACTAAATTCCAAACATGCAGTCTATTAAATTGAACCATTTCTTCACTCATTGCTAAATTCCAGTCATCATCTAGTAAAGCTTCTTTGACATTTTTGGTTCTAAAGTGGAAACAAATGCGGAATGGAAGCTTTTAGAACGAGTAATTAGTCTATCATTGAAATTTCCAATTACCTGATTAGGAGGATGGCGTTTCTGAATATGTTGCGGTACTTGATGCTGTGGATCTGCAGCTGATTGATGTGATTCAGTCTGTGCTTCTGAATCAACAGCAGTATCCTCAGTTGAAGATTCTTTCTCCATTCCTCCTATTTGATTAGTGGTGGATGGAAGGGTTGTGTAGGACAGCTCTAGTGGATCATCATGGAGATCCTACAACTCATTAGTAGGTTTAGAGTTTTCATGAAATAGCACATGAACTGATTCCTCAACTTTATTAGTTCGTTTATTAAAGATTCTGTATGCTCGACTATGACTGGAGTATCCCAAAAAAATTCCTTCATCAGATTTAGCATCAAATTTTCCTAAATGATCTTTGGTGTTGAGAATGACACATTTACATCCAAAAGGCTTAAAATAACCTATGGTAGGCTTCCTGTTTTTCCAGAGTTCATAAGGAGTTTTACCAAATTTGGAACGTATTAAGGCTCTGTTTGTAACATAACAAGCAGTGTTAACTGCTTCTGCCCAAAATCTTGAACTTAATCCAAAATCATTAAACATAGTTCTGGCAATTTCTATTAGTGTTCTGTTTTTACGCTCAACAACTACATTTTGCTATGGAGTTCTCGGGGCAGAAAAATTGTGTTCAATTCCTAAAGACTCACAAAAAACACAGAATTCTTGATTTACAAATTCTCCACCATTATCACTGCGAATTTTGATAATTTTTAATTGTTTTTCATTTTGAATAGTGATCACGAACACCTTAAATTTGTGAAAAGTTTCATTTTTAGAAGAGAGAAAATAGACCTAAGAAAACCTTGAGAAATCATCCACAAGAACGAAACCATAGTATTTTCCTCCTATTGACATGCAGTTTGAGGGACCAAAGAGATCTAGATGTAATAAATCTAAAATTTGAGAAGTTGTAACATCCCTTTTTGGTTTGAAACTACTTCTACTTTGTTTGCCTTTAGCACAAGCATCACAGAAGAAGTCTTTTGCATAGCTAAGCTTAGGGAGACCTTTGACCGGATCTAAACTGCTAAGTTTAGCTAGAATACCTATGCTTACATGACCTAGTTTTCTATGCCAAGTAAATTGATCATCCATCTTCATGGTCATGAGACATAATTCATCAATATTGTTAATTCTTTCAAGATTGACTAGATAGATGTTGCCCTTTTTATACCCTCTGAATATGGTCATTCAAGTGTTCAACTTTTCTACTCTACATGTATTTGATTCGAAGATGACCCTATGGTCATCCTTGCAAATTTGACTGATAGACAGTAAGTTGTACTTTAGCCCTTCTACTAAAAAGACTTCTTTAAGATAAATTGTATTACCACTACCTACTTTACCTACTCCTAGAATTTTGCAGGACCTGTTATCTCTAAAACTAACATTGCCACTTTTTGAAGAAGTCAACTCACAGAAAAGGGAAGTGTTTCCGGTCATGTGATGGGAACACCCACTATCCAGCACCCATTTATGACCTCCTTCATCAGCAAGATAGCAGACCTGCAACAGTAATAGTCATTTGGTTTTTTGCATCCAGACTACCTTGGATGCAGAATTTTTATGAGCACGGAACATACATTCAGCTATAGAATGCTCAGTTGTTTGACATATATTACACCAAGTATTATAACTTCCAGTATTTTGACAGAAAGATCTTAGCTCTATATACCTAGGTAAAAAGTAGTTGTGACGATAATAAGGCCATCTTCTTAGTTCTCTTTTTAGAACTCCATTTTTTCGAAGCACATTCCTAAGATTTTTTTTTACATTGATCAAATTTTGTTTAACCAGTTTCAAGTTTTCGTTCAGGATGTCCACCTTCTTTATTTCATTACCTAGTTTTCCTTTTTGATCCAGATATTTGATCCTAAATTCAGCAAATTCAGAGGTTATTTCCTCCATAGTTTCTAACAGTTCATTTTCATTTTCAGAAAGATTGCCTAAGTCAAGATCATGATCATTGCATTTAGAGTTTTCGTCAAAATAGGTTGTAAGTGAAGATACCTCAACTTTCTCTTCTACAGTAGCTTCAATTTTTGAAGTGTCAGCGTTCATCTCGTCGACTATTGCCATGAGAGCATGTTCCTCATCTTCAGATGCTTCACTCTCTTCTTCACTTGCACTCCATGTAGCCTGGAAGGCTTTCTCGTTTGTGGGGCAATCTATCCGATGATGCCCTGTTTTGCCACACCTGAAACATATAGATGAACCAGCAGTACCTTCTTTTCTAGGTTTAATTCCAGGCTTAAGAGTAGATGTTATTCTTTTAGGCTCATCAGATCTATCCAATTCCTTACTTCTAAAATTGGTTCGTTGCTTTCTAAGACGAATCATCTTGGATACCTTTTTTGATAAAAGAGCCAGCTCATCATCATCATAGTCATCCAAGTTATTATTTGTAGTATCTAGGTTGGTTTTAAAGGCAATGCCTTTCTTTTCTTTAACCAGTTCAGATCCCACATCCCTTTTTAAGATTTCTTCATGAGTGAGCAGTGATCCTAATAATTCATCTAACATGATATCAGCATGCTTCTTAGTTTCTTCTATAGCTGTGACTTTAGGAAGCCATTGGCTAGGTAAGCACCACATAATTTTTCTTATTATATCCTCATTGTCATATGTTTTTCCTAGTCCTTCTAACTTATTTATTATGTTCTGAAATCTATCAGCCATATCCCTTATAGATTCTCCTGGTTCCATTTTTAACATTTCAAACTCTTGTTTTAACATACTGATTTTAGTTATTTTAACTAGATTAGTTCCTTCGTGAGTTATACATAACTTATCCCAGATTTCTTTTGCAGACTTGCAAGTAGAGATGCGATTGAATTCTTCCTTGCCTAGAGCATAATACATTAAATTAATTGCTTGAGAATTTAATTGTACTTTCCTAATATCATCATCAGTCCATTTATCAATATTAACTTTTACCTCTTGTGGTCCATTGATGATGAGCATCCAAAGGACTGGATTGACTGTCTTAATGAACAGCTCCATTCGATTCTTCAAGTAGCCAAAATGAGCTCCTTCAAATCTTGGAGGTCGATTAGCTGAAAAACCATCAGCAAGAAAGATAGCAGTTTGTGATTCACCCATTTCGTTTTAATCAGAAATGATTTCTTAACCAAAAAGAGTTACAGATCAGAAATCACCTGGATTTGATGCTAGTCGAGCTCTTGCTCAGTTTGCAAACCAGCTCTGATACCACTTGTTGCAGTCTGATCCTTATGGCTAAGATACAATTATCTAATCTGAATGGACAAGTATTGAATATTTAGTTCACGGAAATACTTAATACTGGTTCTTGAAGTTTACTGAATAGCAAAGCAATAATAGTAGAAACTGACTTTAACTTTAACCACTTAAGTTAATAATCTAGCATGCAGGTTTTCTAGTACTGACTCATCGATGCATGAACAAGAGAAACACTATAGATTCAAATTAACCAAAACGCTGGTGACTTTACAACCTGACACTCTTCAGGTCTTTGACAAGGCAGTCACCGTTAATCCAGTTCAGCCCCAACTGTCTCCAAAGGCCCCAGCAGAACTTCAGCGACGGTTGCTTGGTCAAAGCTTCACCTCAATTTGCACAATCCTCCTTCTGATCGTCCTTGAGCCTGATTGAGTTGTCTTCACCTTGAAAAGCACACATATGGAGGCCGTCGCAGCCTCTATTTATTGCCATCAGAGACCCTTGCTTAGCGAATAATCTGAGGAGCGAAACTTCCTTCTTTCCTTGCATGTTCGCCTGACTTCTCGTACAGAAGAGGAGAGATTTTTGATCGCTGGCCGCCTCTGATGAGTTGATGACTTTAGGGCAGGTGTTAGGACGCGCGTCAGCAGCTGTCGACTGGGCTCAGACAAAGCTTCCTTATGCGGGCCATAAAGCCTGCACTATAACACACAAGACCCGAGTCCATTTAACCTGGCTTTTATTTTCAACATATCATACCAGGCCAAATGCACAATTAGTTGTGTTAATTTTACTAGGCTTGTTAGGTATTTTCTTACAAATTACCAAGAAAGGTATTTGGCGATAAAAAGAGCCATATCCAAAACACCAACCTTCATCAATTATCATCAAAAGAAAGAAATTTCAGATTACAACCAAACATTATAGAACAACCACTCAACTACCATATAGTTAATAAAATGTATTATATATCTAAGATTTTCAAATCCAAATACGAATGATTATGAAAATAGTAGTAAACAATGGTGAAAATTAAAGAATATAAAACAGACATCTATATGGGATGATGACAAATGCATATTATGAGTACAAAATAAACAAAAATAAATGTCATAGTTTTGGTAAATTATTGTGATAAATAAATATTATAAACAGAAATAAGAAGTAAACCATAAATATGCAAAACCATTTAGATACTTGAAATAATTAGAAATCGAGCACGAAGGAAACAAACATCAAAGTAAAACGAAATTGGAAAGAGGCGAGCTATGATCTCATTGAAATTACTTTATGAGATACTAATAGAAATTAGTTCTCAAAAAATAATATAGCTACTAACAACCTCCATGAATTTTCAGTTGGTTTGAACCTCGTGTTGATAACGTGTTATAAAACTAAACTCAAAGAAAGACAAGAATAAGAGAAATATGGAGAGGGAGAGAGTATCTTATTGAGCTGTTGCGAATGATACAAATGAGAGCTCTATTTATAGGCTCATGGAATAGTAACATATACTCTCTAACATTACTACACATAAAGGAGAGAAATAAACTACATTAAATAATACAATAAACATAGGAGTTACAATTGGGCATTCACTATGGCAATAATCTTCATAACAATAATAGATTTGAGATTTTGTCACCTCATCATAACTACGATCTAAACTATTAATCCATATTGGTACGATTCCAGCCAATCATATTTTATTTTAATATCTTTCTTATTTTAATTAATTTATTTTTTATTAATTAATATTTCCCCCTTAACTTTTTTATTTAATTAATATCATTTACATACGAACTTGAATTTGAATAATTATTGCGCCAAAATTTAGTTTTTCAAAGACGATTAAAACAAACACATTCATGATATAATTTTGACGAACTTTTATTTTCATGTCAAACACGTGAGATGATTAAAAAGTATATAGTGACATAAGAATAACAAAGAGTTACATATATATTCTTATCGGCGCAAGTGTTACATATATATTCTTCTCGGGTCTAAATGTTACATATATATGCTTATCGGGTCTAAGTATTATATATATACATATATACTTATCGGGTATAAGTGCTAAATAATTGAATGCTTAACATTATGATACTGGATATGTATCAACTAAAGGTTCAGTATTTTCATAAAGTTAACATTTCTATTTCTAACGATAGCAATGCCCTATACAAAATTATAACTCATCGAGATCCATTTACAAATAATAAAATACCTCATGTTGGCAATAGCAAGCGCATACAAAATCAAAATAAATTAGTTCTTAATCAATGGCTAATCATAAAATTCGATAAGAATTTTACTAGGGGTAATTTAGGAATTTCCAAACATCAATTTTGTTACTAGGTTCAGGGTGTAAAATTTCCTACAACTTCAGAGAAATTTCGTCCAACGAGATATAATGCTAAGAAGAAAGTAGCAAACTCTATGAACAACCTAGAGTGAAATATAAAATTTATTCAATACCTTTCAGGAGTAAGTCGATTCGATAGAGCGGACTTGAGACCTTCTTAAACACATAAAATTCTTTTCAAATATGAGACTTGTTTTCAACACCTTTTTAAATCCTTTAATCTTCTTCAAATACGAATGACTCTTTATCTCTCCTTAGTTTTCCAATGAGATAGAGAGAGACTGTCTCTGATATTAAAATGTAACACCCTCGTCTGGTTTAAAATTTTCCGTTGCTTTAAAAGTATTTTAAATCATTTAATAAATCATAAAAGATGAGGATATTACGTTTACAATATTAGTTATGAATCCAACTAAACTAAGTAGATAAAAAAAGCAAGTGTTAACAAGAATGGTATGAGAGCCGTCTATATTCTAATCTCCTATAACAAGCATGTATGGGGGATAGCGATGCAATTTCAATCAATTAGAAAATGACGATAAGGCGATTCCTAAGCTAAAAACGACATTAATATTCATTTTTATCTTTGTGTTTCAACTTTTAACCTACTCTAATTAAAGTAAGATTTAAGTGATGCATGAATGAAAGGAATGGGAGGTTGATTTTTAATTTCGACATAATAAATTTATATATATATATATGATGACATAATGGACACATAAAATGGAGATATTAATGACTTAATTGGTTTGTAAAGTTAACATAGTTACAAATTCATAAATTAAATATAATAATGATATTATAGTTTCACAACGTGACGTAACAGTGACATAAAGATGGTGTATTTGAATTTAGTCATAAAGTAACGTAATAGTGAAATAATGGACTTATTTGAGAGACACAATAATGAATTCACTAACTCATAAAATGAAAAAAATAGTGACATAAAATATTCATAAACTAAACATAAACGACACATAACAGACTCGTAATGTAGGCATGATTGTGACGTAGAAGACTCGTAACACTGATATTCTGGTTATGCTACATAAAGAACCAGTAATTATTTTATAACAATTACACAACATAATCATAAAATTTGTATAAAGCATTAGTTAAATAATATGGCATCAGAATAATTTCAAAATTAATCTCGTTAGAGTGGAAAAATTAAAATAAACAACATTGATAAAGTGACAATTGTTATGAATATTATAATTATGTGTATGAATGCCCATTTGTAACTCCTACCTTTATAATTCCTATACATTGAACATGAGAATGAATATCCTATTTAAGTGTAGTTATACTAGTGATGTATAGGTTATGAATTCTAGAACCTATAAATAGTGCTCTTTTGTACCATCTTTAAACATCAATAAGAATACTATTCTCCTCCCATATTCTTGCTCTTCTTCATTTTAGTTTTATAACACGTTATTAGCACGAATACTCTTGAAGATTCACTAATCTTCCAAAGTTTCGTTGCCCCAACCAAAGAGCGTATTCACGCATGCATTAAAATAATGCACCCGATGCATAGTTATTTACAACAGTTATATTTTTGTTAGCATGCGTCTGGGGATGGTTGTTTTAATTTTTCATTGGAGCAGCTGATTAATTTGTTTTTCGATGGCTATTGTCTATCTAATTTTTTTTAGTGGTGAGGAGTTCATTTGTTGCTCTAGTGACCCTCAATTTTCTTTCTTTCGAATTCTTTAAAGGTTTACGAAGTGGTGTGTTTCAAATTATTTTTTCTTCATTGGTAATATTAGTGTTTATTTGTTGTTGGCAATCAAACTCGTTTTTCCAATTCCTACTTATACATGCCACAAACTTTTGTGTTATTCACGTTTTTCACATAGTAATCTTGGGTTATCATTCTCCAGTTCTATATATTATACTATTTCCATTATGCATACCATTTATTATTATTTTAGTATTATTCATATTAACGTTATCATCGTTTTAAACGATGGAGATTATGCTTATTGCTTTAAAATGGTTAAAATATATAATACTGTTCGCCTATTCTTATCAAATTCTATTTAATGTAGTCAATTTATTGTTAGCCATCATATTTTTATTATTTAATTTTCCAAAACATCCCTTTTACGTTTAGCTTATTATATATATAATATAGGTTGATTTTTTATGTGGATAGGCAGTTGCGAAATAATAGTAACAAATGCAAATAGCTATAATTTTATAATATATGTCATTTACTTTTGTAATTGTTATTATCTTTTTAATTGATATATTGACGTTAACATTTTATTATTAATTATATCAATTATGATTATTTTCACACATTACTACAGTTACGAAATGTTTATAATATTACCATATGTTAAAAATAATTTGTGATGTTTTTTTATTGTTCTTATTCTCTATTGATAATAATTTGATATTATCTTTTATATAATTTTATTAGTTGGTTTATAATGTGATTTAATTCACTTGGCTTGTTTTTATAGTATGACGTAAATCTCGAAACTTGAATTTGTGGCCCTTGATGTTTCGGAAAAACATTACCCTTCATTGGCCTTGGAGGCTAAAATCCAAATGGTCTTCATGAAATAAGATCATCCATCATATCAACACAATGCAAATGTTTTGATCTTTATTCTCCATCATTTTAGTGATAGGCCGAAAGATGAGTACCATGAGACACATTATCGAAAGGACAAAGCTATGAAGTAATATTCTTTGTCTCACCTATTGAAAGTCAAAGAGACAAAATACCATTCTCTGTAGTGAATGATTGTACTCATAAAAGTCTGATATGGTTGAATGTTCCATGCGACACATATCTTGAGAAATGGGCTATCTAATATGTGTGAAATGTTAGTAGTCCAATGAGACACAATGTCACTCCATGAAGTGCATGATTATAATCATATGTCCCCTAAGTGACAAAATATGGGATATATACTATTATAGAGGAACATACCTATTATTTTAGTCATGGGAAAGAAATTTGAGAAATACATATTTACCCAAGAAAGGGTGTTGTGAGTTGATGTTAAAAAGTTCCAATCACATGAAAGGTGATACAACCATCAATTTTATTTTGATTGATCATATCCAACTGATACTAATTTAGCCCTCAAAGTGATTGTGCAAAGACACATGTGTTACATTATTCTTGAAAAGTAACATCATATGATCATTGTCCCTATAAGGAACCCTTTTATTCGGATGGACATAACAATTGTGGTTATGCAAGAATTATTGTTCCATTAATTTGTGACATAGATGATTGAGAAATATCTCTATTTATCATTTAAACTATGTACAATTCTCATGACAAAAATGAGTATTTTATGATGAGAATCACCATAATTAATTGTGATATATATCACATTGATAGTGCACCAATATATATGGTGAAGTAGAACATTTCTTTCAAGCTCTAGATCGAGCTATTATATTGTTCATGAAGGAACAAAATCTTTATTCCAATTTGTTTAGGATCAAGAGAGCAATAATAATATGGTCTATGACTATACAATTATTGAATCAATAATATTATCCTCCAATTTGTACTACACATGTTATTGTGATTGAGATACATATATATAAATGTAAACTATAAGTTTACTCGTCCTGACAACTATTATTTGGCATAACCGGTGAGACCATCCCGGTTCAATCATGATGCGAATCGATAAGTACCTTTATGGTCAATTTTGATGATTCAATAATCTAAAGAGTATGTTCTCTTGAACATTATCGTGCATGATGGTCTCAACTTGGGTATTCTAAAGAAATGATTCCTAAGGTTATAGGGATTTAAGTAGTCCTTGTGACTCCCCTACTTCCTGGGAACACAAACAATTTTGTGTTCTGTCAACAAGCTTTTTTTTCTAGGGGAGTCTCATCGCCTCTCCATTACCCATTGTTGAGTGAAATCTCCAACAAACCTTAACAAATATTTGGCTTACTTGTTCTCAAGTAGAGTAGATTGTTGGATAATCATCAACTAAAGTAAGATCATTTCTCCTCCACACAACAAAACAAAGGTGATATTTGTGGATCCATACACCCAAAATGTGAGCCAATTATTTTAATTGATGCATCAATTAGATAGTCACATGTGTATATCACGACAATCTTGAATTTGGGAGATTACTTGCTCAACCATTTTGGTTATGAGCATATTTTCATGATTATCCAATCAGAAAAATGTGTCATTGAGATGAACATTTTTCATTTATATTATTGTGAACATGTCATTTACATGAACTACACAAATTCGCATTATGCCAAGAAATTATTATCAATTCCTCCATTATATGTGATTTGTGGGTCAAAACCTTATAGTTCCCATCTATGGATATATGGATGTGATATATACATCTAAATTGCTCCACCACAATTTATTAGTATGAGTTCTCAATGAAGATTTGGAAATTATATTGATTACGAGTTCATCCTTGGTAAAATATTTACATCGTTGTCAGGAAATTTTGATCACTCGTTTGGAGGTTTATCATTCATATAATCATAATTCTCAACATTATGTGGAGAAATCAAAGGTTGGCACAAAGATTAGATAAATAATCATCATATCATTTTGATCCTCGCACTAAACAATATGAACGTGAAGTTCAAAAATATATAATTCATTATCTGCCAGACACTTTACTGACCCGACCAGAGTAAAGTTTTCATGTGCCAACTCGAAATGCTCCAATAATAATAATGCCAATATTGGACAATCTGACATCACAAATGAGTCTAAAACCCATAAAGGCATGGTAGACCACTTGGTTCCAAAGGAAAAAATCCTTAAAATGGAATGGAGCTATATATCAAGATGGTCAAATTGAGGTTAATATTATTTAAGCAAAACCACTAAGAGAAACAAATAATGTGCTCAAGAAGAGTCTCAGGTACCTGAAAGATATGAAAATAGATATCTTAATTATCTATATCTTGGATGGAAAATACTAGAATCGCAATGAAGTCAACATCGATGAAATTTTTGTGTATAGTGGCACGCTAAAATATGATAGTTGAAAATGAGGATCATGAGCCAAAATGTATGCAAAGAAAGAAATGATTGGCTGATAAATTTCAATTTGAGGCAAAATCAAATTCCCTAGAGAAATGAAAAGTTTTAAGACATCAAGTCTTTATACATTGAGATGTAAAGTATGAGTATGAGAAGTTATGAAACATCTCATTTTTGAAAGGCTTTGTACAACAAACCTATACCATTTTGATTATGATAAAATATATTCTCATGTGGTGGATGCAACTACTTTTTATTATTCGATTAGTCTGGCAATTTATGAAGGGAAAGAGTTTACCCCTAATGGATGTCCTTACAACCTATATGTATGGTTTGCATAATTAGAAATACACATGTGTATATGAAATTCCCTCGAGGATTTATTTTACTATAAGCAAACAATTCAAGTTCGCGTGAACAATATTCAATTATATCCAATTGACGTCATATAAATTGAAAGATTGAGAGAAATGGTACATTTAGCATATCATACATTTCTTTATGCATATAATTTCTTCTTCATTTCAAGTTGATTTTTTTTTGAAAAATCATCTTTATAATATTTTATGGTTTCAAAATTCTTACCAAAATTTTCTTAATTTAATTTTATATTTTAAAATGTGTTTCTTTTATTTTTACATAATTGGATGTGATCATATTTTGTTACATAGATGACATACACTTTATTGAGCTCGTAAAAAGTTTCTCAAAGCAATCAACTAACTTGCCACTTGTGCATCTCTCTCGAACATGATTTTTGTGTATCATCAATGATATACTAATTATATCCAACAAAAAGTTATATGGATATGACATGGCTATCAATGCACGGATGGTAGTGAGATCACTATGTGACTCTATGTCGATTCTAATCAACCTTTATTCAGCACAAGAACTACTCGGTTTTGAAGTAGTAATCTTGGTCATATTTGTGTTGGTTGACCATAAATTGGTCTCATATGGTAATTTTACCACTTGGTGAGCTGTGAAACCAACTTACAAAGCTATACCACCATTTCACGAGATGATTTTATAAATCATGCATGATATTTATTTTGCATATATCCTTAAGCTGCAAGAAAATGTTGTTACATGATGCGATGATTATGTACTCTTTTTCCTTCACTAGGTTGTTATCCCATAGGGTTATCCTAGTAAGGTTTTAATGAGGCATATTCTCATCTAATGGTCATCCAAGGGGAAGTGTCATGTGAACTATGAATGACCATCGATCATGTGATTCATACATTTTATGCACGAACTCCAATGAGTTGAAATATTTGTTAACTAAGTGCACCTAAGTGATAACTTAGGTGATTTATTCACCAAACCTCTCTCTGCATCAACTGTTGGAAAGCTAGTCCAAAACAAATTTTGTAGTTTGGTGACTGAATAATCTCAACTGATATAATGATGAGGGCGAGTTGATATCATCATCAAGGGGGGTCGATTTGAATGATCTCAACTGATGTCATCATCAGGGGGAGTCAATACGTAACTGCACTCTTTTTCCCTTAACTATGGTTTTTCCCACTGGGTTTTCTTGATAAGGTTTTTAATGAGGCAGTATCAAAAGCGTATTCGAAATATTTTTAACCAATGGTCATTCAAGGGAGAGTGTTATGAATATTATAATTATGTGTATGAATGCCCATTTGTAACTCCTATCTTTGTAACTCCTATACATTGAACATGAGAATGAATATCCTATTTAAGTGTAGTTATACTAGTGATGTATAGGTTATGAATTCTAGAGCCTATAAATAGTGCTCTCTTGTACCATCTTTAAACATCAATAAGAATACTTTTCTCCTCTCATATTCTTGCTCTTCTTCATTTTAGTTTTATAACAACAATTAAATTTTCAGCATCGTATAAATAATTATAATTATCTACTAAAATTAGGAAGAAATAAAGAAAGAGAAAACGTGGCCTAAAAAAACTAAAAATAAATTTCATTTTCCTCTTAATTCATTTTCCCGTCCATAAACTTTTAGTTATTTTTTTAATCTCAAATGGGCCCACTATCCCTGTCATTTTAATTTAACACGTTTTCAGTCATTAGATGAAACTTGTAAAAAATTCGCTAGATGAATGCTAGAAATATGTTGGAATGTCCCTATAAATTCATATTTCGGCTGAATAACCGGACTACATTTTCTCTTATATGATAGTCACATATATCAAGGATATATACAATCACTGAATTGCTATCCTCTTGAAGCTTCTTAACACAAAGAACTTAGCTCTTTTGATTTTTAGATTTGGAAGAAAAAAATTTGAAATAGCTAGGTATTTCAAATCATGAATATATTGTTTGTTTTTCGAAATTGAGAGTATTTTAATTTTTTTTTTAAAATTAAATTATCTTATTTAATAAAAGACTAGACTACCTCATAGTTCTAATATTAGTCTTTCTAATTTTATTATAATTTCTACAGTTTTAATTAAGTCAATATATTATATTGTGGGGAGGTTCACTATAAATCGATGGTCATTGCGCATAATATTTGTAGGGAGGTCCAATATAAAGGGATTTTGTAACTTTTTGGTAGTTTGTTTTCATGCTTGTTGGAAGTTTTCCTATGTTGCTTGTGAGATTGAGAACCGTGTTTGGGCTTTGATTGGAAGGGGACATCATTTGTCTCATCGGCACTTTGATGAACAAAATGAGATATTCTTCAAAAACAATGTCATTTAGTGTCAAAATAACAACACTAAATATCTTTGAATCCTACCAAGGTCATAGCCATTTTAAATTCCACTCTAAATCATCATGGAATTATACATGGTGATTTCAAATCTCCATCATTTTAAACTCAAACATAGAATTTTGTTCAAATGACTTGAGTTCAAATCGGAAGAATGAAGAAAACACTAAGGGCTTAAGCTGGATGTAATATGCGCCCTAGATCGTCATAATGTGCGTCGCATATTATAACGAGTCTTCAGCGCACATTACAACGATGCTTTTGGAGACCTCTGACTTTTAGTGTAATATGCACCTTTTGGACGAAATTTGATAGAGTTCAGAGACTTTGAAGCTAGGAGAAGGCGACATTTTTTAGGAGCTCAGATCGGCGACGGCGTAGCAAGATTTGTGAGTCAAGTTCTTTGGCGGAGATCGACTGAATTAGGTTTTTCATAATTTTTTGTGTAACTCAAGATCCAATGGTTTCATTTGTTGATCTTGATTTGGTCTTTATGATTATGATGAATCCTTGGTGATTCCTTTTGAACGAATGATTATATGACTATAATGATTTATGCGGGTTTGATAGATTTTAGTTTATAATTGATTTTATTTCTATTCTTATTCTTTCCTGATCAACTTGAATACGATCATATTAGATTTACACTAGCTAGAAAAAGCTTGGTTTTCTTAGAACATTGAAATCAATCAGCTAGGTTAGTCGTTAACACTCAGAAGGGGCCGATTAGACTAGTCTGTCGAGAGTGCAATTCTTGATCAATAAATCAACGTACAAGTTTCAGATCTTGGCTTGAGAGAGTGGACTGAGATTCTACGATTGGTAGCTGGCTATCAGTCTCAAAATTTTTTTACCTAAGTAGAGAAGAATTGCAACGACGAATTGCTTTTATCTTGCTTTGCATAAATCGAATGGTTGAATATTGTTTGTTTGTTTGGATAGCCTAGGTGATTCAAAATCAGCAGTTTCATCCCAATTGTTGAAACCCATTTCTCGTGCAATTTTGTAATCTTCATTTTATTATTCTCTATAATTTTCATTTTCATTGATAATTTGATAATCGTGGCACTTCAACCACAAATTTGAATACTTTAATTAGTACTTTTCACCACTTTAACTAAAACACATCTTTGAAACTACAAAGAATTAGACTGTAATTACTTTGGTAATTAAATTATTTTTTAACCGGCACTAAAATGGAATGGTATCATGCATCTTTGTGGTCCTAAATAATTGTCACTGAGGGATTGGGGCATGAATATTTTCATTGAATACGCGTGAAAGTGATAAATATCATCTTCAAATGTCAAAAAAACAAATCCATAATGGAAAATTTAGGCGATAAGACAATGAACTATACTTGAAATCATTCTCCCAACTCTAAATCTCAGGGTGATTCGAGTTGACGTTGATGCCAACTCCATGCATCTTCTCAATATTATTACTTCCACATTTTTGTGCTTGGTTAGTAGTAACACTGTTCCTCTCATAACTTTCTTTCAGTGTCTGGTCAGATGCAACATTCGAAGACAATGATGGTAGTATCCTAGCCTTTATTTCGTATGGAAGATAGAGAATGGTGATAATATAAAACGCAGCTATTAAAATAAGAGTTGCAGAATGTTTGGAGGCCATTAATGTTGTTTTTGTTTTTCACTCCATGGATCAAATGATTAATAAAAGGTTTTGAAGAAGGAAATATGATTTGATGTGTTGTATTGTTCCAGACGTGGATGATGTTTATAGGAACTTTGGAATCCTTGGAATAGAGAATTTTTTATTTTGCTAAATGATGTTGCATGAATTATTTAGCTTGAGGTGAATAAGCATGCAACAAAATTAACAGAATAGCTCTCTGCTTAATAGTTCAACAAAGAAACCTTTTAAGTTATAACTTATAATTAATTGTAGCAACCATATTCATAACCATGATTTGAGCTAGACAAATTTTTATTACGGTAATTGGTGAAAACATGATAAATTGAAAACCATTACATCTACAGATTAGGTTTAATGTATTTTATTATTATTATTTTCTGGTCAATTCACTTTTTGCACATGGAGTAAAAAGGATAACTCTGTCATATTAGTATCATAAAAGTATAAGAGAAGATAGTTTAAGGGGATGGGGAGGTATAGTAAAGGAAATAATATGTATTGATTGACACCTATAACGCGTGTATGGGGGATATGGACGCAGTTTCAATTAATAAGCAAATGAAGATACGGCAATTTCTCAAGCTAATCCTAATTAGCCCCCACAACCATAGAATCCTATACGGCTACCAAAGAAAACTTCAGAATGCTCTAAACATGTTTGATCAAATACCACTTGAGAACGGGACTAACGGGACAAATACCCTATATTCATCAACAGCCTGTTGTCACCATCGGTTTTTACCATTCCTGTTGTCGTTACACTATTGGTGCCAAAATCAAACCATCAACATTATTACACAAAATTCAGGAATCCCACTAATAAAATCTTTCTTGACACAAAATATAAATACTCGAACTGAAAATTTGCAAAATTCATCAAACTACTCATCAAATTTCAAACATAAACTAAAACCCTTGTTCTTAAACTTCAAACTCACATGACTTCAAAATTCCTAAAACACCAAACCATTATCTAAATGTAAATATAAAACTATAGTATTTAGTTTAAATGTGAAAGCCAACTTAAAAGAAATCTTAAAACAACAACAGCAACACCCTTCCACACTAGCAACGCAGCATCAGCATCAGCATAAACAATGAGCATCAGCATCAGCACTCCAACAACAATTTATCAATCTTTCATGCCTATTCTCAAAGTCGAAGCTCCGTTACCAGTTTGATAATCGACAAAAGTGCATCAACAACATTAGTAGGCATTCATCATTCATCTATCATCATTGATATTTAGAATCATTTATCAGTTACAACATGAACTGAAACAATAGATTACAAAGTACTAAATTTACCTTCTTTGTCCAAGATGTCAGGTGTTTCACTCAGCTTAATCATCAAAAAGCATCCTTCGAGAGCTCCATCTTCTTCACTTTCAGACTATGTTTCAAATTCAGCAAGAACCAAAGTGAGTTAGCCAACAAATATTGTACTTCAAACAGTCATAATTCAGACTAAAATCAAAACAGAAATAAATCTAAATACAAACCCGAGTAATGAACATCATGAATCCAACTTCGAGTTCACATCATCGCTTCCACTGTTGCATGACTGAGGCGACTACGACGAGGATATAAGATCCCTTGGCGTTTCTTGTAATCTTGGGTACTTGGGATCATTTTGTATCCACCAAACCTCCAAATCAAACTTAGAGGATAGAGTAATAACATCCTCGGTTAAGTAATCATCCAATTCAGTTTTGCATGTGGAAATTTAAGATCTTTTTCTCTGACTCACATATACCTCAAAGTAATTATCAGATGGTGAGTTGTTTCGCAAGTAAATCGAACCACGAACATCAGAAATTGTAATGCCAGAACAGGGACCAAATTTGATATGATACTGATGTACAAGATCATACAAGACTGTCTTGATAACATTCATATCAAAACTAGCATCCGCGGCACCAAACTTCATAGTATAATACTCAATAAGATCAAGCTTGTATCGTGTATCAAGTACAATAGAAACAGCAAGAACCATATAAGTATTGGATCAATACTTCCTGAACTTCACCCATCTTGACTCAGCCATATTTCTAATAAAAAAACATTATCTCATCGAACATTACATAACAGTACAAGGAAAAAGATGATTGGTCACTAACCTAGTCGCAGTCATCCTCGTGTGCGACTAGCTTTGTTGCACACATTCTGCAGCTTGTCGCAGTCACCAATGAGTGCGACAAAAATGGTCGTGGGCAGGGAAATGGTCGCAGGCAGACTGCGATTAAGGTAGTCGTAGGCTAAACTTGTCGCACACACGACAACGACCATTTTAGTCGCAGTCGCATTAGTCGCACGTGGGCGTGCTATTGAATACGCTCGCGACGATGTAGTCTGCGGCAAAAAGCAGCCAACGACAAGGTCAGGATAAAATGGTCACGGTCTGCTCGCGACAAAGCCAGGCCCACGACTAATTATGTCGCAATCGGCTTGTAGTAAAGGGTACGCCTGTGATAATTATTATGAATGATTGTCCTCTATCCCACGGATTTCCCCCTTCTCCTCCATTATTCCCTTTCTCCTCTATTCTCCTCTACTTTCTTCTTCCTCTTTTATTCTTCTGACCGAGATTTCTGGCAGAGGCGACGATAGCTACCTCGGGACGAGATCGGCGAGTCAGCTGACGAAGGGGATTCCTCGGCGTCGGAACGATTTCGTCCTGATTTTATATTTTTTCATCATTTTTTTCAATACTTGGTTCTGAAATGATTTCTTTTGAAATCTATGTTGGTCTATTGCTGGGAAGGAGACTCAATTTGCGGCATTGAAGAACAAATTTGTTGCCCTCACTTCCAATCGGTTATAGTTTCATAAGGTTAAAACTAAAGAATTTGGTTTTTATTGATTTCATTTTAGTGTTTTATTGATTACTAATTCTCGATGCCCTCTCGTTATTTTGTGACAGTTTGTCCCTTGTTGTTGTGATTTTCCCAACACTTTTCTTCACTCTCGAATCCAAATTAGTAGGTAATTTCATATAAAAATATATCTGATTTTTTTTAATAAACAATTTATATATATATATATATATATATATATACATATATATTGACTTCGAATTCTGAATCTTTGTAGGATAATATAATTCTTTCGTATGCCCTTGAGGAATAGCTAGCACCAGGTTGGTACTTTATTTGTTTTGTGTCGAAATTGTGTTGATTAGATGAGCATCATAGAGAAACATTTAGTTACTGATCTACTCGATTAATTAATCCAATATGCATGCCTCGAATTATCTTTAACAATGACATGAAATGAAATAAAATGCATGAATAGTACATGGATGTGACTAGTTACGTTTTGTGAATCCCATACTAGCTTTATAGAGTAGAATGTTTAATTATATTTTTAATGAAGCATGTCTAGCGTATACTAGCTTTGTTATATAAGTGTAATTACTTTTTGTAGATCGATAATGTTACAATATGACAATGGTTTATTAGTACGTATGATAACAATGGTTCCATATATATATATATATATATATATATATATATATATATATAGCGTATACTAGCTTTGTTATATAAGTGTAATTACTTTTTGTAGATCGATGATGTTACAATATGACAATGGTTTATTAGTACGTATGATAACAATGGTTCCATATATATATATATATATATATATATATGCATATATCATACTTAATAATAATAATACTACTTTTTATCAATTAGATACTTATTTACTAGCTCATTTGATGGACAAGTCGTGGATGAAAAAGCCGCGTCATACTCTCCAGTATCACGGTGCTATCCATAAATTTATAGACTTCGCAATTTCCAACACTTCTGACGGGATAAGCATTATATGCCCTTGTCCTAGGTGCAATTTCAAAAAGTGGCCACCAAGAGTTTAAGTTACTCTTCATTTAAGAGAGAATGCATTTGCATGGGGAGCTCTCAACAGACTTCAGAGCAGCTTCGACAACTGTATATGAAGCCGTTGATGTACTTCAAGTGGTGGAGAATTAAAATATTCAGCCAGTAGTTCACCAAACTCCAATAATTGGGTCGAACTTGATACATAACATGGTGAATGATGCATTCGGAATTCGAGCGGGTCAAGGTACTACAGATGTTGAAATTGAAACAATACCAGTCTCTGGAGACGTCCCCATGCCAGATCAAGCAGTTGAACATCCAAAAGATGACTTTTTCTAAATTTTCAAAGATGGTGAAAACCCATTGTACGTAGGTTGCCCCAAGAAATTCACTAAGCTGTCTTTTTTGATGCATTTGTATGACATCAAATATTTGCACAAGATCAGCGCTAAAGCCATGTCAAAGATTTTGAAATTTCTTTGACAAGCTTTTAGTATGGCGCGACTTCCGACATCCATTTACGAGGCAAAAAACACTCAAAAGTCTCAGTTTGACATATATGAAGATTGATGAGTGTTGTAATGATTGCTTGTTGTACATTGGGGAAGACAATGGCACCAAGGTTTGCAGGGTTTGTGGTGCCTTTTGGTTCAAGGATGTGCTGGGCAGCAGTACAATGCTAAGAAATCAAAGCCTCAACCTGAGAAAATGTTTAGATATTTTCCCTTAATTCTTTGTTTGAAACGGTTATTTTTGGCTCCAAATGTTGAATAGATGGTTTGGCATGCAACAACTGGAAATGGGGAGGGAATGGTAGACATTCTCGGGCGGCAGAAGCGTGAAAAAACGTTGACAACAAGTACGACTTTGCTAATGAACCGCGGAATGTGCAACTTGGGTTCGCAACAGATGAGTTCATAATACTTTGCTGTTTGTGTTGATTTCGTATAACACTCCACCTTGGTTGTGTATGAAGCAAACATGGTTGATCCTTTATGGTATCGTTCTAGAACCCAAAATGCTTGGCAATGACTTGGATGTATTTCTTCAGCCGTTGATTGAGGAATTGAATGCTTTATGGATTGGCGTGGAGGCGTTTGATGCTGCAAAGAACTCACATTCAGAGTGGCGCTCATGTGGACAATAATTGACTATCCTGGTTTGTGCAACTTGTCAGGCTGGAACACCTATACTACATTATTCAGTCCAATAATTAATTATGATGCCGACAATGTCAAATTGACATCTTCAAGCAAAACATTTGTCATGGTAGTCGAAGATTTCTAGCTAAAGGTCATACGTTTCGGTTGCAACAGAGCAAATTTAATGGTAAGGTAGAGAAGCGGGATCCACCAAGGCTGCTGTCGGGTACAGTTATTTTGGAGCAAGTGGCAAATTTGGAAATTATATTTGGTAAAATGCAAGGGAAACCATAGGGACCAGCGTCACTATGGAAGAAGAAGAGTATTTTCTTTAAGCCTCCATACTAGGAGTTCAATTTATCGCGACATAATTTGGATGTGATGCACATTGAGAAAAATGCGTGTGATAATATTTTGTTCACCTTACTGAATGACGAAAACAAAAGAAACGACCACTTGGCGGCAAGGGAAGACTTGAGAGAATTAAAGATAAGAAAAGAATTATGGCCGCTCCCTCATGGAAAAACTTGTCCCACTGCTTCATTTACTTTGGACAAGAAGAAAATTGAGATAGTGTTAAAATCATTGAAGGGGATATCGTTCCCTGATGGACTTGCTATTAATATCTCAAGGTGCATGGACTTGAAGAATCGACGAATCTTTGCGTTGAAAAGTCACGGCAATCATATGCTTCCACGTGATTTGTTGCCCCTAGTGATAAGAAATGTGCTTCCTATATCTGTGTCCAGGGTGTTGGTTCAATTTTGGGTCTTTGTTCAAGGAATTGTGTTCTCCGATAAACAAAATTTCCTAACTAGATAAATTGCGAGAGAGGTTCGTGCTATCGTTATGCCACATGGAGATGATCTTCTTGCCATCGTTCTTCACAGTTATGGTCAATCTAGTTCTCCATTTGGTCGACGAACTTTGACGTGGCGGTCGTTCAATATCGATGGATATATCCGATTGAAAGGTATACACATTGATATAGAAATATATCCTTGTGTCTTTTGAGCCATTTATTGGAACCGACAACATATACTTCTCTATCTATAGGTTCTTGGGGAAACTTAAAACTTTCAATGATAACAAAACACATCTCGAAGGTTCGATTGCAGAGGGTTGGCTTTCTGAAAAGCTTTTCAACTTCATATCTTTGTACTTTGAAGATGGTGTTTAGACGAGATATAATCATAATAGACGTGTGGCTCCAGACCCTAATGGTGATGAAAATTCTTCCATTCAATTTTTGAATGGGGTTCCTTTCAGAAAGGGTGAAGTTTTTAGGTTGTATGGAGTGGACACAAGCACATTGATATGTTCTTGTCAGTTTTCTGATAGTAAAGCCTTATTTGAGGTAAATAGTACCACATAACCGGACTTTGTAATCAACATATCTTTAATGTCTAAGCTCACTTTTTTTTAATCATAGAGTGTGAAGCCGAGACTAAGAGGCTTATGGGTGGGAGACTTGCTAGTGAGACTGCAATTGACAAAGCTGTACATAAATGGATTGTGAGCTGGTTCCAAAATAAAATAAAGCTCGCAATGGCTGTCTAGTTGAATTCTAATGCATGTTAGATATGACTAATACATGCCTTTTACCTTACATCAGATTTTGAAACAGTCAGGAAATTACAGTGACGATTTGATGATGGTTGCAATAGGGCATCAAGTACGTGCAAGATGCCACACTACATATGTCATTAACAGGTATCGCTACTGAACTTTGAATCACAAGCAATTCTTGAAGACTCAAAATAATGGTGTGGTGGCTAAATTTGGCACTGACAACATCTCAAGTGACTCTGATAATAATCCAATCCACTTTGACTTGTGATTTTATGAGAAGTTGGTATAAATTGTAGAGTTAGATTACTACACTCAGTCGATCACATTATTCAAGTGCAAGTAGTTTGATACAGTGATGCAAGCATGGAAAAGGAAATATGCATTAGGAATAACAATGCTTAACTTCAATCACTTGAGAGACATTGGTGGAAAATTGGTAGATGAACCATATTTTCATGCTAGCAATGCATGTATGGTCTTTTATGTCAATGACACAAGTGATTCTGAATGGTGCATACCGGTGCATTGCAAGCTGAGAGACAACTATGAGATGGGCGATGATGGTGCCATATCACATGAATATTGTTTGCCTTTAGCTAAACAAAATTTTCCTAGAACCGATAACATTCCCAACTTACACACTGTTGGAACTGGCGTAATTAATTTTTAAAAAGAATAGATACAAGTTGTCTTACATGAATGAATGAGAGTTCAAGTACTATTGATATTTCTTGTAATTTTGATGATTTGGAAACCTTAATTGTAGACATGGCTGTTGATGAGAAATTTTGGGATGAGGATATTGAGGGTGAGAACAACATCGATGATGAGTCTGATCCATCCCAAGCAACACGTGTTTCTACTAATAAAGCTGCTCCACATCACTATCGATTGGAGTTAATAGGTGAGTGCCATATACTTAAGTTGTAGGTTATAGAAGATTTGTAAAAGTCATATCCACTTAAACAATGAATAAACTTCTTGTGTTTTCAGACCGTGCAGGCTTAAAGAAGCACATAGTATTCTGATTTTTGGATTGTAGTCTTAAATGGCTATCGCATTGTGGTCAATCTCAAGAACCGGGGGGTTAGGGCTACCGGTTATCTCTTGTCTTTCATCAGATCCTACATAGGAGAATGTTCGAGGAATTATGCATTATATCCGATCTCTCCAGCTGACTGGAAAAAAAATGTCGCCAAAGATCAAGACATGTGCATGGGAGCAGTTTGTGCTGGTAAGTGTCTTATGTAATTTCTGTAGACATCAAAATGTGACTTATGCGGATATCAAAAGGTAACTTAAGTCATTAACTATTAATTGTTGCAGACCTATTTTCATATTGAGCGAATGAAATGGTGGCAGCTCACACGTATTGGGATCAAAATGTAGGACGGATTTAGGGGAAGTGAAGGCTCAGAACGAGCCAAGATGAAAATATTGCCGGAAAAGCACCTCCCATTTGAGTGGATTGTTAATAATCCACCGACAGGCTGTCCAATGGCTGATTGGATGACGTTCTTGGATCGAGTAAATGGTGAGGAGTTTGAGGTACCTTTACACTTACTTTACTCCACTTATATGTATGCACAAATATAAGTCTATCTATATACTTTCTCTTACATACATTAATAGAGAGAAACAAGGGTAATCGGCACTCCGGAAGGAAAACCATAGAGGAGGATCGAGAATGTGGGATCGACATATCGAGAAAACAATCAAGAAGACTGGTAAGCCTCCCTCTAGAGGTCAGATGTTTATCAAAATCTTCAAGTGCTAAATGCATCTTTGAAGTCAGAGCATGCTAGAGTTGTTGTGGTAAAGTTCATTAGATATAGAACTTTCTAATATAGTTTTGAACTCAATCAATTGTGATTAGATAATACGGTTTCTCTAATTTGCAAGCATCCATAGAGAAGCTAGAGCGTGATGGGGCTCCAACTGAGGTTGGTCCTAACGATTCTTTGGCTCTAGCACTGAATAACCAAAGCATCGGGGCCACGTTCGGATGATGGGTTTCGGGTTTACCCCTCCATGGTAGGTTTTATAAGTTAATGACTTTTATTCTTTGTGTTTGTCAAGTTATTAGTGTATTTGGTTGGGTTAGTCTAGTAATGCCTTGTATTATTTTTGTTTGTCAAGCGTATCTTCAACTGTCATTGCCCCTCCTCCTCCCTCTTGGGAAGAGTTTGAGAGGATGTCACAGCAGATAGTGCAGATGGCGTAACAGATAATCATGATGTATAGCATGATGGCATAGCAAATGGCCGGTTCCATAGCTCCTACCTCCATTATTCCTGCCACTGCTTCTTCCTCTACCTCTACCTACGTTTCAACGACAAATCCTATTTCTCCGTTTGATCCAAGTGAAAGAGATCTGTACTATCAGCCTTCCCGGCTGGTGTCCCAACAGAGCAATCCGATGGGTTACTTTTCTCTCTCTCCACAACCCGATATGGCTCGATTTCGACCACTCTATGAAAAAGGTGCATGTTTTGATGACTTGACTGAAATCATGACTAGTGTGAGTTATTTAGCTATATACCTTGGTGTTATAATTTTGATTAGTATGATGTACTAACTAATCTGAGTTTTGTTTGTAGGTCGCTAATGCTCCACAACGCCAAGGCCAAGGAGAAGGTCAAAGTCGCCCTTGAGATGATGCCTATGAGTAGATGTAGTTCTATGTGTACCTTTTTTATGTTGTAACTTGTTGAATGGTTATTATGTGCTTGTTTGTTACAAAATGTTTGGATAGTAGTTCGTTATAAAATAGGTTGTGTAAAATAAGTTGATTGTTGATCAATGAATTTGGATGCTTGATTGGTTGTGTGAAACAGGTTGTGTTGGTTGTGTGTAGAGCAGGTTGTGTAAAACAGGTTACCAATATTGATCCCGGTCGGACAACGCTGCATGAAAGGCCTGTAATTTGTCCCTAATCATAGCAAACATAGTCGTTGGCATTTTCTCCAATGCCTAATTGCGGCGAAGCTAGTCACAGGCGATTTGTCACACGCGCTTTGTTGCACACTGCCTGCGACAAACCTAGTCGCACGTGCTTTTTTGCATGTGGGACTACGACAAAGCTAGTTGCACTCGATTTGTCACACGCGGCCCGCGACTAGCTTTGTCGCAGTCACGCCTACAACATAACACGCTTTTCACAGAAAGAATGGTCTCAGGCATTTAATGAGTTGTCGCAGACACTGCCTGCGACTAAGCATTCACTTAGTCCCAGGAATGCATGCCACCAAATTTAAATTTAAATTTTGTATCCACCAAACCAGCAAATCAAACTTAGAGGATAGAGGAATAACATGCTCGGTTAAGTAATCATCCAATTCAATTTTGCATGTAGAAATTCAAGATCTTTTTCTCTGACTCGCATATACGTCAAAGTCATGATCAGATGGTGAGTTATTTGGCAAGTAAATCGAACTAGGAACATCAGGAATCGTAATGCCAGAACAGGGATGAAATTTGATATGGTACAGATGTACAAGATCATACAAGACTGTCTTGATAACATTTATATTAAAACTAGCATCCTCAGCACCAAACTTCACAGGATAATACTCAATAAGATCAAGCTTGTCTCTTCTATAAAGTACAACATAAACATCAAGAACCATATAGACCAATACTTCGTGAACTTCACCCATGCTGACTCAGCCATATGTCTAATAAAAAAACACTATCTGATTGCCATTCCATAAGCTTCAATTTAAGCTCACGCATTTTAGGGAAGAAAATATTGGCAGTTGGATAATTGCTACTAGTAAATAATTCATATATTTAGCTGAAAACTACCGACTTTTCACACACTAGACAAGCAAAATCCCACAATGAATCAGTAAGGGTAGAATCATATCGACGTTCCCTTTGCCTAAGCCGAACCGAAACTTCTTTGTATGGAATTGCAGAAGCTAAGATTAAAAAGGTGGAGTTCCACCTTGTTCGATAATCAAGAACAAGTTTGTTCTCACAAGGGATCCACAATTGTTTTGACGCTTCTTGAAACAACTCTAGTCTTTTCAGTGTTTCCCTTCAATAGACCACATACTCCCTAACCTTTTCTATCACATCCTTAATAACATATAAACCATCCTTGACAATAAAATTGAGCACGTGAGCAGAACATCACATGTAAAAGAATGTACCATCCATTACCAAAGTATTAGAGTCCAACTTTCTACGAATTTTTTCAATCATAGTATTATTGGTTGAGCAATTATCAAAAGTAATAGTAGACAATTTAATGTCTACATTCCAGTCCATAAGGCAATCATTCAAAACCTTTGCTAGCCTTTCACTAGTATGTGGAGCTAGCACATAGAGAAATCTAGAAAAATACAAATTCAGAAGATTAGTAACCATTAGTCACTAACCAGTAAGAGTAGCTTATATAGTTAAATAATCTGAAAAAGAAATCGCTAACCTAATCATGTAGTTTTTTAGCTTCCAATATATGTCGATATAATATGCAGTAACATAGTACTTTCAAGCACAAATATTTAGAGTATGTCTTTCTTTATGTATTCCTATAAGGAGTAAATATTGTAGTAGTACAAACAAGCAGTTTGAAATATAGATGATCCACTATAAACAGTGTTTACTCAAGCATCAACTTTATAATCATAAGTTCTTTCCTAAAAACCTCATTAGAAAACTGAGTTGCAGTGACCTTTTTTTTCCTTCAACAAGATAGTTAGGCCTCGTAATCTTCAAATATCATCATGAATACGTTTATGAATACAACTATATTTGTGAGTTCTAAGGTGAGACATATCATTATTAATACATGAAATTATGCAATGAAGTGGAAGCAAACAAATAAAATTAATAACTATTAACTAATATGCTTTCAAGGATCGACTAATAAGCAAGAAAGCAAGACGAAGTGAATAACTCACCCAACTATGAGGAGAAATAGAGCAAGACATAAAAAGATGACAATCGGCTAAGATTTAGGGTTGCTGGGTTGCTGGGTTAGGGTTTAATTTGAATTTGGGATGCAGATTGCATTAGAACAATTAAACTATTTATAGGCGGTGAATATCATTTGATGAGGGGAAACCTGATAACCGCAAGCAGTGATTTCTGCCGAAAGAACATCAAATCCATCTTTCACGTTAATTAGGATTGCCCAAAGATAGACTATAGGAGATGATAATGATTAATGATAGAGACAGAGAGTGAGAACCAGAAAAAGAAACGGCTCGATAATCTCGGTAATCAAAAAATTTGATGGATTCTAGAGTTATTTTGTGAAGGCACAACAGCGGAGTTGCAGAGGAGAATATGAAGTTTGTGGAAAACAAGTGGAATTTTCTTCAATATCCTAAAGACTCTGATTTTTTCAAAAGCATAAAATGATGTCATTTTTATTCGGGGACGGAGACGGATCCGGGACCTTGATATCTATCACCTCTCATCACTTCTTACATGTGGATTTCAGGTAGCCCCAACCCCGCTAACAAAATCGTCACAACCAGGCTTTCACCATCCAATCTCAACAAGCTTTGGGAAGGTTTCAGGTTTTCGGGCTTTTATGCCAAATCTAAATAAAATGTTACAACAAAAAAGTCATATAAAATTAGCTAAATCACTCCCCTTTAAAGCTAACAAAGTAACTAATATTTTTCTTAAACGACCTATTAAATAACTTTCCTCTTAGACCCATATAATGATGATGACAAATAAGAATTAGAATATTGGCAAAATGGATCAATAATTTGAATAAACCTCAATTGCAATCAAAGGGGTCAAACCCACTATTAACCATACAAAACCCTAACTACAACTTCCTCTAATATATACAACACAAGAAACTAGAAAGTTAGCTAAACGTGGTTTGAAAAACCATTACATATGAAAAGATGGAAATCATCAAAGAAGAACTCAAATATTCTCAAAAGAATCACCAATCTTAAGTTGCAATCCAACTCTATCTCTATCTGACTTCAGGTTTCAATTTTCTTACTTTAAATTCTTCACAAAACCCCTTTAAAACCCGCTCTCCCTCTTCACAACCTCATCCAAATCTTCGAATGAATGAATGCCCCAAATCACTTGATCATTCTCTTGTCAATTATAAACCCTCTATCCCTTCTGAACCTTCCCTTGGTGATGTTTGCAACATGTTAAACACAACACTTACTATGTTAAACATCCTATTTACTACATAACAATATCAAATGGACCCATAACGAGTCAAAAAAACCAAAACCTTATATTTGGCTAGAAATAAAAAAAAACTGCTTAACGAATGTATAAAATAGAATGAAAAAAAAACATGGAATATATCACCTAAAATGGGGATAAATATGGTAAATCTAATAGTTTCACCAAATCACCCCAAACTCAAAATTCTGCTTGTCCTCAAATAATAATCAAACTCAAGACAAAACTCTTAATTAGGAAAAACAAGGTCCTTCATTGTTCATCAAATATAGCATTTTGAAACCCATGTCACATCAAAAGTTCTAACTCAGTCGACCACACAATTACTTCAACCAACATCCCATATGCAGTCGTTGTTAGACTCGTGCATGTTACATTTATGGATTAGCACCTAGCTGGAGGAGGGTATCTTAATATTGTCACTATACTTATGTGTCAGTGTACAAGTTGGTATGAATGAGACGAGCTAAATAGTCGAATGGGATAATCTATCCTAGGCAATCAAACAACACAACAATAATCCAAGAAACAATGGTTGAAATTGTACCTAGTCCAACCAATCGAATAAATTCTAAGGGTAATTCTATGTGTCATGTGAATGGTGCCATAGAGAAAGGGGAATAACTGACCTCATATGTCAAAAACGGGATTTTATAAGGTAAGATGATTATAGATGATCTGTTGATTTTTTATTTTATTTAAGTGTGTAATTACTTTAGATGTATATTGTTTTTTATTTCCGTACTTTTTGTATTATTTTTAATTGAGAACTAACTTTTTATTTATTTTTCCTTCTTCTCAAAGATAACATATGTATATATGTTTTACTTCCTTACTTTTTGTATTATTTTTAATTGAGAACTAACTTTTTAATTTTTTTTCCTTCTTCTCCAAGATAATATAATTAGTCTTTTTAAAAAAAATTGTAAATGTTTATGAGAACGAGCTTGACCTAGTTCACCTTCATGTGAATATATTTTAATCGGGCAATTGATATTAATAGTCCTAATATTTTTTACAAACATCTTAAGATCATATTTTTCTTTATTTTTGTCTGAGTGATAATTTATCACTGACACCATTTCCGATTTTCGTAGACTTCCGTCCGTATTGCTAGCACGGACCGACCCTTAGTAGTTACCACATCACCATTCATCCTAAACATCACTCACAAATTAAATATTAAAAAAATAAAAAATTTCCCTCTTCTGACCCTCACCTCCTGGCCTCTCTCATCGCCGGAAACTTCCCCGCCGTCTCTTCTCTCACTGTATACTCCCGATCTCTCCAAACCCTGGCCGTCCAAATCCCTGACTCGGTTGAATCTCCTCACGTTCTAGCTCAGCGACGAATTTAAGGTGGAGGAGATCGTTGCAATCACTACCGCCTATGGCAACCTGACGGAGTTTCTCGTCGCCTGTATGTTCAATCATAGTTACATTGGATTCATCGGAGACGAACGCTACAAGCAATCCCCTCCAACTGCCCGAAGCTATCTGTTCTGCATCTCCTCGATACGTCCTCGTTGTTTACTACGAGAGCGATTCGCTCCGAAGACGGCTTGATTTCTTCTCCAGACTTCCCCTTCTAGAGGAGCTCGTTCTCAACGTCCTTAAGAACATAAGGAACAGCTCCACGACATTAGAAGCTCTAAATTCAAAATGCTCCAAGTTGAAATTTCTCAAATTGGGTACTTCTATGGAGTCTGTTTGGCTATTGAGTCTCGGTTGGATGGATTAGCTTTGTGTTCACTCGTGGCTAATATGTTTTTTTAATATTTAATTTGTTAAGTGATGATTAAGATTAATGTTAGCATGGTGTATATTCGTGATTAATATGTGCTGGTAATATGGACGGAATTTGACAAAAATTGAGGACAACGTTAGTGGTAAATTATCATTCTCACCAAAAAGATGAAAACACGACCTTAGGGTGTGGGTGAAAACATGTTAAATCAATAGGACTATTAACGTCGATTGCCCTATTCTAACCTAGTTCACTATATTTGAACTAGTTCAGACAATGTTCATATAAACGGACATAGCTTTGAAAAGAAAAGGTTTAACACTCAGAAACCCATGTATAAATATTAAACGAACATACTAAAACACTTTACTAGTTCATCTGCATGGAAGATGAAGCCTCATAAAAGAACAGTTAACTAGTTCAGACTATCTTAACACGAAAGTGAATTAGTTCAGAAAATGATGAAGATAAACACGCAACATGTACTAATTCGGGTAATGGAACTGTACATGCATCGAAGGAAGAAGGAAAAAAATCCTTCAAAATCGCAATCTGTAAAGAAAAATGAAAAAAATAAATTTTTTTTAGTAGTCAATGGTAAATATAGAAAATTAAAGAGATATATTAATTGAAAGGAAAGAAATAATTACTTCATTAATTATTTAAATATATAATAAAAAATAAAAAATTAATCGTTAAAATTGATCATCTCAAAATTAAATAATTTCTATCATCTCTTCTTGTAAAACCTTTTTAAGAAACCCTATGATCTAGAAAAATGGGCAAAAACAAGATGGATTGAAAGAGGGTTTATAAAAGCTTAAATTTATCTTCTGTTGAATGATGTTTAGATGATTCAACGAATTAAAAGACATCTTTTTACAAGAAGGTAGGCCGCGAAATTCGAAGAAAAAATAAGGATTTCCTAGCCCAACCATAAAATCAACAAACTACTCTAAGATAAATAAATTAAATTGTTATTCACCGTCTTTAGTTTTTAAATTTATGGTCCTAGATCTTATAAAATTACAATATTACCTATTAATATATATAAAACAATTTCTTGATAAACACATTATATATTTAAAACCATTAACCCAAAAATGCTACGAATGTAATACCAAATTCCAACTCCACGACGGGCAAAATCACCAAAGTCCGACTCTTCCTTAATTTCGACGTTCTCCGCCGCCGCACATTTCTTCCTTGAATCCAACAACTGTCTGGCAGTTTCTCCAATCTCCATGTTAGTTTGATCAGGAAAATAGTTATTTTGTGACCTTTACGTTTTGACCAGCAATAAACAGATGGCAAAGCCGTTGCTGGTCAGGTTGAAACGGGCGGTCCACCCGTTTAAGCCTGGTTGGAGACGGTTTCGTCGTCTGTTCATTGCCGACCATAGCTTGTTAAAAAAATTATGTTAACCCGTATGAGTGTCAGCGACAATTAACTTAATTTTGTGCTTCAAAACCCATGGTGTACGAATATGATGATATGACTAGACACATAAGCAACTCTCACCTAAACAACTACAATATTAATTATTTGGATTGGGTAATGAAAAGTGTAATCTATGCTTTGGATATGTTGATGATGAGTTCAAGTATATTAATTACCTAGTACGATCAAGCTTAAGTAATTACTTCACATTTATTACTTGAAGGCATATTAATATAACTAGTTTTTGTTTTTGCGGATCTGAATTTAATTGTTGATAATTAGTGATAAAAATTGAAATTCGTGGATGTTAATGATTTGCAATTTAATTGTTGATAATCAACAATAAAAATTGGGATTGGTAGATGTTAAGGATTGGTAACTAAAAGAAGAAAAATATATCCACGGTTCCTCATGTAATTTTGCCGACATAAGCTACTTAGGGAAGTTGCTTGGTCACCAAGTAATTACCTAATTTTTTGGTCTAAATAAAATTAACTAATTAAACTCATATATTTAAGCCTAATGACATTGGCCATTAAAGGGACTTGTAAGTGGACCTAAGTGGGTTTGATACTATGGAAAGATAGTATACCTTGTATAAGGCATTGGATACGCCCATGTGCATTATTTGAGTGTGTAATTTATATGGTGTGAAGACCTAGAGTCCAAGGGGTGTGAGAGCCTTAGTTTTGATGGCACTGGTGGTGATGCCACTTGGTGGATGTCGATCAAATGGTGGTTATGGACTCTCTGAACTGGTTACTAGGCCTCCTTGATCAATATCAAATCTCCCGACTCCTTATGGCTTGAGGAAAGTAAGACCAATTTTAAGATGACTCGGGTTCTCTTGATTTGGTACGGCTGAACTTTTTGGGGCTCGATGTAAGTTTTCCCAAATGCAACATCGCTTGAGGGCAAATTATCAGTGGAGGTCTCCGCTAGGTCCAATCTTCGAGTAGGGTCTCCGATAAATAGATCCAATGACTCTAGTATGATGCCATGTAAACGACGTCCATGTCTCCTGTTACACGTCCACATGCTCTGAATGCTCCCTATATATGCATCCTTCATTATCTGGTTTGCTAATGGGTTTGTCTCTCTTCTTGTATGGGCCTTATTTGGCCTCACATTTAACAGTAGGGATGGCCTCATCAGGCCTGCTTGGTAAAAAAAGATTCTTCCTAAAATCTTGCCAATTTTTTATTATTAAGTGCGTGAGTATGTATATATAAATATTATGAGGAGAAAGTCCAAATGACAAATATTTACAAAAACACACTCTAGCAGGTTCAAAAGAAAACAAAAAGCTTAAACAAAGCTTTCCCATGATAGAAACCAAACAAACCTCCTCCATGCCAAAATCAGGCCAATTATTAAAATCCAATGTAACTCAGCATGTAAAAAGATGGCCTCGTTGAGGTTTCATATGGAACTTCCAGGACAGGTTGTTTGAATGTGCAATATGTTACTCCCCAAATATAGATCAATTTGGATCGTTGGTTGACGTGAGTAGATTGTCGTTTAAATGTGGAAATGGGTGGTGACTACAGGGTTGGCAACAACCGTGATGCAGCTAATGGCCGTTGAGACTTTTGTACTAAAGGGGTGTTGCTGGCCAACGACTGTTGCGTCGATTGGTATAAGTACCTGATTTTGTTCGAGACACGAGTTACAGCGAATTATAAAACTCTATTCTCTTGTTTCACGATCTACAACAGCTTCCTTCAATGCAAACGTCAGCCCGACCCAATTCGATTATCCCAGAACTTCAAGACAAGCTTTGGAAGAGAACCTAGATTGTTTCCCCTATGTCATTTTGAGGTAATATTCCATTTAATCCAATGTTTTCCATAAATTGAAGGTTAGGGTTTACAATAGGATTGTATTATTGATTGTCTTGGTTTTCTATATGGCTTATTTGGAGCTTTAGACAATCGTTAGAGTGTGGAATCACTTGCAAGAGCCAAGATCACCTTTTCGAGATGTAGGAGTTCTAATAAAATTATCTATAACTTTTACTTTAAGATATTGAGAAATATAGTTATCTTGTGAACAATGTATGTATGCTTTGTGTTGTCAAATTCAACTCTCGAAACAAGTTATCTAGTTTATCTTATTTACTTAATTATTCGTTATAAGGAGTTAATTATTTATTATAAGTAGTTATGGCTGTGGAACTGCATAGCTCTGCAATCCGCCTAGCTGGGCAGACTCCTTTCTTATATATCTTCGTCTTTATAGCTGCAATCGTCCTGGGCAACTTTGCGTTAATGATGTTCAATATGTCTGTTATTGATGACATCTCTTCGCTTGCCCTATGTTGAATTGATCTGATGATTGGTGAAGCGGTAGACTTGCATTTACTTTTCTGGCTGGGAAGGTGGAGTTGTTTTCGTGTGTCATTTCAGGGTTGGATGACCATTCGTGTTCTTGAATGTGCCGACACGGGTCGCTTGCATATTCACTAATTTATCTATTCTTTGAGACATCCCCTTAGTATAAAATGCCAACCCCTCCAGTTATTTTTTTCTCACCTTCCACACTTAATTTCTACCACTTCTGTAAATCTGAGAGAAGTCTCTGGAACCGCCCTTTCTTTCTCGACTTGTTCGCCCCAAGTTTCGGGGCTATTTGTTGGGAGATCTAGCAGAGAGCGTTCGAGGAGAGCGGTACTGAAATGGAAGGAAAAAATTTACACACTGCTCCATGGGCACTCGTCCATCAGCCTGCTAAAGGTAGACGTTGAAATGGTGGTGCCTGAAGAGTATCAATCGTGGGTTGAACTACGGCATTCTGTTTGTTTCACGAAGTTTCTTTGTGAGAGTTCACATGTGACCACCGGAGAATGATGTGGCAAGATGGGCTAACCGTACCATTCGCGCTCGAGCTCTTGAACTCATGATGTCATAAGATTCAGGGTAACTGTGGACGTATTCCGTTGTGATCACCCACTTTTCTTTATCCTGACATATTACAACCTAACTCTATTTGGTTGGCCAACTTGGCTAAGAAAATACCGGCGAAGTCCTCCTGGCTATGGATTATCCCTTCGTTAAGGTTGAGACCTGAGGGAAGGAGTGAGTCGAGAGGCTCAAATAAGTGAGGGAAGACCTGAGGGAAGTCCAAAAAGCATGCAAACATCACTTGTCACAACTACAAGCAGAAGAGACATATCCAATGGTTTCCCCAGAAATTAGGCAAAACAGAGACGGTGACAGTGACCGTGCAAATGCTGTTGGGGAGCTCATGCTTGTCTACGATGAAGATTTTATCAACCTGACGACCCATGAGACTACTTGGGTGGTTGACAGCGGTGCCAGCATCTATGTAACGTCGAAACGTGAATTTTTCTCATATTACTCACCGGGCAACTATGGTGTTGTAATGATGCAAAATGGCAACCTCTCGAAGGTCGTCGGAAAAGGAGATGTCTGCTTGGAGACAATGGAAGGTGCGAAATTGGTGCTGCGAGATGTCAAACATGTCCAGGGGTATATGTCTTGAAGATGAATGATCAGGCGCTGAATGTTTTCAAATGTTTTGTTGCATTGGTGGAGAGGGAGACTAGCGAGAAGTTGAAGTGTCTGTGTACAGATAAAGGTGGAGAGTACATTGGACCATCCGATGCCTATTATAAGGAGAAGGGAATTTGACATTAGTTTACACCTCCCAAGACTCTGTAACTGAATGCCGTGGCGGTACGGATGAACAAAGCTTTAATGGAGATAGTAAGATGATTACCCTCGCACCTCGAAGTTGTCGCACTCTTTCTAAGGAGAAGCACAACTTGTTGTAGTGCATGTGTGGAACCTTTCGCCTAGCATTCCACTGGATTTTGAAGCCCTAGAGAAGATTTGGTCGAGAAGAGATGTTTCGTACAAGCATCTTCGAGTGTTTGGTTATAAGGCCTTTGTTCACATTCCGAGGGATGAGATGTCGAAACTGGATTCTAAGACGCGACCGTGTGTTTTTATTGGATATGGTCAAGATGAATTTGGCTACAGATTCTTTGACCAAATCCAGAAGAAGCTCATAGAGAATGGAGACCATTAAAGATATTCAGAAGGCTGGGAGAGATACTCCTAGTGTTGATGCTAGCTCAACACCCAAGGAGTTAGAGCCTCCAACACCTGCAGTTGGAGAAATTCATCTGGAGGTAGCTTAACCTGTAGCCCCCCTTGAAGTTCAACCTGATGATTTCGATGATGATGATGGTTCTCATGATCAACCGCCAGCCACTGAAGGTTCTCCAGCCCATACGAGATCTGGAAGAATTGTGCAACCCTCTACCAAATATTCATCAAATGAATATGTCTTGTTCACTGACGAGGGAGAACCAGAGAGCTTCCAGGAAGCTATGAAGGATGAACATAAGCAGAAATGGATGGAGGCAATGGAGGACGAGATGAAGGCCTTACACGACAGCAAGACATTTAAGCTGGTGAAGTTGCCAAAGGGGAAGAGTGCTTTGAAGAACAAGTGGGTGTTCAAGATTAAGCATGAAGAACACAATAGTAAGCCATGATTCAAAGCTTAGCGCATTATCAAAGGCTTTAGTCAAAGGAAGGGCATCGACTTTGACGAGATATTTTCACCGGTGTTGAAATTGACATCCATTCGTACAGTGCTGGGGAGGGCAGCAAGTCTCACCTTGGAGGTTGAGAAGATGAACTTGAAGACCGCCTTCCTTCATGGCGATTTGGAGGAAAAGATATATATGGAGCAATCGGACGGCTTCACAAAGAAGGGAAAATAGGTTTTTGTGTGCAAACTTAATAAAAATTTGTACGGCTTGAAGCAGGCACCACGAAAATAGTACAAGAAGTTCAAGTCTGTTATGGGGGAGATGAGTTACAACAAGACTAGTTCAGACCATTGCGTGTTTGTGAAGAATTTCACAGATGATGATTTCATCATCTTGTTGCTCTATGTTGATGACATGTTGATTATTGGTTGGAATGTTTTTAGAATCAACAACGTGAAGAAGGAGTTGAGCAAGTCTTTTGCCATGGAAGACATGGGGCCCACAAAGCATATTCTTTTCTTGAAGATTGCACAAGACAGAGTTGGCAAAAAAATCTTGTTGTCGCAAGAGAACTACATTGAGAAAGTACTTCAATGATTTCGCGTGTATGATGCAAAAACGGTTAGCTGTCCTCTTGCTAATCACGTTCAACTAAGCACCAAACAATGTGTGTCTATTGATGAAGAGAAGACAGAGATGGAAAGACTTCCATTTTCTTCAGCTATGGTGTGTACACAGTTGGATATTGCTCCCATAATAGGAGTTGTTAGCTGGTTCCTTTCAAACCCGAGAAAGGAGCACTGGGAAGCTGTGAAGTGGATTCTCATATACATTCAAGGTACCTCCAAAATGTGCCTTTGTTTTGGAGATTCTAATCATGTACTTGTTGGCTACATAGATGCAGACATGGCAGGTGACGTTGATACACGGAGGTCCACTTCTAGATACCTGATTACATTTTCAGCGGGAGGTGATTTTGGCAGTCAAGGGTACAAAATGTGTAGCCCTTTCCACTACTGAAGGCGAGTTCATTATCGCAACGGAAGCTAGAAGGGAGCTGTTGTGGATGAAGAAGTTCTTAACCGAACTTGGATTCCAACAAGAGCGACCGAAGTTGTTATGTGACAGTTAGAGTACCATACACCTTGCAAAGAATTCAATGTTTCATTCTAGGTCCAAGCATATCAATTTCCGATATAATTGGATTCGCGATGTGGTGGAGTCGAAGCACTGCAACTTGAGAAGATCCATACTGACGAGAATGGATCTGACACGTGCATGAGGAGTCTTCCGAGAGAGAAGTTTGAATATTTTCGATCAGCAGTAGAGATGACAGAGAATCGCAATTAACCGGGAGGCGGGGAATTGTTGATCCTGAAAAATTGAGATGGGCAATAAAATAATCACCTCCCATTTTATTGCACCAGAAGTTGGTTGGATCTTGAACTACTTACCGTCTCCCTAACCAATTTAATTGAAACATATCCCCTCTCCAAATTCTGTATAAACTCTGTATACATATTTTCATTTGTTGGGTAGACAGGTGAGCGGTAGAAAGTCCGGGTAAATGTTTTACCGTGGTAGGAATACTTGCGAGCGATAAAAATAGTGAGTAGTTGTTTCGATGTTTGGGAAACACTTGAGAGACACTATTTTGGATCGGCTCGGATCGCCTTGCAACTGCTTTGTTATAGTGAAGAAGTGCTCGTAGCTGTCGCTGCTGCCGTAGATGTATTCTCTACATTGGAGGGGAACTACATAAATTCGGGTGTTATTTACTTACCATTTTGTGCCTTGCAATTTTGAGAATATTTGTTGTGTATTGCATTATTCATATTACCATAGTAAATTGATCTAAGGAGGTTGGCTTAATTATCTTCATTATGGTATTGCTGTGGTAATCATTCATACATAGTGATTTTAAGAGACACACAAATTCTTTGAAAATTGGAGGTGGGTGAAAACTGGGTGAAAAGAGCTTCAAGATGGAATGAGAGATGATGGGATCCCTCACCGTTCAGCCGAGGCGGCGAGATCAGATTTAGGTGATGGTTGGGTTTAGGTTTTGGTGAAATTTTTTGAAGAGGGCAGAAGAAACCCGATTTCTAGGTCTAATATGCTCTATAAGCTCGACATAATATGTAATGCATATTAAGCCTGTCTTAGGCGCATATTACACCGGTAATCACCGATCTAACAGAAGAATTCTTCAATCGCGGCATAATATGCGGCACATATTATGCCGATCTATGCCACATATTATGCCCGAAAAATTAGATTTTTCTATTTTTATGAAAACTTTTAAAAACCATTTTCAGAAAATTAGGGAAAATCAATCACGATACAAGGACACATGACTGAATTCTCAAGTTGACACTAACAATCATTCACAAAGACTCAAAAATGAATACAAAATTAACTCCAGACTCGCCTTTGTGCTAGACGATACCTGGCATTTTACTAAAGCTTCGTCAATGTAATGAACTTCAACCCCATCAGAAGGTTCGGTAGCAAGATACCGCTTGAGATGGGGACCATTGATTTTGAATGTTCCTCGTTCAGTATGCGTGATTTCAATGGTTTTGTATGGCAAAGACTCGGTTACTTCACAAGGTCCTGGCCATCTTGATTGGAACTTTCCCGGAAAGGCGGAGATGAGAGTTGTATAGCAACACCTTATCTCCTTTAGTGAATTGCTTGACACTTTAAAGGATGCGTTTCATCTTCTCCTTGTAGAGCCAAGAGCTTTCATAGCAAAAAAGCATGTACTCCCCTAACTCGAGGAATTGATATTGTTGTTTCGAAGCTGCAAGACTAGCATCCATGTTTAGTAGCTTCATGGCCCACCAAGTCTGATGCTCAAGCTCCACCGGTAAATGACAAGCCTTGCCATCAACCAGGTGATTAGCGAGGTGTTGTTTGGAGTCTTAAAAGCAGAGCGATAGGCCCATAGAGCCTCATGAAGCCAAATCGACTAGTCCTTGCGAGGTTGATCGACTATCTTATCAAGAATCGGCTTGAGCTTGCAATTCGTCACCTCCGCTTGACCTCTTGCCTTTGGATGGTGAGCGGTGGTCAACCGATAAAATACACTAATTTTTTGTCAAACTCTATCGAGTTAACCTTGGAAGTGAGTACTCCGAACATTAATGATATCTTGATGGGTGACAAAACACATGAAAAGGAGTTGGATCCCGCTGACCTAGCATCATACATAAATTTTGCCCACTTAGAAATATTACATGTGTGTTGGCATGCATCAAAACTCTTCATGAACTCACCACAGTCCTTCCAGATTGTCCACTAAAAGAAACCTACTTCAAGGATCTTGCGGGCCACACACAGTGGCGCATGATGTCGCTGGCTTCGAAAAGACTGACGCAACATCTAATGATATCGTCAGATCCCGAATGAGAGGTAAGGATCATTCTAGAGACAGTGCTTGCAATCGAAGACCAACTTCATCTTCTACTAATGGTTGTAGTGATATCAAAGTACCCCAAAACCAAGGAAGAAGGCTATAGTGACAAACCATGGAAATTTGGTCATATGATACTCTGATACCGGCTCCGCTTCCTCCAAGAGAAATAGCTGCTCGTCGGGGAAAAGCTCATTGATTTCAGCTTCAACAACCCTGTCCTAAGAAGACCCTTCAAGGCGTGACAAGTAATCGACAGTAACATTCTCAACCTCTCCTTTTCCTTTATAGTGATGTCAAATTGTTCGAGTAGCAACAACCACCGAATCAACCTTGGCTTTGCATCCTGTTTCGCTAGTAGGTACAAAAGAGTAGAGTGATCAAAATCGTAGTATGAGAAAATACTAAATAAGAGCAAAACTTATCAAATTGGAAAACAATCACAAGAAACTCCTTTTCAATAGTCGTATAATTCCTCTGCGTGTCGTTCAATGTCTTGCTCGCGAAGTAGATGAGATGGAACCTCTACTCTTTTTTATGTCCGAGCCCCGCCCTTTGCAAAATCACTAACATCACACATTACTAAATTAAAAGTTGGGAGGACATGATACAAATCATGAGGCGAAGATTTGTGCCTACATATTACGAGCAGGATTTCAAATACAAGTTACAAGCTCTTGGCCAAGGATCATTACTAGTTGAAGATTATTACAAGGAGATGGAGTTGTTGTTGATTCGTGAGAATATTGAGGAAGATGAGGAGGTGAAAATGGCAAGGTTTCTTCATGGTTGAAATCGAGATATTCAAAATAATATGGAGCTAAAACTTACACGAAGTTGGATGGATTAGTGCAACTGGCAATCAAGGTGGAAAGACAAGTCCGTGGTGGCTATACACGGCGTTCAAATCCACCTACTTCTGATAACTTCAAGTGGATGGAAAATTCAATGAAGGTAGACGGGTCTTCCTCAAAGGTTAAAGATTCACAACCCGTGGTAACAAGAGCTAATGAGATGTCTAATTCTAATAGTACTCGTTCTAGTGCTATTATGTGTTTTAAATGTTAAGAACGAGGACATGTATGTATCCATTGTCCAAAAAAGTGAGTCATTGTCATGAAGAAAGGAGAGATCTATTTTGATGATGAAGAAAATACCGAGGAAAAGAAGGATGAGAAGATGCAGAGGAAAAGTAGGATGAAGATGAGAGAAGGAGAAAAAGTAACCAAGGGATTCCACCGCTTCCTCCATCTTGCTACTCGCACTCACTTCATATGTACCGATGTTGAGTTCGTCCTTCCTATTACAACAACCATCATGCCTAATTGGTTAGAGTTTAAACCATATTTTTCTTCATCGAGTTCAATGAAGTTGCCAACGCCGACAAATTTTATGGAATTTACATCTCATGGCGAAGATAAACGTGATACACGAGGTGTTGATGGGGCTCAAAAGTTAAGGTATTATTTGGAGTGCAACAAGATGGGTCAAGTAATCAAACAACCGCTAAAATTGTTTCTAAGGGTTGTGTTTGATCTAGGAGGTTCAAGTTGGAGTTTCTACAATTTGAGACAAATCGTCTTAAAGAAGGAAAGCATGATAGAAATCTGTGTAGATTCTATCCAGTTTAGTACTTCAGTCATTACTATCTCTTAAGGACTCTGATTGGTGAAAAGTAAGCAGTGTTAGAAACATGATTCAATTCCTTTTCATCCAAATATTATGGGCCATTCGATTTGAAGAATCAAAGAAGTTATGTTCAATTAAAGTGGAGGAGCTGAATACTAAAATATGCCTATTTAATAGTTACCTTTAATTAAAAACAGAACTTTAATTAATTTTCTATGTAGGATTGAGGATTAGTTTATTATTGTTTTACTTGAGGGTTAAGTATTAAAAGCCTATATAAAGGCTAGTTATTTGTACGTAGAAGACAATTTGAGATTATTGAGAATTATTAAAATTGAGTTTGTGAGTTTGAGTCTCCATAAACGGAGAATTCATCAATCAAGACTTCAACGACTTCTTCTAGTAGGTCCCCAAAGATCGATGTCATACACAGTTGAAAGGTCACCAGTGCGTTGAAAAGACCGAAGGTAACTCCCCGGTATGCGAATAAGGTGAAGGGGGTTGTGAAAGTGTTCTTCTCTGGATCATCTGGTTCGATTGGAATTTGGAAGTACCCTAACATCCCATCCATTAAACAGTAGAACTCATGTCTCACGAGGTGCTTCAACATCAATGAATGGCAGTGGAAAATTGCTCTTCTTTGTAGCATCATTGAAATGTGTGTAATCAATGCAAACTCTCCATCTAGTGACTGTTCGTGTAGGAAGTAGCTCTCTTTTATCATTAGTGACAACTGTGAAACCACCTTTCTTTGGTACAACCTGCGTATGACTAACCCAATGACTGTAAAAATCAGATAAATTATACAAGTATCGAGGAGCTTGAGCGATTCCTTCTTCACGACTTCGTGAATGGATGGGTTAAGTCATCTCAGGGACTGTGCGACTGGTTTGACATTGGCCTCCATGTTGATATTTGTGTGCAGAACAAAGGACGGATCCATTTCCTGTATGCGAGCTTGCAATCGATTGCTTGTTCATGCTTCTTCAAGAGGGTTATAAGCTACTCCTTTTATTGTGGCTCCAATTTTGAACTGATGATTACCGATAGCCTGACATCTTATTGGAGAAATGCGTACTCAAAATGCTCTAGGAGTAGCTTCAGTTTCAATTCTGTAGGTTCTTCATATGACATTGTGATTTTGGGATTGTGGGAAGCCCCAATAATGTCGGTGGTCCATAGTAAGATTCGAGTTGCTTGAGAGATTTTTCTTGTTCTCTCTGCTCCATATCATCTAACCAATATCCATAGATACCTGTAACAACATATAGGTCTCCATAAAGCATATGAGAACATTCAAACATTTCAGATGCATCTTGTAAGTCCTCACAAAGTATATGAGAACGTTCAAACATTTCTTATCATCCTCTGCATTGGAGTATAACATGCCATCTTTTGAGGAAAAAGTAACCTCATCATGTCCCACTTTCAAGGTTACAAAACCCTTGCACACATCATTTACTGCTTCAACAGTAGCTAAAAAAAGGCGCCCTAGTAGGATATTGCAATCACTATCATGTGTATTAAGCACCACAAAATCAGTAGGAAATTCAAAAGCCCCTACAGGAATAGGCAAATCCTCTATGACACCCCTAGTTCTCACTAGATATCTATCAACAAATTGAAGCACCATATCAATCGGTCTAAGTTTATGTGTATATAGTTGTTCATATAAGCTATATGGCATGGCGTTGATACTAGCACCTACATCAACAAGACTCTGACTAACTTTAACATTCTTAATCATGCAGGGTAAAGTAAACCTCCCCTGGTCTTTTTTTTGGTCGGTGCGAGTTGAATGGCGGCTACTTCCTCATAAAGAGTGACTTATGTGGCATCATTGAGGTTGATCTTATTATTGAGCACATCCTTCAAGAATTTTGCATAGGTTGGAATCTTGGTGAAGGCTTCCAGGAAGGACAATGTGACCTCTCTCTTTTTAGGAGCTCCACAAAGTTCTCAAAGTCTCGTGTCCATCCCTTCTTTTTATGGCTGAAGGATATGGGAGCTGTGTATGCTTCCGGATTTCTTCCCGGGTAACACTACAAGAAAAGAGATATATCATGTCGTTTATGGCGAATGTATTTAGCATCAGTTGATAAACAGCCAACGGGGAGTTAAGGCTCGCATAACTTCCGATTGGTTGATTATTAGGCGATGCCAAAAAACGACAGCAAGTCAGCAGTCAATTGTGTCGATGATTTACCGTCGATTTGGTCAATAACTTAGCATCGGCTCTGAGCAGACCGATGGAAATTTTTTACCAGTCAATGCAAAAAAATGTTGCGCCTATTTCCCATCGGTTGGCGCGAAATATGGCGTCGGTCAATAAAGCAACCGACGACAAATGTTTGGCCGATCAATAATTTTCCAAAATTTTGCCTACTTTACCGTCGCTTTCTGTTTGAATTGGCATTGGTTGTACCCGACACTAAGTAGCGAGCATTTTTCGTGTAACTTAGCGTCGCTTGCCTGTACATAGCATTGCTTGTCGACCGACACTAAACACGAGGAGTATAAAAACCCCAAACTCAGACAGCCATTCATTTTTACACTGTTTGCAAATCCAAAAATCCTCTCAACTCTCGAATCTCTCATAACTGGCGCTACCGCCACCTCCCGTGGCTGTCACTGGTGCTTCTCTATTCGCCGACCCTCCACTCAGTTGCGGTCTAAATCAACGCCCGTGGTAAATTTGCACTTTGACCTATTTTTTTGTTAATTGTAATATTATTAATTAGGAGGCTTTTTTAATCACTATTACTTGTTCTTGAATGTAATGTTTGAAATTTGTTGCCTGTTCTAATGTGTGAAGCCCGAGAAATATTTCATTCTTCATCGACGTAAGGTATGTAATTTAATTTGATGAACCAAATATGTATATCTAGTTATTGAATTAGAATATTATTAGTGAGGTTGAACAATAGATTGAAATATTTATTTAGTTGATTCATTTGATATAATTATCGATTATTAAAACATTAACATATTGTCTTTGGTTTAAATTCAACTAGGTGATTTGAAAATGGATAAGTCTTGGATTAAAATGCACCGTCTTGTCGATGTGTATAGGATTGGTTTGAAAGCTTTTTGGACCTTGCTTTCTCAAACTACAATGACAATGACATGATAATATGTCCTTGTCCAAAATGTCCTTTTTAAGAAGTGGCTTTCCAGAGATGATGTGCACGAACATCTCCTCCGTAAGTAATTTCCTTTGGGTTACACTTTATGAAATCGACATGGAGAGTTAGATATTGGAAAATCATCTCAGAATGCTACAACTCAATCTCAGGTAGATGCACCTATCCATGTAATTGAGTATCATGATAATATTGCAACTCATGATTTCGTAAAAAATGCATTTGGTGTTTCCACCAAAGTATCTAGTAGTGGTATGCCTAACAATACCGAAGTGCCGATGAGTGAAGAGATTGATGATTAGATCATACAAGTGATTATGGTATTGAAAATATCTTATTTAGAATTCATATTCATGTGGACTAATTTGGAATTATTGTGCATGTACTTTACTTGTCAATTTCCTTTGCATATAAAATGGCACAATACTGGAAGACTTGGGATGTTGAGGTACTAACCTCTGAGGGTGTTAGGGACAGGAAGTCTATTGCTAGTGCATGGATTCTTACCGTTGATCATAAAATGAGGGTCATCATCCCATTTGAAGATAAATTTCCAAGTGGAATTGATCCTACTAGACTTTTTGATAAGTTCCTCAAGATTATTGCAAAGGATCATAACATTCTTCCAGTGCACTATGATGGATGGCCATATGTGTGTGACACACAAAAGGTAGCGGCTCTGGCGATGGTGATGGTAAATAGTAGTTTGTGATCCATTTTTCATTGAAATTAAATTATTTACTAACTAGGATTTGTGTATAACTACAGAATTGGATATACCATTTGAGGATGCAAAAAAGTTTGTGAAGAAATTGAGAGACTATCGAGTCTGGATGTGGGAAGACCGAGTGTTGAAGAATGATAACATCCCAAAACCACTCTCTACAAAAGCTTCCAGAGCATCTTGTATTGCAGCCAGGCCTAGGCATATTCCTCCACCTATGTGGACACAATTGGTGGACTACAAGCTGAGACCGGAAGTTCAGATAAGCAAATGAATTATTATATTTACTTTGTATCATGTATATTTTCTTATAGTTGGTTGTTCAAATATGTAAGCTTCAATTGAGAAGAATGCTGCAAACAGAGCTATTTTTTATGGCTCAAACAAGTTTATGGTGAGTGGATTAGAAATTATAAGTAGTGAACGGATTCTTAGCGTTGTTGATTTTCAAACCATTTTAATACTAAATACTATATATCTTACTGCATTTAGAGGGAAAAAACCGATCAAGCACCAAGTAGGGGTGACTTGTATGCTCGAACTCACACAAAGAAAACTAGGGAATATACTGATCTACAAGTGTTTAGTAAAAATTATCTATTTTTGAGAATATATGTTAGATAATATTCATCTATGTTCAAAATTTTTTGTAAGTAATATCAAATTTTACATTGCAGTCTCAGATTATGGAGTTCGACAAAACTGAGGAGTTCCTAAACACGTCGCCCTGAATGATTCGCTTGGTTGTGTCAAAGGAGCCGAGCATAGTGGCCGAGTGCGAGGAGTAGGATATGGAGTATCTCCTTCTTGGGTATGTTTTCATTATACTACTTCCATTAATATGTAATTAGAAAATAATAAACTATTCATCGTATATTTACTTTAATAGGTTGGACTAAGTACGAAGGGTCAAAGCATTTGACAGTCTAGTGTAGACGGTAGTCAATCACATTCTTATCTCCTGGGGCATGATCCTACCACATTTGAGGCACTAGATCGTGTCTGAGCTTTTTAAGAAGAAATCCCCTTGATGAGGGAAGAAATAACACAAGAAAAGCAACACGTGCAAGAAGATGATGATGAACAAGAAGACGACGAGGAAGATGATTTTGATGACAGCAAGAATCGTTTAAGACAGTAGTAAGGTGATGTAGAATGTGTATAGACATGGAATGTTGAATCTTGGTTTGAATGTTGGTCCGAATGATTAGCACCCCCACAACACCCGGTAAACCGGTACTACGAAAATCGATATGTTTGATGTGTTTTCATTAAGTCCATTTAATTTTTAAATGTGTGATTCGCGCGTCCTTACTCTTGTGAGGACTAAAGCTACCAATTTGATTATATTTGTATAAAACAGTTTAAAAAGGAAAGCCGATAAATTATTTTAAATTTAGAAAGATGATAAATTGGTTTAAAGTTGGAAATAAAATGATAAATTGTTTTAAAGTTGGAAATAAACTGATCAATTATTTTAAAATTGGAAATAAAATTATATATTATTTTAAAGTTGGAAAGAAAATAATAGATTATTTTGAAGTTGGAAAGAAAATGATAAATTATTTTAAAGTTGGAAAAAATATTGTTTTAAAGTTGGAAAGAAAATGATAAATTGTTTTAAAGTTGGAAAGAAAATAATAAATTATTTTAAAGTTGGATTGAAGTCTCTTGACGGCCTATGTACCCGGATTTAGGATCAAAGTCTACGTAATTCGATTTGAAAAAGTTAATTTGAGGTGCATCTTAATAGTTGCGGTTTGCTTGGTAATTTTTGAAAGTTTTCATGTGTTTTATATTTTGAGAATTTCATGTGAATTTAATAATGTAAAGTTTGGCGTTACTATTCTCATTTTATGCTTATTTAAGAAAGATTTTTGTGTTTTATAATTTTATTAGTTAAGAATGATTTGTTTGAAGATACTGGTTTCACGTACTTTCCCTCTTGAGAAAGCTTATGCTATTATTCAGGGGTTTTCGTGGATTTTCGCTCTTGAAAACCACGTTACTGGACCAAGTATTTTTATGATAGTGATTTTTTTATAGGTGGACTCGAGCTTTTCTCGACTGCATACGTACTCAATATTTTGGGATCAAAGTCCGCGTAATTCGGGTTGAAAAGTTCGTGAGGATTTCGCGTAATTTTCACTATTGCAAAATACCACGTTTTCATGCTCCTTTTTTGGTTCAAAAGATATTTATTTGATTATTTTGATGACAAAATTTTTCTTAGAAAGAATTCCCTCGTGTTTCGGTAATATGAAATCGATGGTGCTGACACGTTGATCGAGAAATGAGGAATACACGTTTTAATGTGCTTACTTACGAACCTCTTGATTTGTAATTGGATTATTTTTATTTATAAAGTTTGGAGGAGTAGTTATGATTTGTAATTTGGATACTTATTTGTTCCACTTTTCATTCACTGATAATTCTACAAAATCGGAAACTCTTGTCACGGATACGAAATTCGTATAACGTTGCTATAATATTTAACGAGATATTACTAAGGAATTTCCACATTCCTTTCCCAATGACAAATTAATTGGTGTATATCCATTAACTTGATTTGACATAATTAACAACGGATTACATGACGGGTAATTCTATGGTCGTTATGTTAACGTTAATTAAAATGTTATGCCGATTCGAATAATCAGAAGGTTCGGGTTATTTTAAGTTTACGACTTTACTTATAAATACCAAGTAGAAATAAAGAGGTTGGGACTTTTATTTCGCTATTAATCTGCTCCTATTTTGGTTTTATTTAACTCTTAATCTAAGCTTACTAAAACATTAATGTACACATCTCACATTAGGTGCTTCTGACTGAATTGGGCCAAACCGAAAAATGGACCGAAATGAGAGGGTAGGAAGGGCAAAATTTCTGAGCGAATTGGCTGGTCTGACCACTGATTACCCGATCCAGGACTCGAAAAGACAAAAATGTCATGCGATATTTTGTCTGTCGAAAATGGAGGTGAGGGGCAAAATCTTACCTTACCTGGTTGAAATAAATAGCCCTCTTAAACCGAAATCAACCATTTGAACCCTAACCTCCCTCTCTCTATCCCTCCAGTTCTCTCTCTTCTATCTACACCTCTCCTTCTATCTTCTTCGCCTTCTCCTTTCTTCTTCCCCTATCCTTCTCCTCCTTCTCCCTGTCTCGGTTCTGACAGCGATAACAATAACGATGTCACCGCCGCCCTTCCTTTGTCCCCTTTTCTTCCCCCTCCTTTCCTCTCCTTTTTCACTTCTTTTTTTCTCTTTTCCTTTTCTTTTTTCTCTCTTTCTTTTCCTATTTTCCTTTCCTCTTTGCCTCTTCTTTAACTAGTTCTGGCAGTGGCAGCGGCGTCCCCGCCGCTTCTTCTTCCTTCTTCCCCTTTTTTCATTTCTCTTTTTTTTTGTTTCGCCTGTAACAGCGACGACCTTACCTCCTCTCTGCTCTCAATGACGGCGGCGGCGCCGCCCCTATCTCGTTTCTTTTCCCACAATGCGAAAGGAAAAAAAGAAAGAAGAAAAAGATAAAAAAAACTCTGGAATCCCCCTTTTAACACACGTTTCTTCTGATTTTGCCCAGATCCGGGTTTGCATATAATCGGAGGATGCCTCCGGCGAGTCTTCCGGTGATATGCAAGCCTGAATCTATAGATCTAGATTTTTATTTTTGTGTTTAAAGAGCTTTTTTTACTTTTGTTGTGTTATTTTGTTTACTTTTTGGGAGTTTGAAATTGATGGAGCGGGGGAAGAAAGCAAGTAACAGAAGAAAGAAAAAAAATAAAAGTCACCGCTACAACGGTTCCACTGGCAGACAGGAGTTGGAGAAGAAAGATTACAAAAATCTCAATTCTTTGATTATTCTGATTTTCCTTAGTAGATGATGGTAGTTTTCTTATTGACTAGGTTGTTTAAAATATAAAAAATGACTGTTTTGTTATTGAAGCTGGATTAGTAGTCTAAGTGTTTGTGAAAACGATTTTCTGTTTCAAAACTTTGATCATTTTACTATTTTTAATAAAATTCCGGCAACAATATTTAACAAAAGCACTTGTTTTAGCTCGATTTTTATGAGTAGTCTTGTAGTTCTTGAATTCTCGGTGTAAACAGTATGAAAATGGCAATAGATGGTCATTATAGCCTCTTGTCAACATTTTCCAGCAACCCTTTATTAAGTAAGGAAGCTTCATTTTGCTAATTAATTCATTGTTAGTTTTATCGAATTGTTTAGTTATTTCATTGTGAAAGTCATTAGATTGTAAATGGGTTAGATGGTGATAGATTGTATAGCATACAACACTAATAAGCATATCAATATGTATAGGAATGAAGATATGAAAGATATGTGAATGATTGAGAATTTGGAAAAGATTTCGTTTAGATAGACCAACCTTCGAAAGTTGACTTTGTTTTTCTTTTATAGTGTGGATGAGCCCTTAGCGGCTTGCTCCTCGAATTTGGGAATTCGGAAGCTTCAAGTCCTCGAAGTTTCGACTAGAAGCACTTTTTATTTTTTGGTTTATTTTTATCCCTTTTTATTTGTAGTGGGATTGGGTGTAATGGGATTAGGGTGTAGTAGGATTAGGTAGAGTTTTTTGTTGTAATCGGTAGGTCCTTTCTTCTTCGTTCTATCTCCTCTTACCCCACCCCTCTTTGCTAGACAAAAATGGGTGGTCCTTTTAAAGAAAATAATGGATGTCACTTCCCTTAAGAACTAATCACATTTTAACAGTCATTCCTGACACAAAAGGGATGTAGCTGCTCCCTGATAACTAACTGCAACGAGCCCGAAATTGGGTCTGAAAACGGGCAAAATCAAATTGGGCCGAAATATGCATAATGTCACAAAAGTCTGTTAATTGGTTTAGCTCACTCAAATTTGAGATAGTAGACATGAGCCTGGTTTGATTCGATCATTTTACATTTTTACATTAGAAACAAAACTTGAAAAAAACATATCACAAAATTATCCGCATCTTCGTAACACGAAAGTGTAGCTGGTTTGAACACATAATTGTGTTCGATCAATTTAGATGAACGCGAGTCCGAAGTTGCTAGACCAGGCTCCGGACACAGTTTCCTCTGACAAGAACATAAGTATTGAAGAGCAGCTAAATGATGAGGTACAGGCGCCGCAACAAATGATAAAAAAACGGTGCTAAACCGACCTCACAACTTCTGATCCGATGGAGACAAAAATTCTGCTAGGAAGTAGGTTCATGAAATCTCCAAAGAAGTTTGGCCAAGGTTCTACCTCTTCACCAACAACCAGTCTCACCTTAGGAATCGGTCAACCACATTGATGAGATGCTTAGACAGCTAAGGTCCTATCCTCCCTTGATTGCTCTCAATAAGGATGAGCTTCATTCATGTCCTGCTATGTTTTCTTTGGTTTTCTATTTTCTCCTTCAGATCTTGTCTCGAATTTTTGGTTTCTTCTTTTCCTTAGGTTTACCTCGTTTTCTGGCTTGTTGGGGTTTCTTCAAAATTTCTTTTCTTGAAGAGAAATGGTACAGGTCTCTTATATTTGTAAAGACACATGATCCATGTTAGCTTCATTGATGAGAATTGCACCTCCGATTTAGACATTTTATACGTTTCACAACATTTTTCCTTATAAAAAATACGCCGATGCTAGTTTTGTCAAAAAAAACTACCTTTACAAAATATTATTTAGTTGATATTACAACCCATTATATTTGACTAGCTTGATCTTTAACGAAATTCTAATAACTCAACAGGAGCAGTTCAGAATCCATGATGTTAGTTTCAGGATTTTTAGTTAGGAATAGCTTGGGTATTACATTTTCTAAAATACGAAAATTTGAAAAAATAACCGTACACCGCTAAAGCATTGAACAAAAACCGTACAACTCCGGTGACTCTAACTCTAACCTTTAGAAGCCTTCGCCTAGCCTTCTATCTTCCATCCCCAACCACCGCTCTAGTACCCCAACCTCAAGATATGCTTCTAATGGAACATGATGTTTTGGTCGCCGAAGCTGAACTAACATCGCTTGGAAGACAACATTGCCAGAGCGGCGGATCCAGATTGGATATGTGATAGCGGGAGTGGAGGTCAGGTTATCATTGTGGCGAAGGAGGGTGTGGAAGATCCGGCGGCAAAAGTCTTCATCGGCAACGTTCAGATTTGGTAGAGAAGAGTGGTCGTTCTGATGTGTTTAAAAGTTAAGTAGCCAATCCGCATTTTTCAAAAGTTAAGTGACCATTAACTTGCGAACCTTACTTACGTGGTCAGTAACTTTTGAACGGGTTATAGTTAAGGAAAGTGGGATATTTTGCAAAGATTTAAATGTTAATGACTAATAGAGAAATAAAATGAAGGTGCATAACTAACACAAGAAGTTTTAGGAGCTGCAAACGAGTCATTCATGCAACGATTATTTATAATCATGACTAGTAACTGTTATTCATGCAACGATTATTTATAATCATGACTAGTTTTTTATCTTCTATAATCAGTTATAGTTTATAACCACCGATTATAACAAGTTATTTTTTTAATAAACTCTTAACTATAACCAATTATATTTTATAATTGGAAATTTTTATAACTAGTTATAATCTAAGGTTATAACCAGTTATATTTAAAATATAACTAGTAACATATTTTAATAACTAGTCATGATTGTAACTCGTATAGTCGTCGGTGACTCACAAGAAAAGTCGGCAACGGTTACTGGAGTCTCGCCGGGAAGTTCGTCGAAGACTCATCGGAGTCTCGACGAAAAATTCATCAGCTGGTCACCAAAATCTCGGCGGAAAAGTCAATGGCCAGTCAACAGAGACTTATCGGTGGAGATGAGGTGGCAGTGAATTTTTAATTAAAATATTTTATTAATGTAAAAAAAATAAATTAATATAATTTGTGAAAAGACTTAAATATCCTTATGATATAAATGGTTAGATCAGTCAAAATGTCAAACACTTTAGATCAAACGGCTGAGAAATATCCTTGACATTCTGGAACTGCTGAAATCCTGAATTTTAAATCTCTCTAACTTAACCACTCAACTGGGAATAAGGATAAGGTTTTATCCCATTCAAATTCAAAGTGATATTGCAGTCAATTTGGAACACCTATGGCCATAAAATTCCATAAAAATTCAAATAATCAAGGGCATTCAAATCCAAAATGATATTATCAATTTCCATAAAATTCAAAAATTTCTGCGCAAAAGAGTTGGAGAATTTCTGGGGCGAAATTCAAGTTACCTGGTATATATCTTATCTTGTGATGAAATTTGGATTTTTCAGTCCTTAAATGGGGAGTCGACTGACTTTTCAATATTTTGGTTTTTTGCATCAAACACTAATTTCTGAACTCACTGGAACAGCAGAGATATCGAGAGAGAACCAACCATCCCCTTGGATTCCCAAAACCTTTCCCTTTCCAACAAAACAACGAACCAATTACTTTCTCTTAACAAAACAAAAGAAAGAAAGAAAGGCAGACATTTGTACGAAATGAACACAGAATATCACAATTGGCAGCAGCTTCTTGCCCTTGTAGACAGACATGCCATAAAATTCTATATACACTAAATGGAATATAGATAGAACCCGTTTAGAAAACCGGTAGGCGCTTGGAAGCAGGAGCATAGCTCTTGCTCCGGGAATACTTCTCCACAGCCTTCTTACTGTTCTTACCATTCCCGGCGGCGACGGCATTATTCTCATCAAACTCCTCACACGCATTGTCCTCATCAATCCTGCCCATGAATCCCATCCCAACGCTCACACTCTTGGGAAGCACATTCGCTGTCTTGGCTGCCGCGGCGGCCACTCTTGCCGCCTCCCGCTCCTGCTGGCGGAGCTGTCGCATCTGCTCAACGTACATCTCCGCCTCGTTTTTGTGGCCGTAGCATCTCACGGAGGCCGCCCTCACCAGCTCTCGGAGGTCCTCGCCACCGTCGTAGCTCGAGACAGAGGAGGCGGTGCTCATGCTACGAGGGAGGGAGGATGGATACTTGTTGTTAGAAGAGTAAGGGTTACGGGTTCGGCGGTTGTGGTTGCCTCCAGTGGTGCATTCGGTGAAGCTGTTGACGTAGAAATCTCTGGCTCTCCCGAGCACCCGAATTGGGGATGTCATCATGCGGACTAGCATGTTGTGCCCTTGCCCTGCTTTCGATTTCATTGTTTGCTGCTTGATCGGACTGAGTATTTTTGTTGGAATTGTTAAGACTGATTGAAATTGTTGAGAGGATTTTTGAAGAAATGAAAGGTTATATAGTGACAACCAAACCATGGAAAGTGTGTGTAGTAATGAGTTGAGCCAAGAAATAAAAACAATAAATAAATAAATAAAGCAAGGAAAGTGTGTGTAGTACTGAATTGGACTTTTCCAATAGCCCACCGGATTAGAAAAGTTGAATTTAAGTTAGTTGGATTGGGGAAAGAATAGAAAACATATGTAATTGTGTGAAGAAGAAGAACACTTTTTGTCCACTGTGGATCATTTTTTCAATGGATAAGGTTTTGTTTATATAGATTCCTTTTCTTGTAGTAGGTTGTTGGTCAACGCCAAAAGAGATGGGAATGGAGTTCTAGTGGGGAGACCTATAATCGCGTAAATCAATGAGTTTGAAGGATACATATATTATATCTTTCGTTCATCGCTAAAAGAAATAAGGGTGCTTTGCAGGTCCCTTGGCTGAAAAGTACCCCTCTTGACTAAAAGAAATAAGAATATTTCCGCAATCTTAAGCAATGGGATGGAATAGGGAAATTAATTAACCTCAATCTCAACAAAGATGACTGATGGATCCAAAATTCATGATCTTTCGATGGATTTCTGCCTATTGATGCATTTTGGGTGTCAATCCAGGGATCCCTGACGAGAGCTAACGTCCAAGGGCTCCAACAACAATAACTGATGATCGAGTGGGATGCTGGGATGAAGGCTCTATCGGGGTTTGACGGTGGGCAGCTGCCGAGATCAAGGCAGGAGCTAGGTTTGGAGAGGCAGCCGCAAAATCCCCTATATAGCTTCAATAAGGCTTCAATGATAGCTCCTTCTTTCAGAAGTCTCCTCCGCAACGAGTTATGAAATTATCATTATGGATTCCCATGGACGAGTTGTAGACAGGTACGCGGGTGCCCTTGATTGTTTAGAACCTTTGGTGGTTGAAGCAAAATCCCTCCTTATTGCTATCTAGGTTGTTGCTGATGTTGGAGATCCAGGAATGCAGACATGGAAAGTTCGACAGCTCAATCGATCAGGATCAAACAAGATCATGAAACCAAGGAAAGAGATGATCTTGAACAAAGAAATCAAAGCAAACAATTGATTAAATGGCAACTCCAATGAATACAATATCAAGGGCTGATCTCGAAGAATAAGGAATGACAGCAGCAATATATATATACCAGAAGCAGAAGCTGATAAAAGTAACAACCATCACTGCAAAAACAAAAGGCATTGGTGATTGAAAGATTAGAAAAGCAGCTCTCGTGTCACTATTAGTCTGTGAGGCAGTCTAGTAGGTTACGAATCAGAGAGACGTAGAGCGAGTTAGGGTACTCGTTGAGTACGAAGGAAGGAACGACAGGGAAGTGTCGTTCTGCATTTCAGCTCGCTGGTCTCGAAGTGGTTCGAATTGTCACTCCATCGATAGGAGGATTGTGTCACTTTGAAGTTGTTTAAAGGTGTGTCACTTTGTTGTAAGTACGGAGGTACGTTATTTTATTACGTATTAATAATATAACTCCTGAGGTAATCAGTCCTCGGGCGTGGAGTAGGCATCGTTTCCGATCCACGTTAAAACTGCGTGTTCAGCTTAATTTACGAAATAAGTGTATGTGCCTAAATTACTCTGTAAGCTGCCGACTAAAGCCTGGTCTGTGTCTGGGCTGAAGTATTGGGCCTAGGGCGCTGGTCGGCCCATCTGAACATAGTGAACTGCAGTTTAACCTAGAGAAGAAGATCACGGTTTAACCTAGAGAAGAAGATCACGGAGAAGAGGAGACGAAACTTATCCTCCCTCTGCGATTAACATTTCCATTTCAGTTCTTCCATTTCATTGATTCGTACACTTGACGAGATTACTAGTTGAGTGAGTGAATTTCAGTTGGTATCAGAGCTCTGTTACTCCGAGAAATCTCACGATTACCGGAGGAGAAGATCAATCACGAAGGACCGGAGGAATGCTGAAAGGGAAATCGACGATGACCTCGTCTCAACCCTCTGACGGGTATTTTCATGGCCGCGCGCCATGGTTCGATGGGTCTAATTACGGCTTCTGGAAGAGTCGCATGCGGGCATACCTGGAGGGAGTTGACTTCGATCTATGGGATGCAGTGAAGGACCCGTTGTCGGAAATCAAAGTCAACCGTAGTGAATGGAATGCCGACGAGAAGAGGTTGATGCAACTGAATACGAAGGCTGTAAATATTTTTTACAGCTCATTAGCAGAAGACGAATTCAACAGATTATGTGCTTGCCGAACTGCAAATGAAATTTGGAGCACTCTTGAGGTAACGTATGAAGGTACATCTAGAGTAAAAGAAACGCAGATTGATTTACTAATACACCAATATGAAATGTTCAAAATGGAGTCAACTGAATCGATAGCCGAAATGTATGCTAGGTTCAATCTGATTGTCAACAGACTTAAAAATCTAGGAAGGATCTTTGAAAATGCTGACCTTGTTAGAAAAATTCTTAGGTGCCTACCTCGAGAATGGATGCCAAAGCAAACTGCAATTGAGGAAGCCAAGGATTTAAAGAAACTTGACTTAAATGAACTTATAGGATCACTTATGAGTCATGAGAATGTGCTGAAAATGGATCAGCTAGGAGATGAAGGTGTAAAAAGGAAAAACATAGCTTTTAAATCTATCATCTCTGAGTCACAGCTCTCTAGTGATTCTCACAATGATATTGATGCTCAAATAGCCTTGCTCAGTAGTAAACTTAGAGACTATTAAAATTCAAGAAAAATCAGAAAAGAGGCATGTATGATAAAAACTATTATGAAAAAGCTAATCCTAGAAATGCAGATAGAGAAAGGTCTCGTATTGTGTCTAAATTGCAGCAAGGTGACAAGTTAAAGGAACGTGAGGATGAAGATAGAGAGGGAAAAACATGCTTTAAGTGTGGACGACTTGGACATTTCAGAGTGGACTGTCCCTCAAGACCTGTTCATCGGAACAAGGCCTTAGTAGTGACTCTTAGTGATTCGGAGTCTGAATGTAGCAATTCGGATGATGAAGGACAAGCATTGATGACACTAGAAGAGGGAGACTCATCCGGAACTAAGGACTCTAAATCTCAGGTATCCCTATCGAATCACTATAGTCAGGACGTAGCTGAATTGATTAAGAACTATGTTAAAGTCCAACAGGATTTCAAGTTACTCAAAGGTAAATATAGAAGTATGAAAGAGGACTTGAAAGCTGTTATAGGCTGGAACAAAGAACTAGTTAATGAAGTAGACACACTAAAAGACTCACAGCATCACGGTTTCACCAAACAAGTTAATAATTGTAAGACTATAGATGCAGTAGTAGAGAATGTGAACTACGATGTAAAAACAGTTATGCATGCTAAATTACAGAGAAAGTTACAGGTAACAGAGAATCAACTGTTTCTAGCAAATTTAATCAAAGGAAAAATCAATGTGCAAAACAAGCATTATGATCAAGAAATAAGTCAACTTAAAATTGAACATCACAAGAAAAAGAGCGAAACCTAGCTTCACTGCATAAATTTAAGTATCACGAAAATAAGCATGAAATAAGCAAATCTCGAACTAGGGTACATAATGCAAGCAGGCAAGTCTGGATTAGAAAGGATATAATGAATCAATTTAGATCAAAAAGTATCAAGGTACCCCAGCAAGTCTGGGTACCCAAACATCTAATGTTTGAGGTTTATGCAGGGTATCATAAATGAATGGTATCTGGACAGTGGATGCTCTCATCACATGACAGGAGATGTGACGCTATTCACTGAGATCAAATATAAACTTGGTGGAAAGTCACATTTGGAGACAACGGAAAAGGCAGAATCATTGGAACTGGAATCATAGGTAAGTATCCAAATCCAGTTTTTACAAATGTTCATCTAGTAGATGGCTTGATGCATAATCTCTTATCTATAAGTCAACTCTGTGGAAAGGAGAACAGAGTTGTTTTCGAGCAAAATCATTGTAAAGTAGAAAATAAAGGTAATGGTCAGATTCTGTTCGTTGGAACAAGAAGAGACAACATATATAAAATTGATATGCACAATTCTAGTGCATTCAATGAGTTCTGTTTCACAGCGCTTAAAGAAAATCATGAACAAGTTTGGCATAGGAGATTAGGTCATATTCATCTCGGACGAATTGTCAAACTAAGCGAACTAGGGCTAGTTAGAGGGTTGCCTAGAATCAAGGACAAAAAGGATTTCTTTTGCAAACCCCGTGTCCTTGGAAAACAAACCAGATCCTCGTTCAAACAAAAGAAACAGATATCCACTTCATCAACCCTTGAGCTATTACATATGGACCTCTTCGGTCCTGTGAATGTACAAAGCTTGGGAGGAAAAAGTTATGTATTTGTCATAGTTGATGATTTCTCCCGTTATACACGAGTAGAATTTCTGGCACATAAAGATGAAACTTTTGAGAAATTCAAAGAGTTTGTTCTTAGCTGTGAAAAGGAACAGTCTAAGAAAGTATGCTCGATCCGCAGTGATCACGGAGGGGAATTTGAATCGGACAACTTTAAAACCTTCTGTAGCAACATAAGAATCACTCATACTTTCTCTGCCCCTAGATCTCCACAGCAAAATGGAGTTTCTGAAAGGAAAAATAGAGCACTTATCTAGCTATCCAGAAGCATGCTTCACGATTACTCTGTTCCAAAGAATCTATGGGCTGAACCTGTTGCTACAGCCTGTCACATTCTGAACAGGACACTTATTCGAGAAATATTAAATAAAACGCCTTATGAAATCTGGAAAGGATGGAAGCCAACTTTATGATATTTTCATCCTTTCGGATGTAGATGCTTTCTTCTCAACACAAAGGATAAACTAGGGAAGTTTGATGCTAAGTCCGATGAGTGTATTTTTCTTGGATACTCAAGTCGTAGTAAAGCATATAGAGTGTTTAATAAGAGATCCAAAAAGGTAGAAGAGTCAATACATGTTATCTTTGATGAGAGTATGCCTTCAACAGAAAGGGAAGACTCGGATGACTACGTCTTCCTAGAATCACCCTATCCTGATGACATTCCCCAAAACAAACCAGAAGCTAATCTTTTGGAGACATCAGAAATTTCCAAAAGTATTAGCTCAGAAGCCTTACTACCGGTACTAAATCCCTCAAGGATTATCTCATCCAGGCATCCTGTATCACAAGTCTTCGGAGATATTCATGAAGGGCTGCGAACCCGCTCAAAACATTTGGCAAATCCAATCCTGCATCAATGCATGCTGTCCAAGTTAGAACCCAAGACCTACAAAGAAGTGTTAAAGGATGAAGGCTGGAACTTTGCAATGCTAGAAGAGCTGCATCAGTTTGAAAGGGCTCAAGTCTGGGGGGATCTGTGCCTCCTTCCACCAGGCATCTCAGCACTTGGCAGGAAATGGGTATTCCGAAATAAAACTGATGAACAAGGGGTCATAACCCGAAATAAAGCTCGTCTTGTAGTTCAAGGATATGATCAAGAGGAAGGTATAGACTATGACGAAACCTTCGCACCAGTTGCCCGTTTGGAAGCAATTAGAATGTTGTGTGTTTTTGCTAGCTACAAGCAATTCAAATTATTCCAAATGGATGTCAAGAGTGCGTTTCTAAACGGTTTCATCAAGGAGGAAGTATATGTGAAACAGCCTCCTGGGTTTGAAGATCATAAAAATCTACACCATGTCTTCCTTCTTAAAAAGGCACTATATGGACTGAAACAAGCTCCACGGGCTTGGTATGAACGCCTTACAAATTTCCTCTTAGATCAAGGATTTTACAGTGGGTCAGTTGACACAACACTCTTTCTCAAGAAAAAATCGTCCCATCTCTTAATTGTCCAAATCTATGTTGATGATATAGTGTTTGGGTCAACTCTACCATCATTATGCTCTGAGTTCTGTCTAGCAATGCAAACACACTTTGAAATGAGCATGATGGGCGAGCTAAAGCTTTTCCTTGGACTACAGGTCATCCAAACTCCTCATGGTCTCTTCTTACATCAGACAAAGTATGTCCAGACTATGCTAGAAAAATTTGACCTTTTAAATCTAAAACCCGTTTCCACTCCCATGGAAACTACCACTAAGATGGATCGTGATGAGCATGGAAAAACTGTTGATGAACGAAAATATAGAGGAATGATAGGTTCCCTTCTCTATCTCACAGCTAGCAGACCTGATATCATGTTCAGTGTCTGCCTGTGCGCACGATTTCAAGCATCTCCTAAGGAAAGTCATCTTATCGCTGTCAAACGAATTTTTCGTTATCTCCGTGGGACACCTAATCTTGGTCTATGGTTTCCTCACTCTGACAACATTACTCCTATAGCCTTCAGTGATGCAGATTTTGCCGGTAGCCTCTCCGATAGAAAAAGCACCTCCGGTGGATGTCACTTTCTAGGTTCATCACTAGTCTCATGGTCCAGCAAAAAACAAGCCTCAGTGTCTCTATCCACAGCTGAAGCTGAATATATGGCTGTTGCAAGCTGCTGTACTCAGCTGATTTGGATCAAGCATCAGCTAAAGGATTATGATGTGTTACTAGATACAATGCCCATTTACTGCGACAATACAAGTGCGATCTGCATCTCTAAAAACCCCGTTCAGCACTCTCGTACAAAACATATTGATATCAGATATCACTTCATATGAGATCTAGTTTAGGACAACACTATCAAACTTGTATTTGTCCCCTCCTCAAACCAATTAGCAGACATTTTTACAAAACCACTTGCTGAAGATCAATTCTGCTTTATTCGACGGGAACTTAACATGATCTCAGAAGAAGATCTATTGGATTTAAGGACAAACCCATCTTCTTAGTCCAATATGTCTTCAGTGAGTCCACTAACCAAATTCACTCATAAGACTCTCTCCTAAACCCTACGGCTCAAATACAATGTCATACTCCCTATGAGTACACTTCATTTGGGGCTGCAAATCCCACTTTCCTTGATAGACCAACGACAAATTAGCCTCACTAGTGCCTACCTATTTTAGCCACCTACATATCCTCCTTAATCTCCTCCTACCATTTTCTCAGCCGTTCACACACCTTATATACTGACGTCTCTAGTACTGTCCATCTCACCTTCTTTGCCTGCTCTTCGACTACCCCTTTCCAGTAAATCAGCATGAATCCTCTTCTCCTCAAACCTTTTCCGGACTTGTGCATCGGGATGAGAGCTTTCGCCAACGATACCGGGAGATTTTCCGTACATGTCCAATCCTTGCTCCTCCTGCAATCAACCACCTGTCATTCGAGGATAATGATCTCTTCATTGCAGGTTTTCTGCGAAACCTGGGATGGGAATCTGCACACCTCCAGGCGCAGCAATCATTCGCTCCGCTGGCTGTCCGGCTGTTCTATTAAAACCTTCGGGAGAGCAGAATTCATCCGGGTACAATCACATCCATAATTCTGGGAGAGCACATCCGGGTCTCCCTTGAGACTCTAGCCGTAATCCTGAATCTCTCACCTCAGGGTTTTGTCATTCGAACCTATGATGACATTTGGCGTCATGGCTTTGATATGGCCATGGCGCTGAGGGAGCTTCTGGATTCCAGCTGGAGGGACCTGCCCATACCTGCAACCCTACGGGTCACTATCCTTCCACCTCACCTACGACTTCTACACTACTTTCTCACAAGAACGCTTCTTCCAAGGTCATACTCCAGAGATCTTCTCCTACCCCTCGATATATTTGTTCTATGGTGCGCAATCAATGGAAAGCCAGTGAGTCTGCCACATCTTATGCTCATGTTCATGCTGGAAGCGAGACTTGAGAGGTTTCCAGGAGACCTACCCTTTGCGTCGCAAATCACAACACTGATGCTCAGGATGGGAGTTGATCTTTATGGTCTCACCGTCACAGAGCTACTCATCAGTGTTGATTTTCATGGGATTGCTAGCTCTCCTGTAGGCGATATCCTCGCTCTTCTCGTTAACTCCCCGCTTTCCTCCCCAATCATTCCCACAGGGGGAGAAACAGCAGCACCATCAGGACGAAAAAATGACTCCTCCGACAAAGACTCCTCACCGTGGACCCTGAACGACTCTAGGGAGTATGCGAGTCAAGATGAAAATCAAAAACAGCTATCGGACCATGGGAAGAAGGAGGAGGAACTTCCATCACATAGGGATGAGACTGAAGAGGTCAACCTGCCCCATTGGGGGAAGATGGTTATGACCTCTCCACCAGTCATTGCTGAAATCAATGCATCCTTTATGGAAGACTTCCCCGATCCAGTAGAAAGGAAAGCTGCAAAAGAACAATGGAGACAAGACATGCTCCAAGAGAAAACGCCAACAAACAGGGATGAAGATGGGACTGAAGTCTATTCAGGTAAGAGGAAGAAGGATCATATTGTGATAGACTATGCCAGCAAACGAGATGATCGAGGGAAGATTGATGCTCTGCTCAGACCAAATGCTGCAAATTTAATCTCTGATGAAGATTTAGCTGAGAAAATTGTGGATGTTAACAAGTACATCTTCATAAGCTCACAACTGGTCTACTGGGCAAATAGCCTAAGGATTGCTCACAGAGTTGCAACAGCGAAGAGAGGAAAGTCGAAGGTGACTACTGAAGCATGAGATTGGAAAGTCCAAAGATTTAGTAAGAGACAAAAGTAGGAGAAGTCAAGTGTCCCCTTCATATAGAGGACTCATATACATTTTTCTTGAGATAAACTAGTTAATCCATTGCTTAACCTTAGGAACTGCTATGCAGCATAGCAGTTAGCTTAAAGGGCCATGTCAAGTTTGTTTTGCTATTATTGCAGTCGAATAAAAATGATTTCTATTCAAGAAAAAAAACCAGTGCTGCCGAAGAGTGTGAATGATTGGTGATTACATCTACCTATATATGTTACATCTAGATATCTACACACCGAGAAAGGTATGTTTCTCTTCTGTAGGAAAAATAAGGACTGCCGAACATAGGGGGAGAATGTTGGAGATCCAGGAATGCAGACATGGAAAGTTCGACAGCTCAATCGATCAGGATCAAACAAGATCATGAAGCCAAGGAAAGAGATGATCTTGAACAAAGAAATCAAAGCAAACAATTGATTAAATGGCAACTCCAACGGCTACAATATCAAGGGCTGATCTCGAAGAATAAGGAATGACAACAGCAATATATATATACCAGAAGTAGAAGCTAATAAAAGTAACAACCATCACTGCAAAACAAAAGGCATTGGTGATTGAAAGATTAGAAAAGCAGCTCTCGTGTCACTATTAGTCTGTGAGGCAGTCTAGTAGGTTACGAATCAGAGAGACATAGAGCGAGTTAGGGTACTCGTTGAGTACGAAGGAAGGAACGATAGGGAAGTGTCGTTCTGCATTTCAGCTCGCTGGTCTCGAAGTGGTTCGAATTGTCACTCCATCGATAGGAGGATTGTGTCACGTTGAAGTTGTTTAAAGGTGTGTCACTTCGTTGTAAGTACGGAGGTACGTTATTTTATTACGTATTAATAATATAACTCCTGAGGTAATCAGTCCTCGGGCGTGGAGTAGGCATCGTTTCCGATCCACGTTAAAACTGCGTGTTCAGCTTAATTTACGAACTAAGTGCATGTGTCTAAATTACTCTGTAAGCTGCCGACTTAAGCCTGGTTTGTGTCTGGGCTGAAGTATTGGGCCCAGGGCGCCGGTCGGCCCATCTGAACATAGTGAACTGCAGTTTAACCTAGAGAAGAAGATCACGAAGAAGAGGTGACGAAACTGATCCTCTCTCTGCGATTAACATTTCCATTTCAGTTCTTCCATTTCATTGATTCGTACACTTGACGAGATTACTGGTTGAGTGAGTAAATTTTAGCTGACTCAGACCTCCCTTTAAACAATAAATCAGACTGCCTCACTTTTTTGGATGGGCTCTGTACGTATGGGACCTGACCTCTAGCCTTGGTCGTGCACAACTTGGATGTATCAAAAGGATGACCTCCTCCAAGCCAAACCCCATATATGGGTGTCCTTCACCCCCTAGGAGACACAACATCCTAACCGATCGTATTGCCAAAGCAGCAACAAATCGGAAGCTTCCAATTTACTGGATTCATTCTGCTTAATTTTTCATGATCCTAAATGTATTGTATCCTTTCAACCACATTCAATTAATAAAATGAGTTTCTTGTAAAAAAACAATAAGAACTTTTTATAAAACGATAACTAGGAAAGTCATATGGCTAAATAATGAATACAATCACAAAGTCGTTGGGAGATTAAACAATCTTCTAAAACCTAATTAATAACCAAAATGCTATGAAACATAAATAGGTCCAAAAAGAGGGTTTGTCTCTCTATATGTCTATACTTTTCGTGCACCGATGGCTCAACATCTGCTCCAGTATGACCTCAAACATGTTCTCCTCTTGCATTTCATAAAACACATGATCTCTAAGCAGGGTGCACAATAAATAAGCATACAACGAAACGAGATTAGTGTTAATCATAGAATAATTAAGGTAGCATTCACTTTACCCATTTAGTTATTAGCAACACATAATTAGTGATAGTATTAGTACGGGATGAATGTGTGAGAGGGATACATGTGTATAATGAAACTAAGAAGCAGATAAGTGTTGAGGAATGCCCAAGGACGCGTTTTGCAGGTTGTGTGATGACCAGCTCTCTTTCCGCCATCATCTCTCTCTCCATCATCAGGTCCAGTACCGGTGATTGAACACACAGATATACCAAGGAAACAATGTCTAACGGTGTCATTGATAACCACTGTGTGGCTAAACTAGTCTTGCATAGAATTGATAGTTAACTAAGATTTTACTGCTCATGTACTCAGACTTTACTGCGCCTTTACTGAGGATAGAACAAGAAGTCTATCCAAAAGACTGAAACTAATAATGTGACCATGTGGTCATGTTGCCATTTTCCTAAGATCAGCCACCCGTGGCTAAGAGTTGACAACCTCATGGTGGATCAGATCATGAAATCACGCTGAAAAGCCATGAGAGCAACATTGAAGGTTCACTCATAACGTCCTGTATGAACCTGAATGAATCCGAGGGGTTGCACAATCTATGGGTGGGCGACCAATGTATAACGGGAGCTAATCTTGCTAGTCCTGATTCTTAACCTAACACGAACTGTGAATCACACACAGAGTTCATCGCTTTGAGTTTATGCTAGAAATAATATATCTATCTATACAGTAGATCACACTCTACTGTACAGCATAAGAGCTCTGCTCTAAAATAAAACACATTTATAGTAGATCACACTCTATTGTACAGTCCTCAAAGCCGTGCTCTATACTCATTTAAAATCCAATCATTGGATTCCTCATAACCTATTACAGTTCTACACTTAAAGTAGAAAAGTAATCCTAAAACCCCACCTGGTATGAACATATGACCCATCTAATTCTGACTTGACATGATTCCTCTTGCTGCCACGAGTCCATTGCTTCTGACCGTGCGTCGTTTAGAGCTCAAACTACCGAGTTATGCTCCATTTACTTCTTTGCAATATTCTGAAACTCGCTAGTCCTCTAACTGTCTCTGTTACACTGACTGGTCTGGAACTTCCATTCGTTGACAAAACTAACCCATGTCCTTAACTGCACACCATCCATAACTTCAGAACTACGGAAGAAAGAACTCACAACTAACTGTAAAATTACCAACTGGTGACTTAACTCTTGGGGACTGCAGTTTGGTCACTCTTCTTCTCCGACGAAGGGCTCATCGACGGCAACAATGCCCACAATCTGGCGGTTTCTGTCGAACTGTTCATAGTATCCGTCGATCCTCCTCCCATGCGTCTGTTGCCTCTGACGTACTGGTGATGCCTTTTCTTTCACCATGGACGCGTCGTCGCCGCCGTCCTCGACTCCTTCTTTGCTTCGGGTGCTACTCTACCCGCCGGATCACCCCAATCACAACAACAACGAGATAGCAAACAAGGAGGGAGTCCCTCTCCCTTCTAAATCCAATTCCCTGACCCACGATCGCCCATGCTCCAAGATCATGGGAGCGGTCAATCTCACCTCTACCGATAGAGGTCCTCGAACCCCCAACACTTAACGGGTCACGGGCCCAATCCGTCATCGGATCAATCCAAAGGTCCAGGCCCATCCACGTTACCGTCACTTCTCTTGGGCGCAAGGCCCACAATTGCAATCCTTATTCACTTAACTGACAGCCCACTTCCTACAACTTGAGTTATTCAAGTCCAACCATCACTGTAAGATCCATCTGATTGCTCAGGCTTATTGATGCCCATAACTAATTACTCAAAGGCATAGCTTCTCTCTCGATTGACTTAGTCAATCCGAAATTAATCCGAGTCTTGCAACCCATAGTCACTATGTCAACTATTGAGTCAACTCCCCGAATTTAATTGAGTTCTACTTATAGAGTAAGATTTTAATCAAACCAAAATTTAAACCGAACCGGAAATCAACATGTCACAAGGCCTATCTTGCCCTATCATGAATGGTGGATCACACGCCACCATTCATCCTCTAAGAGCTTTAAGCCCAAACATGTTACATCATCAGTACAGTAGATCACACGCTACAGTACAGCCTTGGAGCCCTGCTCCACATCATGTTACAAGACATTAGGAGTCCTTTCATAGGACTCCCTAACATCTTGTTATAGTTCTACACTAGACTAAGCAGTAGCTAAACATATACCCCACCTCTGATTAGCTTCCTATAGAGTCTGAAGTTGAAGCTACCTTTCCGAAGCTCAGCCTCCTATCCTAATAGATCTAAAGAGATCAATCAAGATTGAGTCCCCAACACCCCCCCCCCCCCAATTGTCAGGATTTCTATGTAGGTTTCCTAACTGTAGGGTTAAGAGGGAAGAAGGAAATTGGTTACCTTCCGATGATTCTTCTAGCCTCTCTAATCCCCTAGCAGTGATTGGAGATTGATTAGATCCACCTTCTCCCCTTGATCGATCTTCCCCTCTTCCTGAGATGTGAGCGCCGTTGTAAGCTATTAGGTTTCTAAATTCTATAATATTAGTTCTCATCTCGCATATGCTTTTATAATAAGTCCACCACGCTCGTGGTTAACACTTACTCACGTGTGTGATCTACTAATGGTCATGGCCATGATGTGTTGGTGGTCACGCTCGTGGTCAACCACATCTGTGACAGACCCACAGTCACACCCGTGATCGTCCACGTATTAGACCACTTCCATAACCCATACCAACTCGAGAACCGACATAACCCAGAAATAAGGGTGTCACAAACACGATTTAAGGTAAGTCAGAAACCGAAGATTGGTGAAGGTGTTTAACTCTAGTTGGTTAGAGTTATAACTTTCCTGAGGTCATCTTTACATAATTATTATTGGTTAAGATGTTACCTAGAAGCACAAGGGAATAAATTGCATTTTAGTACTTCTACATGTCAATATTTTTTGTTATAGGTAACTTTTCATTGGAGAGATCAAGATAGGAAATAAAGTAAGACTAAACAACGATCCAAACTATAAGATGTGTCTCTACACAACTTAGGAGACATAAAACAATCTGTGACACCACACAGTGGGCAGTTTCATTGACACACCGTCAAAAAACCTGCACTTAGAGTGGAGTATATGATGTCAAGTAGGCGAGAAAGTCCACATACCGAGGGTTTATGATAAATCAGTGTAGGACAGTCGAGAAATGGGAGACAAGAAGACAAGAACGACCGGCCGTTTAACGGAGGGTGAGAAGCCCACCCAGCCGCAATCGGCGGGGCGACCAGAAAGTGCGAGATCGTGGGAAATTGGGGAACAATCTTGTGTCAATAAACATGATGACAGGGCAAGTTGAAGGTTTCACATGCAAGACGATGAAGCGTCAAAACCATAATGATAGAGTCGGTGGTGGAGAAAGACATGGCTCCAAGATTAGAAGACCAGAGAGGGGTTAGTTTGGAAGATTCAATAGAAGGAAGTTTTTGGAAATAATCGTTGTAGCGATGAAAAATCATTTCATGTAGAGGGAAACTAATGGATACAAAGGCAAATTAGAAACCCATGGAAAACCATGTTACGCAGGCAGTTTCTGGGAATACCCAGATCGTATTATATTTTTCATCTTGGGTGTAGGCTTTGCGTCCTTCAGCACCACCCAGCGACTGTGACAAGCACAACTGGATGTGATGGAGGACAGCGGATGCGGAGACAAAATGCGAAACTCGGAGTGAACTTGTTGGAACAACCCAAATGGCTGACTCTTTTAATGAATGAAGGCACGAGGAGTTCTACCAGCCCAAGGCTTCCTTCTTTCGTAGTGAAGTAACTAGAAGATCATTCAGTGGAAGATCGACAGATCCAAACTTGGTCGAAAAAATCACTTAACAAAAATGTATTCGTAAGAGAGCGTGAGATTTCTTTGATGAAGCTCCTAAAATTATTGGGGCTCATTGTTGTTATTGAGCAGACAAGCATTGAGATGTGTGTTCAAGGAGGAATATCAAGTTTAGTATCTTGATCCATTCCCCCTCCTCCGTTTTCTCTGTGTGTAGTCCAAAGTACAAAAAGGAAAAGATTTGAATGAACTTGCAGGATTTTCATGTTTTCTCTGTTCTTCTTCCTTCACGAGTCCAGTTGAGTTCTAATTTCAAATTTGTTTGTTTCATTGCAAGCTATTATCTTCTCATAGTAAGTCGTCGCCAAAAATCAAAGTCATAAACGGATACGCTGGTGAGGGGGACGTCTGACGGATATGGAAGAGCTATAGGGATAGCTTAGTGCCGGCGTTGGGGAGAGGTCAGAGCCTCAGAGGAGATTTTGTTTTTTCATTTGTCAGTTAATTTAATTTATTTTTAATTTGTGGGACCCATATGTAGCTTTTATGGTAACCAGCTCAACTTGGTAAATGTATATAAACTACCATTATAATAACACGTGATGAAGAATCTAAATTATAATAACATATCATGCAGTTACTAAAAAAAAACTATAATGATATGGATAGTGATGTTGCCATCACCATCATCGGTTATTTAATCGTCATGGAAAAGGAAGTCTATCATAGTTGATGGAGTGGGAGGAAGCGGTGCTCTATCGGGAAGCAAGCGTTAGGGTTGGGAAGAATTTACCGCGTCGGAGGAAAACATAACTGCCTTAGAGAGCGATGATTGGCGATTTTCCGCACTGGCCAGTGTTGCATATGCAATAATATGTGCCAAGTTGTTTGTATGTATAGACGAATATTCAATCTTACTTATTTTTTTGTTTTACAATAATCTTACTTAGACTTGTGTTCATGTTTAATTAGGACTCCAAATAGTTACATAAACAGTCAATAAACGAGTGCAATCAATCAAACTACCCCACGTGTGTCAAGTTTAATAATTCAACCGTGTGACACTCGTTAAACTATATTAATTTCATACCTGGCATTAATTCCCTATTATTTTAAGATAAATTTTCATACATTTCAAAATTCCAAATATCTTATTCCGAAATATAATAAACTTCTTTGCAAAATGCTAATAGTCGTTTTTTCTGCATACTTCCATTTCAAGCACTCAAACGTTGATACTTTGAACACATTTTACGTCTAATTAATGCAAAGACTGTGTTAATCAACATGCTAGTCACGTTTCTGATAAAAAATGTCTTTATATTACAATATAATCTTTGTTTATCAAATGTGTAGAGAAAGAGGAACTAATCATTATTAGTCAAGCGAACGCGGCTGCCACCTTGGACTTCTTCAGTTCGCTGTACGTCACATCAATCTACAACGTGAGTTCCCGACACAAATTATTCGTTCTTTGAGATTGAGATTTCCGGAGTTCGGATTTAAGTCCTGAAATTATTAGTTTGAAATTCACAAATCAAAAGATAGGAGGGTTAGTATGGTCATATTAAAACCTGAATTAACACAATCTAACTAACCCTACATTTTCCTAACCCTCCCAGCAAACCCTTTCAGCCCTTCGCTCTGTCTGCCACCGATAAATCATCCCCAGTAGCCGCCATCGTCGTCATCATTGTCCTCTCCATCTCCACTCCAATAACCCACAAATTTTCGTTTTCAGATCCTCTTCCCTAGCGAGTGCCGCCTCTGAGATCAACTCTACTTCAGATTCTCTTCCACCGCTGATTTGTCGTTCATGGAAGCATTTCACAGGTCGACAATTCAGATCCTGAACTTCGTTGAAGCCTTAGCATTTGAGAGCCGGTCGTTCAAGATTTTCTATCGGTTCGACACGTTGAGGGATTTGATCGCCGAATTCAATTCCAATTTCTCTGATCAATTTTGTTTGGTTCTTAGCAATTCTTTCAGAATCGGAAGATTGAATCGGTGAAGTTAGGATTTCAATGTTTGAAGGTTCGATCAGGATATGATCGTTTATTAAACTAGGTCACACCGTTTCAATTATTAAATAAATAAATATGGTTAAGTAGGATTAGACAATTTCTTAATTGAATCGGATCAAACCGATAATATATAGAGTTTAATATCATAATCTAACTTGTCAAGTATATAGTTATTGAATATTTTTAAAAACATTTTAAACTATATGAATGATTTGAAATTTTTTATTAATTAAATGATTGAGATTTAATATATAAATTATTTAATTTCTGATAAGATGTCACTTTTAATATTAATTAATTGTTTATTATTACCAACTACATACATAACTTAATTAAATAATAACATTAATAGAGAGGATAATTTCTTTTATCATTGATAGACAATGATCAAATTTCACTTTGCAACACTTTTTTTTAAATGTAGCTATAAGAATTTTGTCGAATCGGATTTTCAAGCTTTGTTAAACAGGCCAAAATTTTTTGGTCCAACCGTGGCCCAACCGGGTCAACGTCTGATGTTGACCAACTACTTAAACCGCCCATCCAATACCAACTTCCTTGTCGGTTCGTGTTCCGATTGGTTTGACCGGCCGGTTGAATCTGGTTGTGATAACAATGGTTCTTAGAATGACGCATCGGTGTTTTCGAATAGGTTCTATTCAGCCAGGGAAGATATCACCTTCTGTGTTATTTTTCTGGGTAGGTTTCTCCCACTTTTTCTCTGTTTGTAATTTGATGGGTTGTTATTGTTTGTACCTAGGCGTTTCTTTTTGTGGGTAATAATAGCCTGGCGCTTTCTGTTTGATTGGAGCATTCTAGGGTAAGCTTTGATCAGTTACGCCCCTTGTACATACTTTTATCGGAGCTTGCATACGTTTTACTGCATGTAATTTAACTTGTTATAGGAAAGATGGTCGAAAATTTATCCGAGTATCGCTTGAGTCTCGTCAAAATTTGATGTATAAGTTACAAATGATTATAATATGTTACTTATGTAACTTAACAAATGACTAGAACCTGTTGCAAAGACTTGCACTAAAAGAGGGTCATAACAAGTTATAAGAACGTTATAACTAGTTATAGACATTTGTTGTAAACTAGTTATAGACGATTGTTGTAAACTAGTTATATAAGAACATCATAGTCTGTTATGCAATACTATAACCTGTTATAAATAAGTAAAACCGGTTGTGAAGTACTATAACATGTTATGCGGTATTATAACCTATTATACTTCTTAACAACCTATTATATGTTTCTGATTACTAAAGGGGACACGTACCGATAACATGTTATATATACTCTATAACTTGTACTGTGACTGGTTTCTTCAATATAATAAGTTATAAAAAGTATAACCTATTATGTAGTAGTTATATGTTTTATCTCTATTTACCCGATTTAGGTACGTAAAACACATTTCCTTAAACGCTAAACTCATGGGTTTATGGTTTAGGGTTTATGGTTTTAGGTTATAACCCTGGACCATGAAGTCTAAAGCCTAAACACTAGTTAAGGAACCTAAACTCCAGTTCAAACAATCCAGTATAACAGGTTATACTATAACCTATTACACAGTGTTATACCATGTTATACATAAGTATAATCTGTTTTGTAGTACTATAACATGTTATATATAAGCAAAACATATTATGCAAAAGTATAACCTGTTATGCAGTACTATAATCAGTCACACAGAAGTATAATTTGTTTTGTAGTACTATAACCTATTATACATAAGTATAACTCGTTGTGTACTACTAACGGGTTTATGGTTTATGGTTTATGGTTTATGGTTTGTGGCTTTGGGTTTTAGGTTACGACCTAAAAGGCTAAAACCTACTAAACCCTAAAAGCCTAAACTCGTTTCCTAAAACCCTAAACCCTAATGGGTTATGCAACTAGTTAAAGACAATTAAAACTTGCTATGCAACGGTTGTTGGCCTTTTGACGGTGTCTCGCTGGCGATGATATCTAGTTATCAAGTCGCTTAACAAATTACAAGTATATATAACTAGAGATGGCAAAAACTGAGCCAACCTGACGAGCCCACCCAATCCGCACAATCCAGCCTTATCCGTGACCCGTTTGACTATAACCCAACTAACCTGTAATCCGAATAATCCGACCTGTGGCCCACCCGATTAACCTGTTACCGAATAACTCATAACCCAACTAACATGTAATCCGACTAACCCGACCCGTGGCCCGCCTAACCAGCCCGTTTTACAGCTCTATTTGTAACTAGTTAGACACACCCTATAACCAGTAACACACCTTGTAACCAGTTACAAGCACTTGTAACTTGTTATAGGTGACTTATAACTAGTTATGGAAAGGTGGCCGAAAGTTTGCCGGAATCTCGTCGAAATTTGGCGTAAAAATACAAACAAACATAATTTGTTACTCGTGTAACCTGTTAAAAACCAGGATAACATGGTACAACAAATGACTAAAAAAGTCAAGCTAAATGGTCAATGAAAACGTCATCGGAAAAGTCATCGGAAAAGTTGACGAACGGTCACCGGAGACTCACCCGGCGGTAGCCCCTTGCGGTAGCAGGTGGTGCCTGCTAAACGTTGGGAGAGGGGAATAACTAACTAAATTATTTTATGAAATTACCTAATTGCCCACTTGAATCTGGACCATTAAATCAGTTTAATGGTCAAGCATATATCTAATGGTTGAGATTAAGGTTCGATATTCTCAAACTTTAAAAAAAAGTTTAATTGAAATCCCATTTCATATTTTATATCCAAATTTTAGGAGAAAATAGGCCATCCAACAACTTAAATTAAATATTAGGTAAATTCTTTGGTGTATTTGGGTGCACTTAGTAGTGTAATCAAGATTTTCGACTTAGGTGCGTTATTCAATGTATGAAGAAATAAAACATAATAGTTGTATTATGTTAATATTTACAATTATGGAAAACATTTGGATATTTCAAAGTCCCAACACTTTTTATATTATATTTTGTCATATTTTATGCTTAAATCAAATATTTTGTTTATGTTTCAGGCAAGACGTGTAGAGTATGCCCATGAGTGTATCCACACACATGTTATTCAATGGTGGCTTCATGGTATGATCCACCATGAGTGTATCCACACACAGTTGGGAGTCGCTAATGCCAGGTAGATACTTACAGGACCACTGAATCACATTACTAGATATTAGTCTCAGTCCTACGTGAGTCTAGCTAGCCACTCAGTGCTTATCACTGACCTCTTCCTATTCTTCTTTGCATGTACGATGGTGGAACTTTAGTATTCAATGCCGCCTAAGTGGAACACACGAGTAGGCCTGATACCTCGACCTAGTGGCTCTGAGAGTCGTAGAGAGAGGTACCTTGGAGGACCCCTTTTTCCCCTTTTCATTTTTGAGGTTTGACTATGTTTTTTCAGATACTTATATCTCTAGATGTTTGTCCCCTTTGTTTCAGGATACTTTCACCTTGTATTTGGGTTTGAAGTTGAGCCTTCAATGCTCTGGTTTGTACGTTGTCATTTTCCTTGATTTGTTGAGGAGTTTCATAAGTGAGCTTTCTATTTATGTATGTATGTATGTTTATGTTGATTTGAGAAAAACCTGCGAGTTGTTGCATGGGTCGAACCGCGTGGTTTGATCAGGTCTTCAAGGAGCGGGTTTCACAACACCATTCGTCGCAAGAGTTAGTGCATCACTATTTTGGCTAGTTAGCTTGATTAATGATGCTTAATAATTATTATTATTATGTTTCAGTGGGTTCCATACTTCGGGAGTGAAGAGTTCGTCTTTCCATACCGCTCGTACCAGGTCATTGATTTGTTCCTGCATCATACAATGACATCGGCCGGAGTGAGTTCTTTGTCATTTCAGGATGGACCAACCCATACCCACTACGAAGCTGTCGGAGTGCGGCCCAGTTTCTTGTTGGTTCTGACTCAAAGGAACAAGGCGATACTTGCTAGCAAGATGGACCAATACCTTGGGAAATGGGAGACTAGATTTCTCCACGTGGCGGAGGGCGATACGCTTCCCGATCAGGAGAGGTGGCATTTCCATGAAAAGTACATGAAGTGGTACCGGAGGTACACTCGCAGGCAGACATCGCGATGTATCCAACAGTTTTGTCTTATTCCCCTTCAAATTGTTCATACACTTAATTGAAGCGTCACCCTATAGAAATGGGGAAGAAGAGTTGTGATTATATAAAGGGCATGGGGGATAAGAGTGTAACATATTCAGCAGGATTGCCACCACTTTCCATCTTTATGTTGGAATCTATAAGTGTTTTACCATTGAATGCAACTTTATGCATGAATCCATCAACTTTGACCATTGACTGCATCTTTATGTAGGAATTCAACAACTTATAACCATTGGATGTAGCATTTTGCAGGATTCCATCATCTTTTGAACATTAGGTGCAACTTTTGGCAGGATTCTTGCCTCTTTTGACCATTGCCTTGTTTCGGCTGGATTCCAACAACTTTTGACAATGGTTTAGTTACAGTTTACTAACTTTTGACAATGGTTTAGTTACAGTTTACTAACTTTTGACTATTTGTTAAAGGTACATAAGCACTACGTAATTAGTATGTCATACCATTACGATGTGCCCTCTGGAAATGAAATAGCTCCCTCCTCATGTTAACCGCATGATCTTCTACTCCTCGAAGCGTCCATTTTATATCTTCCAACCCTTTAGTCAATTCCACTATGTAATTTGTAAGACCTTAGGAAAAACCAACATCGACAAAGCACTGGAGAGATCCATGGGCTAGAACAGTCCGTCTGTAACTGACAAGACGATTTTTTGGGGTGAAATGGAGGAGTTCTTGTAGAAATGGGTGACCTCCTGGGAAGTCCCTATTATGTTACCCAAAATCAAATCCGTGAAGGATTAGCTATGCTCAAAGCAGACAATATCTTGCCGGCAAAGGACGAGGTATTACAAGTGGTATTTAAGCCTCTCAACATCCCTCTTGAATGATGGTGGGGAAAACCTCAACGAGGATGTTGAGTTCTAAGGGGTAGGGAGGGGGTGTAATGTAACACCTTAGGCAAATCCCACATCACTAAAGCACTGGAGAGATCCATGGGCTATAAGGAACAGTCCGTCTAAGTGAAAGATGCATTTTCAGGGTGAAATAGAGGAGCTTTTGTAAGAACTTTGAAGTTAAACATGTTCAGTTGTGAGCAGTGTAGAAATGGGTGACCTCTTGGGAAGTCCCTATTATGCACGCAAAATAAAATCCATGAGGGATTAGCAATGCCAAAGCGATCCTTTAATTTATTAATGGCTATCCTTTCAACTTCCCATTCACCAAGTTCAACAACCATCTCAACATCCTTCTTCACCTCCAATTCAGCAAGCTTCTTCCTCATTATACCTCACCTGAGTTCATGTTAGACTAGGAGGTTCTGAGCAGCAACACTTTGAGCTTTGACTGGTAATGGAATCTTGGATCAAGACAGAATCGTAGCAGAACTTTCTGAAAATAGTATTTCCACCTTATAAGCCTTAGGTATCCGGATAGCCCTTCAGAGGATAAGACCATCTACACTCGATTTTTAGGCTTTAGAAAATATAGTAACTTAAAATTTAGTAGGTTTCAATAGATGTATGATTTTATGTGTGTTCTCCCTTGAAAACTGCCTTTTTTATATACGCAAAAGAACCAAGGGCAAAGGGTTATGAGTCCAGACACCAAGAGGCACCAAAAAGTTGATGGAGAGACTTGAGAGCGATTAAGAAGTAACTACCTTAAAAACGGACGGGTTTGGAGGGAAAATAATTCAGTTTGAGTTTGAATTTCATGGAGAGGTGTGCACCAATTTGTCCTAGGTCAAGGAGTAACCACCCCAACCACCTAGCTCCCTACTAGTATCTTAGCTCAGTTGAGCATCGCAATTAGTGACACCAACATTGAGCTCAAAGTGAGCTGGAGGAGCTGGAGTGTCGGTCCCTAACATCAGCTGGCTCACAGGGGAGCTGATGCTAGCTAGTTCTACGTTGCTATGAGCTAAGGTGAGGTTTTCGGTGAGTCCATGCATCCTTACCAACACCGGCATCGCACCACAGTCCAGTCCAAGGTGCTGCAATCACACCAAGGTCAAGTCCAAGGTGCATATTTCTAACACCCCCCCCCCCCCAATTTTAATGAAATTTATGACTCTACTAAAATAACAACAAATATTAAACTAAAACTCTTGCATCAACGAAAATGTCACGAAGATTGAATTTCATCTAGTATATTACACATTCCAAAAAACTCAAATATAAGGGTGTCACTAAGGATTGAACCCAAGTTCTACTCAATTGAGTACATGAAGATAACATACACAATAATTTATCCTATGCTAAAATATCCTGAAACTAATGACTGCCTTGTGTCCCAATCCTTTCACGAGCGCACACGAAACCAAATTCAAGTTCCTTGAAGCAGCTATACTTCATGCTCTCATAGGTTAATTCCTTCATGGTGCACATGCAAATACTCTTTGTCAAGGAATCAATTAAGAAGTTAGCCTTCAACCTCTATCTCTCACAGGTTTTGAGTACTTAACTTTTAGATGATTCAAACCTTGCGCTCCACTTTCCATCCATAGGCTTTCCGCTTTGAGTTCAGCCTCTAACACTATATTATAGGGTAATTGGGGGTCCTATGTGTGACACCCCGATTTTGGATCGACTACCGATTCTTGAGTTAATATGAGTTTTGGAAACGGCCTGATAGGTGGATGATCACGGGCATGATTGCCAGGTTAATCACAACCGTGGTTAGCAGTACGTCACGAGTCTGACCACTAGGCCACCACTATCATGACCATCAGTAGATCACGAGCGTAATCCTCAAGGAATCACAAGTGTTGTGGTAAGTTCATCACAGGCGTGGTAGACTTATTATAAAACCATCCCGTGACCAGAAAACGTAGAAAACACATAACTCAAAACCTAAATACTTCTGACGAGCGTTGCTGTCATCAAAGGAGGAGGGAAAGATTGATCAAGGGAAGAACGTGAAGCTGATCGATCCCTGATCTTTGTCCGAGGATTAGAGAGGCTAGGAGAAGCATCAGATGTGTGTCGAGTACACCTGTAGATGCTGCCCACATAGAGGTTCAGAGTGGTTTCATGGTTTGATACACCATGAGGCTATCCACACAATATAAGGGGGACTGATGCTAGGCGGATGCCTATATGACCACATGGTCACATTACTAGAATAGTGACTAGATAGACTTCTAGTTCTATCCATGGTTTTCGTCTCAGCTGTATGCGAGTCTAGATAGCCACTCAGTCCTTTTTACTAGCACTAGTCCCTATCTTCTATGTATGTACAACTATGTCACTACAAGAGCCAATGTCACCTAAGAAGTCAGCATGAGCAGGCCGACATGTCGACCGAGTGGTTTAAGGAGTTGTAGAGAGACGTATCCATTTGTTTTGAGGATTTCTTCTTGTTTTCAGTTTTTTTTCAGGATGGATGTTTTTACCTTCATTTGAAGACGATTTTCCATGTTTTATGTTGGATGTTATAAGGTTTTACGATGTCATTTCTTTATGTTTCATAAGGAGAATTTCATGAGTTAGTTTTGTGTCTTGTATGTCTTGAATGCTATGTGAGGTTATGAGTGGAACTCACGACTCGCTTGCATGGGTTGAATCAGGTGGTTCGACCGGGTCTTCAAGTGGTGGGTTTCACACTATGTTTGGAAATATAGACAGACTTAACTCCCACCCCTCTTGCCGATTTGGCAACCAAATCTCTAGGTAATCCCTTTTTTCAGAGATCAACTCAATTTTTTTTCTGACCGAACATACTGCATAGTGATCGTTCAGTGATTGATCAGTTCACGGATAGCACTATGCCTCACCCATAAATGACGAGACTTGCCTTTATAGGTTGGCTATAAGCCCTAGCGAAGGTAGCATTACTATCGCACAAGATAATAATCTGTGAGATAGGTCTCGACCATAATAGCATCTCATAGACTAGGTGCCTTAGCCATTCCCCCTCCTTATCGGCAACCGCCAATGCTATGAATTCAGATTCCATAGTCGTTGTGGTGATGCAAGTTTTCTTCTTAAAAGCCCAAAATTGCTCCTCCCTAAGTAGGAATACCCATCTAGTAGTAGAGGTGTGATCCCTATATTGGATATCCAACTTTCGTCTGAGTACGCTTCTATAACCGACAAGTACCTAATATATGTTAAACAGTAATCCAAGGTTCCTTTAAGGTAACCAATCACTTGCTTAATTGCCTGACAGTGATGAGTATTGAGATTACTTATATATCTACTCAGTTTGCCAACCCCATAAGCAATTGTGAGTACTCGAGTTCAGAAACAACCATCCCTGTGTTGGGCACCAATTTCAGACAAGGTTGAAATGGAGTTCTCAATTCACGAAACCCCTTACTATTAAAATTTGTAAGTATCTTCTCAATGTAGTGACATTGGTTCAACAAAATTTCCTTCTCGTTTTGTTTAATTCTAATCCCAAGAATCACATTTACCTTCCCCATGTCTTTCATGGAAAATTTGGATGATAAGAACTTCTTAGTACTTACTGTGAACTTGCTCTTGATCAGTACCAAATATAAGCATGTGATCCACATACAAACAATTGATGAATCCTTTACCAAATTCATTAAATTTCATATATACACACTTGTCTGCTTAATTTAAACGAAATCCACTTGACAAGACAATATCATCAGTCTTCTGATGCCACTATTTTGGTGCTTTCTTAAGCCCATCCAAAGATTTGATTAGTTTGCACACCTTATATGCACGTTGTAGGCTATAACAAGACCTTCGGTTGTTTCATGTATACCTCCTCGTCGAGATCTCCATTCAAGAATGTTGTGTTAACATCCATTTCATGGATCACTAGGTTATGAATATATGTAAGAGCTATAAATAACCTAATAGTCGAGGTACGAGCCATCGGAGCATAGGTATCGAAGGAATCAATCCCATGTGCTATTTAAAATCTTGAATCACTTATTGAGCTTTAAACTTATCGATGGAACCATCAACTTTCATTTTCTTCTTAAAGATCCAATTGCTTCTTAATGGTTTATATCCCAATGGGGGATCAGTTAGTGTCCAAGTGTTATTTCCCAAGATGGAATGATTCTCATCACCGACTGCTTCTTTCCAAAAGGAAACAACTTGCAAGCTCATAGCATCTTCAAACACACTAGGGTGATCATCAATATTGTAGCACTACAAATATTAAGATCCTAATTCTAGTCTGGATCCCTCGTTCAGATACACGTTGAAGTTAGAATCCAATGAAATCTTTAAGGATAACCTCTTGCTCTTACAAGGCTCAGGCATAGGCACAAACACATACATGCACATGAACACTTGATGTTGGCATCAAGTCCTTTGGTCTCAGGATAGATGAAAAACTATTAAAACTACTTTCATCAAAGATGTCATCCCTATACTCTATTACAGAATGCACCGAGTGTTCATCATTGGGTTCTATGATATAGAATCTATAATCCTTTGAATTAGCAGCTATCCAACAAAGATGCAATCAATGCCTCTTTCTCCTAAAATTTTATATTTAGGTTTAGTGAGCTTCACAACAGCTCTAGAACCCTTAACCTGAAGATGGCTTAAGTATAGTTTCCCCATATGCCAAATTTCATGTGGGGTAATAGATAACAAGTGATGTGCATGGCTTCACCCCTAAACCCATTACTCAAACCTGAGTATGATAACATTGAATTTTCCATCTTCTTTAGAGTATGATTCTTCCTCTTAACCACACCATTCTGTTGTGGTGTGTATAGAGTAGTGGTTTTATGAATGATTCCGACACTTTCGAAGTAGATTGGGTCATAGAACTTCCCTCCAAGGTCAGTACGAAATACTTTGATCGAGGCACCTTGTTGCAATTCAACTACGGTTTTGAACACACAAAATATCTCAAGGGCTTCATCCTTTGAATGCAACAAGTAAGTATAGAAAAAAGAGTAGTCATCAATGAAGTTAATGGCATACTTCTTTCCTCTGATGGTCGGAGTGTTATGCAAGTCACACAGATTGATGTGTATTAACTCAAGCATCACTGATTTTCTTTGAATGTTAGGGAATGGCTGACATGTATCTTTGTAAGCATAGAAGTTTTACATCTTTCAGCACTAGCATCAACGGAGGGCAGCAATCCTTCTTTTGACATATATGATAGACATTTATAGTTAATGTGTCCTAACCAAAGTTGCCATAACGGAAAATCAGAGAAACTAACAATGTAAGCAGAATAATTCATAGTATTATTAATATTTAGCATAAACATGCCATTGTTATAATATCCAAACCCTACAAACACACACCCCTTAGATAATACATATTTATCAAATTTGTACACTTGTTTGTAACCATATCTATTAAGCATACTGCCCGACACCAAGTTTTTCCAAATCTTGGGATATGAAATACATATCTAAACTCTAGGAATTTTTCCAACACCAACACCACCGACCTGTGTCCAACAATGGGAGTTGTTGACTCGTTTCCCATGTGAAGAAAAACATATTCAACTAATGCCTATATGTTTTGAACCAGTGACGATCTTTGAATACATGTCTATTGGCACCCGAGTTAATCCACCATGCCATCTGTTGGAATTTTGGATTACGTACGAATATTCACTTATTCATAGTAAGAAGGATATTTGGTACATTACTTGATAATTAATTTAATACTTAAATAACACTATTATAATGATGGATTTTATATGATTAATTATGAACTATATTACTAAAACTGAAATTCAAATGAACCAAAATATTTTGGACCGATTTTTATTGGAGTTTGGCCCATTTTTGAACCGGGTTTTGGGCTGATTTTCTGATCAGAAAATTGTCCCTAGCTAGCCCCATAACTGTCACTAATTACAAGAAGTTTAAAGGGAAATGTTTGGCATTTTTGTCTTAAATGGATAAGTATCAATTTTGTTTAAGATAAGCATGGAGATGCTTATTTATGAAGGGTTGTGTTGTTTTATCATTCACACCTCTTCATAAACTATAAAAGAAAGGCTCCTCCTTCACTTTCATGAAGAAAAAAAATTACAGCGCATGAGAGCAAGAATGATGGGTGCATCTTGAGTGCTTCAAAGAAAGGTTTATTTCTTTGGTAGATGCAATGATTCTTGGTAATGATGGTGTAGTCATGTAGTTTTGTAATTTACGTACACACTCACAAAATATCTATCATCCCATAAGTTCTTAGAGTTCTTCAATTTCATTTAGCCTTGATATTGAATGAGTTGGTAGTTTTATCCTAAAAAGAAATTCCTTGTGACCCTAAGCTTTGGAAAAGGATAGGAATATTCTTTACGAAAAGTGTATTCGTACACGACTTTACTATAATCCAGGACATGACTTGGTAGAGTCGATTAGTGATTTAGAGGGTTATCAACATTGAATATGGAGCATCGACGTTTGAGCCAATACATTCTAAAGCCATCCACACACTTTGGTGAAAGATACGCGATCTCAACCTAGATGGACATGGATTCCAATTTTATTGGGTACGTAGGTAGTCGAAAGACGCACGTCCATCTAGGCAATTTCCCTTACACCACCTTGTCATCCTGCATATAAAATGCTTCCGATATTAGTGATAAAAAATTCACATCAATATCTAAATCAAGGTTCAAAGACCTTTTGAAGTGGAAGCATGTTGATCTTTCGATCCAGGATTTTGATGCTGGTTGTTGCCACGGTTCTAACCCTTCTTGATGGGACGATCACGTTTGAAATGACCAGCTATCTACTCCTTAGCATGCTTGAGCATATGCTTAAAGTCTTTCCATGATTGTAGAAGCTTTTCGATTATGCGCGACAATGGATGGCCTCATCCATCATCATATCATGTTGGGAAACTTGTCCTAAAATCCGCAGCATTTTACTATATTTCTCTATGTCCGGTCTTGTCTCAACCATCTTGTAATTTAAGAATTTACTTATCAGGAACTTCATACTCAAACCATCCTCAGCAACGTACTTTTACTCCATTGCATCAATACAACTCATGAGGAGACTCATAGTTTTGATTGATACCAAACAATGAATCAACCATCCCATTCAGAATATGGCCACAACATATGTAGTCACTACTGTCCTAGTTTTGTTGCTTCCGTACCCTTTCTTCCTTCTTCTTGTCAGTCTATTCCTCCAACTTTTGTTGCTTTCGCACCCTTTCTTCCGTATACTCATCGGTCTCTCCCTCTGCCTCTATAGAATAGAGATACGACAGAACAGACACAACCTTCAACATGGTAAGCAAGAAGTGCATTTTTATGCTACCTGTGAAAATCCACACCCTCAAATTTTTCAAGCTTATTGAATGATGTTGTCATCTCCTTTATTGATTTAACCCTGGACATGGAAAAATACTCTATTTGATTGTTAGACCAGAAGGTTCCGGGCAGCAAAGACTCTGAGCTTTGACTGGTAATGACATTTTGGATCAAGACGGAATCATGCCATCACTTTGCGAAAAGGGTATTTGCGCCCTACAAGTCTTGAATATCAGGAAATCACTTACGAGGATAAGACTATCCACACTCGAGTTCTTATGCTTAAGAAAAAAGAGTAACTTAAAATTTCGTAGGTGGAATAGATATCTGATTGTTAGTGTGTTCTCCCTTGAAAACTACGTTCTTTATATAGGCAAAGGGTTATGAATTAATCCAGACACCAAGAGGCATAAAAAATTCTATGGATAGACTTGCGGGCTGTTATGAAGTAACTATCTTGTAGTCTGATGGGTTTGGAGGTAAAACAATTCAGTTTGAGTTTGAATTTCACAAAGAGGAGTGAACTAATTCGTTTTAGGTCAAGGGTAACCACCCCAACCACCTAGCTCCCTACCAACAACGTATCTCAGTTCAGCATCGTGGTTAGTGACACCAAAATTGAGCTAAGAGTGAGACGGATGAGCTGGAGTGTGAGTCCCTAGTATCATCTAGTTTAAAAAGGAGGTGATGCTAGATAGTTCTAGCTTGTTGCGAGCTAAAGTGAGGTTCCCCGTGAGTCCACACATCCGTACCAACACCGACATCGCACCAGTCCAATGAGCATATTTCTAACAGTTCACGGCCGCCACCAACTCCAACTTATTGTCAAACTTACATTTCCATAAGGGGAAAGCTATGTATTTCTCAAACCTTGACGTCACGAGTCTTGATTCACGTAACCGACAATCTCACACCACTTCATCTCAGTTGTAGGTGAACAAGTCTTCTTTCGGATTAGGGCACTGTAACTTGTGTATAATGTTCTCAACAGGACGGCTTGAATATATTTTCACGAAGAGGAGGATGTGAGGGAGGCAGAAAATGAAAATATTGGGAAGATATTAGTAAGTTGATAGCTGGAAAACTAATAGCAAAGTGACAGCCAAAAGAAAGGCAGTCCCCATAGTAAGATTAGATTAAAATGTTAATTCTGCTATGGTCATATACCTGATCAAATTGATTCTGTATGTTATCCTTCTATACCAATTATACCCCATGCATCTAATTAAGCCCGCTACTAGTAGTTGATAGTTGTTAGTAGGTAAGCACTGCCTTTGTAAAGCCTTAGGAAAATCCCACATCGACAAAGCACAGGAGAGATCCATGGGCTATAGGTAAGAATCCATTCCTAAATGACAAGACGCATTTCTAGGGTGAAATGGAAGAGTTCTTTCTAGGAACTCAGACGTTAATCATGCTCGAGCGGGAGCAGTGTAGAAATGGGTGACCTCCCAGGAAGTCACTATTCTGCACCCGAAAAACAATCCGTGAGGGATTAGCTATGCCTAAAGGGAACAATATCTTGTCGAAAAAGGACAGGGTGTTACTAGTGGTATAAGAGCTTCTCTGCATCCCTCTTGAATGATAGTGGGGAAAACCTCAACAAAGATGTTGAGTCCAATGGGGTGTGCACTGTAACGTCTTAGGAAAATCCCACATCGACAAAGCATGGGAGAGATCCATGGGATATAAGTAAGAATCTGTCCCAAAATGACAAAACACGTTTTCGGGGTGAAATGAAGGACTTCTTTCTAGAAACTCTAATGTTAATCGTGCTCAGGTGGGAGCAGTGCAAAAATAGGTGTCCTCTTGAGAAGTCACTGTTCTACACCTGAAAATAAATCTGTGAGGGATTAGCTATTTCTAAAGCGGAAAATATATTGTCGGAAAAGGACGGGGTGTTACAACCTTCTTCATGATGTAATCAAGCTACCAAGATATTCATCTTTCCATTGGTTTACAATCCAGAAGCATGATTAGGCTTTTTTTTCCTTTCTTCTACAAATTGTTTTGTTTATTTTTTAACCTATGGAGAGAATTTTTCTTCTTCCAATCTTTAAGATTTGTATTGTTTATTTTTTAACCTATGGAGAGAATTTTTCTTCTTCCAATCTTTAAGATGTTACAAAATCAACTTAATTACTTGATAGAATATGCCTAGGTGTCTGATAATCAGCAGGGAATAAAGACATCAAATTTCCATCCAGGTTAGCTATGGGGCCATGGATCTATGTCTCAGCTACGGTATCTATTGCTTGGTCAATTTTGTTTCAAGTGCATGAAAATAGCGTGGAAATCGAATCTCCTCCCCTAATTTTTATCCATCATTTCGAACTGCATCTTCGAGTTTGGTGAAATCTTTGCAGTTGCTGTATTTTTCCATTTATCTTCTTCTTAGGCTTCGACATTTGAAATAACCGCACGGGTATCCGTTCATTTGGCTCCTTTGTCGATGGTGTTTACCTGGTCAACGAGGCCGGTGAACGGGCGATGCGCTCCCCGGTACCCAACATTTCTAACGCACGAGTCATCCCGAAGCCACTGATATTCGCCCAGAGATCTACCCGACTCTTCCGGTGCTATATATAGGAGTTGTTCATACGGTTTACAATTCACCATCCGAGTCACCATCTACTTATAACCATCTATTTCCAGAGGCCAGATTCAAGAGTTCATTGCAGAGTAAGCTTGTTAACCTTTGTGTTATGAGTATGTTAATTAGTTGACTGTATTACTTGCACTGAGCTAACCCTACTTTTTTTCCATTTTGCAGGCTTAGTCGGGTAGCACTTAGCTTCCTGAATCAATTCGCTAACTGTTGTCTACTCAACATTGTAGTAAAGGTAATCCTCTAATCAATATTCACTTTCCCATATTTAGTTATTGTGGACTGTAGTTAAACATTTTTAGAGACTTATGCACATAAAACATTGATTAAATCATTAAAACATTGCTTGTTGACTTGTTGTGCAATTTGTTGTATTGCGAATCACTGGTTCTTTGGGCATATTATTGTGATCTGCGTAAGACATTTTAACTGAATGTTATTTTGCCTAGTAGGATTGCTTAGGTCTCTCTTCTGAAATAGAACCTCTCTTACTCACTAGTAATCTTTAGACCTCTTTTCTTAACAAAACTTAAGTTCGTAACATATAAGTTCAACGTCAAATAATTTAAGTTATGGGAGTAGAGCAGATTAAGATGACATAGATTAATTGTAGGAGATGACCATAAGAGACCTAGATCATATCATGGTCTCTTCTTATCATACTCTACACTTAATATATGTTTTTTTTCTTATAAGTTCTTATCTTATAACCTTGGCTAAATTTCATAAGTATAATACTGTAATCTTTAAACCCTATGTCTCTAATGAACTATCCTCTTATTCGGTTAACTCTTTTCTTCTTAGATGGAAGATGCACCAAATGTTGAACTGGAACATAATGTTAATGCTCCCAACTATAATGAAATGGCTCTTCAAAATGATCAACTTGAGCAAGCTGCTCTTGTTGTAAATGGTAATGTTGTTGTGGTTAATGATAATGAAGATGAACCTGAATAACGGGTTAGACTTACTTCTGTGTTCTGGCTACACTTTTCTAGGGTTAGGATTATTGGGTTAATGAAAGCGAGGTGCGTGTATTGTAGGAAGTTACATGGCGGGGAACCTGCAAATGGAACTACTCACTTGATGAATCATATCAAATTCTGTGTCCATAAGAGGATACATGATAGTTAACAAAAAATAGTTGGTCTTAATTATCAACCTGTTGGTAAACTACAAATGATTGCATCCCATTACCATGTTGAGGTGAGTATAAAGGAACTTTGTTCCATGGCATTGGTTAATGAGTACCCTCTTAGCATCATTGAGCACATGTGGTTCAAATGGTTTTGTTGTGTCTTGTAACCTCAGTTCACTGTCCCTTATAGAAATACTGTGAAAAGAGACTTATTGGTTTTATACGATGTCGAAAGGGAAAAGAAGAAAATAATTTATGGTAATTCTGGTAGGATGTCGGTGACTACCTATATGTGGCCTGCCTCTAATAAGAGAGTATATGACAGTCACTGGCCATTTTATTAACAATGCTTGAAACCTTAGAAGTATTATGTTAAAGTTCATGTATATCCCAGCCCCTCACTTCGGTAAGAGGCTGGCTGATTATTTTTTTGATTCATTGTTAGCTTGGAAAATTGATGGCAAGTTGTGCTCAATCATTTTGGACAACTCTTTCACCAATAATTCTATGATGCCTTGACCGGAAGAAAAATTTATGGTCAGTGATATGTTGCTTGAAGGTAGATTGATTTATATGAGGAACACTTCTCATATATTGAAACTTACGGTAAGGGATAGTTTGGATGTATTCAAAGATGCAATTTATTTGATTAGGGAGAGTGTAATGTACTGGAATTCTACACCTAAAAGGGTTCAAACTTTCTTTGCAACTGTTAAGCAACTCATAGTTGATTCTAACAAGAAATTTGTCCTTGATTGCCGACTAAATGGAATTCTACTTTTGATATATTTTATGTTGCTCTTCCTTAAAAAGTTGTGTTCTTCCAGTTGAGGCAAACAGACAATCAGGACAATATAGTTCCCTCTACTTCTCATTGGGAATTTTCTTCCATTGTGATTGACAAGTTGGGAATATTTGTTGGATTGACTACGTTGTTCTCTAGTTCCAAGTATTCGACTGCTAATATGTTTTTGAAAGGGATTTCTGATTTTTTATTCCAACTGATTTAACGGTGTGCTGATAGTAATCCTCTTATTTCTATTATGGTTAGTAACATGTGGTTGAAATTTACCAAGTAGTGAGATGATATTCATCTAGTTCTTGTTGTATTAGTAGTGTTGGGTCCTGGATACAAGCTACATATTATTGAGTTATATGCTGCCAACTTTTGCAGCATGGACACTGATTTATTTGGTGAAAATGTCAAGAACATTATCGGTGCTTCGATTTTTAGTACCAAACTAGAGCTGAAAACTCTATAATTGCCTATAATAGTTCTGCGAATGCGACTGGAAGTGACCTTATTTTTGAGAGGTTTGTAAGTGTGAGCAAAAATAGCAAATCAACTATCGGAGCATATTTTACTATTCAACTGTCGAAACAATGATGTGCACAAGGAGCTGGATAATGGAAGACAAGCAACAAGGTAAAAATTGGTCAATTTAAGTTAATTCTTAAGTCTCTTGCTACTTTAGTTTAATGACTTGGAGTTCTCTTTGTTTTGCATTTTGTAGATGCAGCAGCTAGAGTGGATGAGTTGGAAGGAGTGTTCTCAGCAATGAAGATTGAATATTCCTCTGTTGAGGATCTAGCTGATCGGGTAAGACTCTGAACAGTTAATACTCTTTACTTGATCGTTTTTAATTAAGAGTTTTGATCTCATTCTTTTCATCCTTTGTTCCATTCAAGACAAGAGTGGTATTCATAAAATCACCATTTTCCCTCGATGATTGATTCAAAAACTTGGATTACAAATTGATAGCACCTTTGTTGTATGACATTCTCACCCATCTTAACTAGTTTTGCTCCGATTTTGATGATATTTGCTTGGTATTAGTGTTTGGTTTGATCATAATTACATTTTGTCTCTGTTTCCTCTCAAATAGACCATTCGGGTCCATTTGACTTGTTTTCTTGAGTTTTTTCTATGGTTTCAGGTATCCATCGTATAGAGATTTTTTATTACGAATCCAACGGTATGAACCAGAGCTCATTTGGAAATGGGACGAGAGAGATACGAGCAAAAGATGAAAATCGATCCAGTATGGAAAAGAGGCCACACGGCGTGTGGATCTTGTGTGGATCCACACGGCGTGTGAATCAAAAATCCAACTGGGGTGTGAGCATGCTTAAACAATATAAAAGCCCAGTTTCAAGATTTTTGAGAAAAGGGAGTCATGGGAATGACCTAAAACACATTTTGACGAAGGTGAAAGTGCTTGGAAGCCTAGGAACACAATGGGAATGAATATTCGAAGCCAAATAGCCGAGAAATCGAAGCCCAGCATAGGATCTACCTTCTACTTTGATGGATTGGCGGTTTACAACATTCTCTACAGCTTCCATGGAGAACTAGGTTTTCTTCTTGTTTGAGTTTTGTGGATTCTTTTGGATTTATGGGATTGTGCATGTATGTGATGATAGGATTTTGGATGCATGAAAATTGATAATATATTTTTCTATCTTGTCACTTCTTTTATCCAGTATCCATGTGATTCACAGTTTCTCTAGTTTTCCTATTTTAGGTTTTTTGTTGAGATTGTTGATTTAGTTATTTTTTGAATGGATTTTAGGGAGTGTTGCATATGGTTTTAGGTCTTTGTGTCGATAAAGACCCATAATTTGCTATTATCCATGTCCTGTCTATTCTACTACTGTATAATTTCTCATAGTTTTTAGGATGATACAAACCCAAGTAAGGCCCTTTCTCTAGAGTCAATCTCACCTTTAGTTTTATCTTTAGCTATCTAGTTGTTCTATTAGTATTATAGTTTTCATGTTTTCTTTCATTTTGTTGTTCTGTTTTATTCTCTAGTCTAGTACAAACCTTTTCAAACTCTGATTTGACTAACTAGCGAATTGAGACTGAGTAGTGAAGGCCAAGTAGAACTGTAAGCATACAACCCTGACGTATCTCTGAATTTCTTGATTCTTGGGGACTGAAAAACCCTTCTACCACAAACCAAGGCATGAAATCGTCTTCAATTGTCAACAAATTCAATTCCAAACTCCTTGTTTTAGAGTATATATTTTGTTTCACTTGTTTCAGATTGATGCAAGTTGATCTTTAGTGTGCGGATGGAAGAGATTACCTGCTGGTGTTGGTTTGGACTCTAATGGATGTTGCAGTTCTTATTTTCATTTGAATAATTTTTGTTTGAACGACTTCAATTTCATTGTCTTAGTACTTGGATTTGGCTTAAGATTTTTAATTCTCTTTCAGTTTGATTTCTCCAAAGATAAGTGTTATTATGTCATGAATAGGCTATATGATGCTTACAGATTCATGTTATAAGCCTTTCAGACATCTGGGCTCTAATTCATAAATGAAATGCAGTTTTATTTCCATTAGTTTGTAATTTGTCGTGTGTGTGTTTATGCACTCTGTTCACCCATGGGTTACCTGGTATCCGACTAGTGACAAGGCTGGTTTGGTTTCTGAATCCGGCTGACTGCTAGGGACAGGGATTGGAAAACCCGATGACTACAGTAGGTGAGAATCGTATATCCAAAATCTGTTCCCGATCCGCCCCATATCCAAGTCCATTCTTTTTTCACCTTTTACGAAATTATAAATAACCTTATTCTCTTTTAACAATTGATTTGTTTATTTACTCGTGTAAATAATTAGAGAAAATTATAATTAGTTTTAAATCAAACATATTTAATAATATAACTTGTTATTTAAAATTATAATTAGTTATAATTTTTTTTGGAGAAGTTACGGGACACTCACCAAATTCTAACTACTTAATTAAAATTGTAACTAGTTAATTTTTTTATGATTAATTATAAATTTTATCCAAAAAAATCATTAAAAATTTCGATTTATAACTAATTATTAAATTATGTAACAACTTATAAACGATTATATCTAGTTTGCCTTGTAATATAGATTAAGGGGAGTGGAGACCGGAACAATTCTGAGATTTGCTCCCATCCAAATGGGGTATCCAATTGTTTTGGCTGGGTTGTGAAATGTTTAGTAACAGTGATGGACTAATTAATCTAAATGGCTATTACGTTTGGGTCCAATTAGACACAAGATCCCCTACATGTTATTTGTAACCATATCAGTCTTTTCTTATGTTAATGTAACACATCTATCAAATAATCAAATTTCATTCAAAAATTCCGTTAGTTTGCTTCATCGGCTAGCTGAATCATTGTTACTCGTACACATGGTAGTAGCCACATTATTGAAAGTACAATTCAATTTCTAAACCCCAATCAAGAGAATCCTAACCAACTTGTCACTCTATTGTATTGGTATTTTGAATCAATCAATAAGTTATTTCTGATAAATGAGGTGATCAATAACTTTTCTTTTTCTCGTTTAGGTGTATATGCTAACAGTTTGATTCAAACCATTATACAATTAACCTTTCTGTATCAGTGAAAAATAATATTCTACTTGTTAGGGCTGAAAATTAAACCAAAAAACTCATCAACCCAACCCAATTCAGTCCAACTTATTTAGGTCGGATCGAGTTCATAATAATATAAGTTAATATGAGTTGGATTTTCTTCAACCCAATCAAAATTAAGCTCATTTAATTTTAACTGTGAAACAACCCAACTCAACCCAATCTTTAATTTTGAGCCTCAATTTTGAGCCCGATTGTGCTCCCAACCTCAACAACATTGCAGCCCCTTTTTTCTTTTCCCCAAATCGGATCTTCGCTCCCTCTCTTCCTGCTCCTTGGCTCCTCTTTCCTTCTCCGACCTAAGCATTCACCATCGACCCTATATCTCTCATCCTAATACCCTCCAACCAGCTCCCGATGTGTGTTCCGCCGAGGTACTCAGTTTCTCGATTTTTATTTCTTTGTTGCTTTTCCCACTGTTGTTTATGTTCTTCCTTCTGATTTCTGTTTCCGCTGCTTTTCGATCAAAGAAAAGTGTTTATATCATTCAACAATTATTTTCAAAGTCTCTGGTGAAGTAGTGCCGGTGTAGTGGCAAACTCGCTTGGGTATGGTTTTGCGGGCAGATGTTACCCTATGAATTGGAACTAAAGTTGTGAAATTCATGTCCTTGATAAACTTTTTTCCAAAGGTATACTCTGTAATAGAGAATCATGTGCAATATCTCATCTTTCCGTATTATGAAATCCACTTTCAAAAATCTATATTTTGAGATGGATAGAGTTATTTAAATCCTTCTTTGTATGTGTTTGCAGTAACAACGTTTTGAATCTGTAATTGGACTTAACAAGCTCTCTTATGTCGATTCTTACTCAAGTTCTCCTAATTCAAGATGAGTGATTGCTTCAGATCATATGCATGTGCTTGCTTCTATATTGGACTGTATGGGCTTACTAAGTTCCGTTTCCCATTTCATGATAGGTAAAATTCACAGGTGCATGAACTGGAACTTTTAGGCTGAGTCTACGTCATCAACATCCTGCAGAGAGACATCCTCACATAGAGACTCATCAAATAAAATGTTAATAGATTCTTCAACTCTCATACTCCGTTTATTATAAATGCGATAAGCCCTACTATGATCAGAATATCCTAGAAATAGTCCTTGATCGGATTTGGCATCAAATTTACCAAGGTTATCCGTAGTGTTCAAGATGAAACACTTACATCCAAAGGGACGAAAGTATCCATTGTGAGGCTTTCTACCTTTCCACAGTTCATAGGGGGGTTTATTAATCTTAGATCTAACAATAGCTCTATTAATAATATAACAGGAAGTGTTAACCGCTTCACCCCAGAACTTTAAAGGAATGTTGGAGTCATTTAACATTGTTCGAGGAATTTCAACTAAGGTACGATTCTTTCATTCGACTACTCCATTTTGTTGAGGAGATCTCGGAGCAGAAAAGACATGTTGAATTCCTAAACTATTACATAAGTCACTGAAATCCTTGTTCACAAATTCACCTCCATTGTCACTATGAATTTTCATGATAGTGGTTTCTTTTTCATTTTTAACACGTTTAATGATGTGTTGCATATTCGACACACCTTTTTCATTGTAAAATGAGCCTTTTGTGTGTCGAAAAGTGTTTAAACCCTGGATCTCTAGCACATGTTCGTTCTCTTGCCCCTGGGGGCCATATTACGTGTACGGTGTGTTTTTGATACATTTTCAGGCAATACACGGTGTTTGAGGATAAGCGGGAGCGGAAACAGACTGATTAAGAGCAGCTGGACAGGAACACGACGTGTTCCGCGCGTGAAAAAGGGCGAAAAACTTACAGGGGAGGAACACGGCGTAGAACACGGCGTGTTCCATATGGAACACGGCATGTCCTGATGATGAAAAAATGGGCTAAAAGTCACAGGGGCTGAACACGGCCAGGAGCACGGCGTGTCCGAGGGGGTGTTCCACGCCAGACGGATTTTTAATCATTTTTCCTCTTGGATCGGGACGAGAAGCCTATAAAAGCCCTAGCAACCCTTTGGACGGGACATCATTATTTTGACACATATTTTAGAGCTTTTGGACAGAGAAAGAGTGTCGGAGACCGATTGGACTGAAAGGTTATCATCAATTGGAAACGGAGCGAAGATTGGCGACAGGATTGGGAATTCTCGACGGATCATGTTATCTTTCCGGGTTGTTCTCATTTCTTTTTCCCTTCTTACTTCCCGAACCATGAGTAGCAAAACTTTATGTGTTGTTCGGATGAGATGAAGCTTTAGCTAAGCTTTGTATGGATGATTTGATTTGTTATTGAGGTTTATTCAGACTTATGATGCGTTCTTCCTAAAACCTAATTTACTGATTCAATTTTGTCTGGCCGTCTTGATTGAGTCATTGACATTGATTTTTGGGTCGAGAGGAACATAGGTTGATAGGTCTCTTAGGAAGAACCCTAGATTATTCGTTAGCTCGAGAGAGGAGCGAATCGTTTAGGCTCTTTGCACGTTTATCGTTGTGGCATTTCATTGAACTCGATTAATGCGTTTTGTTTAGGTGTAGATTAGCCCGAGAGAGGAATCTACAGTTAGACGAAATAGATCATTGGAGGCGCGAGAGTGATCTAAGACTACATTAGGAAATTGCCGAGCCGTTATTACCTGAATAACCGAGATAATTAATCATTCATTTGTATATTGCTAGCTTTAGCAGATTTAAATCCGAGCAACCTTCATTCCTATCTGAAACTTAATCTCTCGAATTCGTTTAACTTTTAATTACATATTTAGTTGTTAATCGGTTACTTAAAACATTTCAAAAACAATTTCTATATGTTACTTGGTTAAGTTTGATTATCAACTTGAGTAATAAGAATAGAAAGACCCTAGGGAGAATTACGATCCCACTAGAGCAATCTAGTGGGTACTTGAAAGCGGGGTAAAATCCGTTCATCATTTAACAAAATTGAGGAACTTAGTAAAAGTTTCATCCTTAGACGACAAGAAGAATATCTAGGTATATCTAGAGAAGTCATCAACAATGACAAAAGCATAGTACTTACCACCGTAGGTCATTATATTCGCTAGGCAAACAAATCCATGTGAATTAGTTCCAAAGTACGAGACGTAGAGATATAAGGGTTGGATTTAAAGCCGATACGGGTCTGCTTACCTATGGCACAAGCTTCACAGAAGAATTCTTTTGCATAGTTGAGCTTAGGTAACCCTCTAACTAACTCAAGATTGCTAAGGCACGCCAAATTTCCTATGCTTACGTGGCGTAATTTACAATGCCAGGAAAATTGATGATTTCCTCTAACTGAAATCAGACACATGATTAATGTCTTCCACTAGGTCTAAGTTAACAAGGTACATATTTCCCCCTTTTTCACCTGTGAAAAGAACTTTGTTATCAGAATTCTGTTTAACATAGTAGAAAGTTTTATTTGAAGACAACATGATTTTGACCTCCACAAACTTGACTAATGGAAAGAAGATTAAACTTAAGCCCTTCTACACAGAGCACTTTGTTTAGAAAAATTTTATTGTTTGAACCAATTTTACCTATACCTAGAATTGTGCAAGTTAGTTTGTCACCAAAACTAACACTACCTTTATTTGTGAGATTTAACTCACAAAACAGAGAGCTGTTACCTGTCATGTGATGAGAGCACCTACTATCAAGCACCCAATCATTAGTATTAGCACAAGCTTGGTAACAGACCTGTATCAGAGATAGCATTTTGGTTTTGATACCCAGGCAAATATAAGTGCCTTGTTATTCATATTATAGTGAATATGTCTTGGTAAGTGCATGCTCTTCTTGTAATATGGCCAACGTCTTAATTCTGAAAGGAAAACTCTATTTTGATACAGTATGTTTCCTAGGTTTAACTTAACATTTTCAGTTTCTTTTTTAACATGGCTTAAGTGGATTTAAGAGCTTTCTTAGCATCTATTTCCTGAGCCAACTTCCCTTTGAGATCTACATATTTCTTTTTACCCCAACAACTTCTTTTAGAGTTTCATTAATAGTTAATAGCAGAATGTCATCACTTGATGAGTTTGAACTAATATAAGTGTCATTTTTAGAACAATCATCATCATTTTCAGATTCATCAAACATAAAGGCCTCACTTACTTCTATTTCGGAGATCTGAATATCAACTTACTTCAGATTCTCTGTAGCATCCTCAGAGTAATTTTCAGGTTTTACAATGGCCATGAGCTTAATTGATGTGACATCTCCAAAGTCTTCATCATCATCATCGCTTGCACTCCAGGTTGCATGAAAACCTCTTTCCTTCTTCTTCATAGGACAGTCCGCCTTTACATGACCTATCCTGCCACACTTAAAGCACCCAACAGAAATACTACTAGTTGTGGAGCCTGCATTGGTATCCCGTTTTCCCTTATATCCAGGTTTAATCATGTGTTGACTTAACTTAGTCTTATTGAAATTTGCTTTGTCATTGTTTTGAATTCTGAATTTTTTCCTTCTCAGTATAACTAATCTACTAATTTGGTTAGACAAGAGGGCTAATTCATCATCATTATATTCATCAATGTTAGTGTTGTTATCTAAGGAAGCTGTGAAAGCAATGGATTTTTTTGGAGCAGTCTCCTCGTTAGAATCCTCTCTATTTAAAACTTCCTCATGAGTTAAAAATTTTCCCATTAATTCATCTATATCAACTATATCTAGCTTACTTACTTCTTCTATAGCTGTAACTTTAGGCATCCAGCGTTTTGGAAGAGACCATAGTAGTTTTCTAGCGACATCTTCAGTTTCATAAACTTTTCCTAAACCCGCTAGCTTGTTAACTATGCTATGCAATCTATTTCCCAATTCTCTAACTGTTTCTCCTGGGATCATTTTGAACATTTCAAAATCTTGTTTCAACATGTTTATTTTTATGGTTTTAACTAGACTAGTTCCTTCATGAGTAATAGTTAACTTATCCCATATTTCCTTAGCGGATTTGCAGCCAGATATTCTATTGAACTTTTCATTTCGTAGAGCACAATACATAATATTAGTAGCTTGAGAATTGAGTTGTACCGCTTTTACATCATCGTCTGACCACTTTCCAGAACTTGATTTCACTTCATTGGGTCTGTTAGTAATGATGATCCACAGTTGAGGATTTGTTGATTTGATGAACAACTCCATTCGATTCTTCCAATCATCAAAGTGTAAACCTTCAAATCTTGGAGGAAGATTTGTTGAGTATCCATCTGCGATAAACACATTTTGTGAAGAGCTCGAATTCATATTAACAGAAAAATAAAAAAGGAACTTAAGCGGATGTCACCTGAGATCTGCACTTGTTGGATCTGATGATCGCATCAGTACCCGTGCTCTGATTTCAATTGTTACGACTGATCAGTTCTTCCTGATTGGATTCCAAGGAGCACGTTCGTATGATCAAGTCAATATGACCAAGAATGATCAATTTCGAAACTAGGGAAACCCACAATGAGCAGTACAAGCTCAAAACTAAATCTAGTGCTGCTGGACTTCTTCTTCTTACAGGATCAAAGAGATACGCAGCACAAGCAAACACCCAATAAGAAAAGAAAGAAACAACTAAATCGAAAACCGAAACTAACAACACACCGATTTAACGAGGTTCCGGCAAAGTCAAATTACTTTGTCGTCAATCCTTGCTCATAGGTTTCTCTCTGAGAGTTTGAAAGCTTCTTTGATTAAGATTGGATTAGAAGTACAAGCTACAATGTCACTAACCCTTCCCATTGAAGCTCCCCGCTAAGAATTATGAGTAGTATGCAAGTCTAATCTAAACTCCTACCCAGCACTTAACAGGCTCCCAACATGCAAGTGCTTTAACTCTTATTTCTTCAATCAGAAAACCCTACCATGCGTTCTTCGATTCATGGTAAATATACAACTTTGGCTGATGATTTGAGGATCTTAGTTACTGCATTCTGGCCCCCAATGTTTAAGCACAATACATTATAGTAAGATAATATCCCAACCCCCAATGTTTTTTTTATGTATGCTGAGAGTTTACTTTGTTTCTTATTTGAACCCACAATGACAACTAATTATTTTATTTCTAACTTGAACTCTTTAAGAACCAACAATATATAACGCACAAGTTGGGCAGTAGTGTAATGTGTAGAGAGAAAGAAATCATAAAGAGATAAAAAGAAGCATAAAAAAGGAGTGTGGGTAAGAGACAAGCTTTGTCTCCCACGAAAAGAGATGTGAGCATTTGTGAGGAGTGATCAAATTATAATACTCAATATTTTGACTTGTAGTCCGATTTTAGTATTTGACATGATTGAATATCTTCGTTGTCTAATGCCATTCCCATTAGCCGATGATTCCATGTAATAAGACACGAAAAACTATTATTAGTAACCCTTGATTAAGTCAATCAAACAATTTTGTTGCTAAAAAACAATAACACATGAATTAGAGAACTACCTATGAAAACCATTAATTAGAGCTCATATAATATTGTAGAATCACTCAATCAATTAGCCATAATATTGTGCAGTGGTATACTGGTGGGCTTATGACCAGGGGGTCATCGGTTCAAACTCAAACCCTTGTAAACACCAAATCAAGCTTATTAACATTAGGTGTCCTGTACGTTTCATATTTGTATCAAAACGTCTCATTTTTTAAAAAAGTTATGTGTCCCATACGTTTCAAAACTTAACAAATTAATTTTCATTTTTTTTGGTGACTCATATTTTCAACAAGCACGCCTCGTCAACATGCTTACTCAACAAAAATAAAACAACTAACATCCACGTCATTTTATTTATCCTAAACGGTTGAACTATATTATCAGAGATAATACTCAATCCTAAACCCAATTAAAATCCGACAACACCCAAACCCCGCCTCTAAAACTTCTCTTTTAATTATGCTAGTCAGACTAATTACGCTCACTTACCTGCAAGAAATTCTATGGTGGTTTGGTTACAAGTTATAGTATTTAAAAATATGCTCGATTTATGTTAAAGTATGACAACCTATAAGTAGAACATATGAGTAGTGTAAATTAAGCAAGGTGTGTGAGTGACATGTTGAGTCAATGGAATTGTATGTCCATCATGTAATTAGACTAGATCAATATAATTTTAGGTAACATATTATATCCGGCCTTACAAATCTAGAAAAAAGCTAATGCAAGGAGAAGATATACAGACAGATGTAATCTCTCTTTCGTTTCTTTATTGTCTTCAATTTTGTTCCTCAGTAGTTAGTTTCAATTTCAGGATCACACAAGTTCTCAAAATGTTTAACCGATTTTGAACAGTTAGATCTTACACTTTACGCTCTATAACTAATCTAACAATCTGTCTAAAAAGGATACTAAATTTTTTCACTAAAATTATTTTTATTTATTCTTTTTAGAATAAGGTAGTCTCACCTCATCACTACTAAAATTATTTTTTTGTCTTTTTAGAATAAGGCACCCTCACCTCATCGTTGCTATCAGTCTCTATTGACCAGTCATTAATTTTTTGGTCAGACTCCAGTCACTGACCGACGACGTTTCTTATGAGACTTCCAAGCACCAGCCGACAATTCTTTCGACGAGGCTTCGACGACTTTCCAGCAACAATTTATAACCGGTTAAATTTTAAAATTATAACTAACTATAGGTTTTAATAACTAATCATAATTATAACTAGAAATATAACTGGTTATAAGACTAACCGCAACCTTCCGTGTATAACACAAGGTGGCTAAATTAGTTTTTAGCATTTTACCCACCTCAAAAACTACAACTGCATATAAATTTCTATTCTAGGTTCACTAAATCTAACATATAAACAATCAAATTATAAATTTTATTTTAATCTTTTTATATTAGTTTATCATAATTCGATTCGAACATTTCGATAAAATTTGGGTAAATTATGAGACAAACTAAATTCGACTTTTCGGGACGAAACTGGTGCGAACAATAGACTACTGACCAAATTGTAATTTTAATGGTCAACACGAAGAAGTGGTTGTTGGGATAACGTCGTCGTAATCAGTGGCAATACAACGAGGATGTTGGTAACAATGCTAGGAGGAGAAATACGAAAGGTTAAGTTAAAATAAAAACAACCCAAAATAACCCTCCTGTCAATAATCCTGGAGCTTCTTTGAACTTAAAACTTGGAATATAGACCGCTCCCTCGTTCCTCAACATACTTAATTATTTAGAATACAGTAAGATAATGAAACTAAATCATTTGGTAAAATAAAATAAATGGTTTGTTTGGAATTCATAGATTGCTTTCAATTAACATCAGTTTCATTCCGCTTAACTAAAACTATGTAGATCGAGTGAACAAATCAGCCAAATCGACGTGAGTAGTACCTGACCGGTCACAACCACTGCAATTGTTTCTTCGACCTGTAAGTCTGCCAGCGGTGGTAGATATTTTCCTATCTCGTAATTGCAGTAGCCCTCCCAATCACGTTTGTTGACCCTTTTTGGGGCTTCCCAATCACATTTGTTGATCCTTGTAGATATCACAACCTTGCTTCTTCCAAACCCTCCATTGACGCTCCCTTCAGTTCTTTACAAGGTTTGGCAAGATAAATCGATGCATAGTTTCGTCATGTAATGAATGCCAAGTGGCCGTTGATGGAAGTCGATGAAAAGTAAAGAATATAAAGTGAGTTTACATATAAAAACTTGAAAAACCAAATCAAAGTGTTGAAGGAGAAACCATACCGCTAACAAATCATCAGACAATGTTGTCTTGGTCTCATCATCTATTTGATGCCAATCATTGATTTCGATTGGTAGATATTCAGGGTTTGCCATACACTTCCCAATCAACTGGTGTAAGTATTCGCAACTCTCCCATGCAGGAATACCAAACACATCTTACTCTACCAACATGTTCTTCCTATCACACCCTAACTTTGCCATGTCTATAATCTTCCACCTATCATCGTACTCTTGATCATCCGCATATGACATAAATTCATAACCAACCCAAATTAAAATCTATTAAAACCTTCTAATTTTTTATATTTGTTCACATGTTCAATCTTTCCTATCAAGTGTGCATCTCAAAACTCCCTATGTTGCTTCTTGGGATGATGTTCATCGTTGTTCCCATCACCAGGTCCACTAGTACCACCCATGATTGGACCTCCATCCATCATCTGTGTAATGACCAAGTTTGACAAGATAAAACTATTAAATATTTAAGAACTAAATCACATATATGTATGTTAAATGGAAAAAGTTATAGGCAACTGATTGTCACGATGTTATTTGCTAAGTATCTGTGCCTGGTTTTCTTACAAGTGCATTTCTAGTTAGCGGACGAGGAAGCCATGCAAGAAACAAGTTTCAAGACTTGTGAGGTTGCACATCCTGCTAACTAGCATGCCATCCCCAACCGTGCTAAATGGAAGTCGTGCTGAGATAATATCGTGTTTCTGTTTCTTCTTTCAATCCAAATTTAGCGTTTCATGCACAGTAGCAGGAGTACCTCCAGCCATGTAGGTTGGCACAACATCATCAACCCATGTGGATCTGCATACCGTGCCCGGGCCGTTCATCTGGAAATTCTACAAAGGCACTTGTATAGAGAGAAGAGGAGGTTCCCCATTCCAAGTTTCCCCACTCCCTTGGGTTTTATTATCCCTCCATTTCCCCCTCTCTTTAGAACCATAAAAGCTATATTAGAAAACTCAAGGTTTGAGCATTGGATTGAAGATTACAAGATCAAAGTAGAGATTGGATCTTGTTCTTCTCATCTTGATTATATGGGTTTGACCAAGTTTTTCACATCTTCGTTTTCTTCTACTTTGTCGATGATGGGTATTATTATTTGGATTGGATGTATGATCTTGTGATGATTATTTCGTAATAGTATAGGGTTGGCTACTATTGATTCTATTTATGATTGTGCTATGCTTGGATTATGATTAGGGTATTTTCAACCTAATGTGTGTTGTGGCTTATTCGGGTTAAATCCTCACTATTATAAGCATGACCATTATAGAATTGTGTTGTATGTTAATCCAAAACGATTAAGGGTGTGAGTGTACCAAACCACACGCTAATTCAACCATTTGTGTGACATTCGTATAGACAGATTATCGAACACTTGGACTGCACTCCAATTTCCATTTGACAAAAAAACTCAAGTGTGGAATTGGGGGTTTTAGATGTTAACATACCAACTTAGATTTCAGATGTTAATATACCAACTTAACATCTTTGCCAAGAGTTTGTGGTGCCACTAAAGGTTGACCTTGTGTTCATTATTGACTCACCTCAATTGAGTGAGTTAGTAGTGATAACTCATATGCATAACAATGCCACGAGTTCTTATAAGTGCCTAGTGGACATTCACTGTCATAATCGGTTTCACTGTGTCCAATCTGATATTTTTAGGTAGGCTGAGCCTGATCACCTCCTATCCAAGTAGCATACCTTCTCCTTTTTTGATAAGCTTTTGTGCCTGTATGTTTGTTTAGTTCAAAATTTTATTCCTTGCATATTCGATTTAGTTTAGTTATAGAAACATTACCAACCCTTGAGAGGCACTAGGACATGAAATGATGGATTGAGTAGTAAAAGCATACCGAAGGGGACCCTAGGAATAATCATGAAACTTGCTAGTGCATATTGAGGTTGTAACAAACCCTAGCATAGCCCGATCAAGTTTTTGGCGCTATTGCCGGGGACATATTTCGATCCTCTGAAAGATATTAGCAATCACCCATCTAGTGATTCGATCCCCCTATCACTCCAAAATGTAGTGATATTCACACCCATCTTGACTGTTTTGCTCTCCTTCCGATGGTTTTTGTGAAACCCCACCAAAGAGTCCTACTCGGGTTTCAACCTCAGTTATACTCAAGATGGAACTACTAATAAAGTGTAAAAACAAGCTTTAATAACTGAACTAAAATACATAAGTAAACTGATCGACTAGGATCTCAGATCCCAAATCACAACAAGTCAAAAGGATATACAACTCGAATTTTGTAAATATAACAAAACAGATATCATCTAATATCAAAATTCCAACCAGCTCTCTCGTACTTGTGACTGCAATACACAGATACACCAAGGAAAACATACATCTAACGGGGTGAGTAATAAGCACTACTGGCTATCTAGACTCGTGTAGAACTGAAACAAAATTGTGATTTTACTGAGCCTGTACTGAGACTTTACTGAACTGGAACACAAATAAGTATATCTAATCATTAAATATAGGAATGTGACCATATGGTCCTATATGCATCAACCTAGCATCAGCCACCCCTAGATGTGAGCGAAACACCTCATTATGGATTAGACCATGAAACCACTCTGAATACTATGTGAGCCGCATATGTAGGCATACTCAACATGTCCAGTTTGAGCCTGAAATGTAAACTGGGGGATTACGCAATCCATGGGTGGGTGATGAATGCATGAATGCATAATCGGGAGCTAATCTAGCTAAGCCTAATCATGTCCTAACATGAACTATGAATGACAAGCCACAATTCAATCGCCAAGAGCTTATGCTTGGAATAGTATAACTATATGTACAGTAGATCATACGCTACTGCACAGTCCTGAGAGTCATACTCTGAATCACAACACATGTACGGCAGATCACACGCTACTATATAGTCCTGAGAGCCCTGCTCTGAATCACAATACATGTATAGTAGATCACACGCTATTTTACCGTCTTAAAAGCCCTGCTCTAGATCACAACACATGTATAGTAGATCACACATTATTGTACAGTATAGAGAACCCGATCATTGGATTCCGGACAACCTATGACAGTTATACGTTTAAAATAGAAAAGTAATCCTCACCCCACCTCTATTTAGCTTCCTGGTACAATCTAATTTTCCTACATGAGCAAATCTATAGGATAAAGAGAGGAAGCAAAGGGATTGATTACCTTCTCATGTATCTCATAGCGTTTTTAATCCTCTACCCCTTATCCTGGACCAATCAGCTCTGTCTTTAATCATTGATCGATCTCCTTCGATTCCTGGAAGATAGTCACCGCCTCAAGGTATCCTTTTGTCTATGTGTTCTCTGAGTTTAAAGCTCTAGATTCTGACTTATATAATAAGTCCACCACACTCGTAGAAAACATACCACCACACCCGTGAGTGCCTGATCACCACGCCTATGCCCTACTGTTGCTTACAACCGTGATCTCCTGATGGTCACACTCATGACTGTCTGCACACCATGACCGTGGTTAGTCTGGCAAACACGTCCGTGACTAACTATTTGTCAAGCCCATGATCGTCCAACTATCAAACCAAAACCCAGAGGATTTTAACCAAAACCTGAACCAATAGTTGACCCGAAATCAGTGTGTGACAACTCTCCCCTTCTACTAAAGGTTTTGCCCCAAAACTTGAACCTTACCCCCACTACGTGGGAAAGATTTTGTCATAACGGTGTTCAAATCGTGATGCTACCACCCTACTTGATAAAAACCGTTGATGGCGTGTCGTTTCCCCTCGAGGACCAAACCGGTCCACTCCGTGGAAAGGACCTGAGGTCGAACCACCACCCTGTTGTAGTAGACCGACCATGGTCCGCGTCTTACCCTGCCTAACCCCAGCCCGACCCACGTGAGGGGGAGTGCATGACTCAATAATTTCCCTTACCAACAACTTTGAGTTTGACTTTCGAAATCTGCCCTCGACCGAGTCACGATTCCAAAGCTATGTTTGACATGCTCTACCAACTAAAGCCTATCGCTCAGGCCCTTAGAGCAAGGTCAACCATGGGGCTCGCTACCCGGTCGAGCACCACTACCTGATAGCCTCCTCAGAAGCTACTAAGCGAGCAAGCTTGAAGCCTCACTTTCACTATTCCAGAATCAACTACGTGCATCCTCTAGCAGACTGCACATGACCAAGTATTCTATGAGGATGATAGTTCATCTGCATGGCTGATCATATGCTCTACCCAGTCTAGTACATCACTGTCCATGTGTGTAGCTCCTTGGCACACCATGCCCCATGACCAAATAGTCCCGCCACCATACTGGCTGGCACACACAACACTCGTGGCCAGTATAACACCTTGCATGTGCCTTTCCATGTAGCCACAATCTATCTATCGCATCTCATGTTGCCCCGATTCCTATTGGCAATCCGACTTCATGTTTTCCATGGTCCTTAATGTCATGGACTACTACACCTGTGGATTCCGCATGGGTCATGCCCTACCCAACAATGCCTGTGCTAGTCTCAAGCCACGCCTATGTCTTATGTTGTAGCATCCAAGATTGACATATCAACCCCAGCTGCACCCCTCGGACCATGTAGCAGAGACTGTTAACTGAGGGTTATTTCCCTACCCTGCCCACTCATTACTCTTTATAGGAGAACTACTTTGAAGGGGACTTTTCATTGGTTTTGAAGTTAACCTTCCCTGTTTCTTGTTTGAATACTGCTCTTGTCGATTCTATATCATACTCGGCTAGACTCTAATCACTTCACCCCGAGAGGCCGCCTCCTTAACTGGTTATGGTCCATTCATCCATCTACCCCTTCTTTAACTCCATGGGTAGAAGCCCCTGAATTCTCTATCATTCAGGGTCTCAGATTGAGCTACCCGTGATGGTGACAGTGGCACCCACTATATGCGGTCTCCTCCGCTGAGTCCTTGCACTCAATCCCTTGACAGCCTTGTGTAAAAAGACTGTTAGAATGGTACTACTAGACCCGATTCAAGCTCTTATCTCTCCGAACCAAGCCCGACTAATCAATTACTTATAACTCTTATTGGGCTAATTCTTAGCCCACCTTTTTGGCCCACTCTCACAACCATGGCTGGCGGTCCTCCTCACCATTCTCGTGGTCCACTGATTACCTTTCTCGTAACCAATAAAGCTCCATGCCCGTTCTTCGCAAACTAACCTCGACCATTATCCGTCATGCAATGCCAGCTACCTCCACTCTTCTTCTTCTTCATTGTTAGTACCCCTTGTCCATCCAACTTATTACTAACACAAGATTCTAGAACCCAATTACTACTATCAGTTCATTCACTCAAAGATATCCACCAACCCTCATTGGATGAGCTCCCATTAGCTCATGAACATTATCTTACTAAGTTAAACATACGTCCATGACACTTTAAAATCCAACCTTATGTTGAATCTCACTTAAATCACTAGAAGCAGTCTGATAAGTGTTTTTAGACGTTCTTAAAATAATTCGGTTAATGAATTAACCGGAGTCGAATCTCCTCACGGTCTCTCTATGTATGTTACTCAAAGTTGTAACAAGTACCAATCGATGTAACAACAAGTATGGTGTAGGTTCCACGAGAACCAATCAAACAATAAAAAAGAAAATGAAAATCACTTTTCAAGAAATGTTATAGACTACACGAATATGGTTTATACAATTAGGGATGAAACTACTTAGACGTCGAGCCCCCCTAGGCAATTCAAATTTATAGATAATAGAAAAATTCCACGATTTACATGAAATAGGATATATTCGATAAACTATCGCAATTCTTCTCTATTCAAATCACGCGTTTCGGGACCGCTAATTTTCTATCTATCTAGAATCCCAATATGCTCTTTCGAGATGATGATATGAAACTCGCTAGGTCATTAAACGAGTAAGAATTACAGACACCACAGAGTAGTTCATTCTCTCCCTAGTGAAGGTTAACGTCTAACCTAGTTGTTTGATTTTCTTGTTCTAGATATGCAAGCTCTTTCGATACTATGCAAAATGTAATAAAGATTCATTCAAATTGATCAAGTAAGAACAAAAATGAAAACGGAATCAAACATAGATCGAAATCCATCCAACTCGCATAAATAGTCTAATGTATCAAATCATTAGTTCATAGGAATTAATCTAGGGTTCATCTTGTCTAAGAAAGAGAAGTTCAGTTGCTCATGATTTCAGAAGATAAATCAAAATCAGAAAAAGGAAGACATTGATCCTTGGTTTACACAAATAATTATGAACAACCTAATTTTGTCGATCTTCCCGAGAACATGATTGACCATCATGATTCTTCCGCTGATTCCGAGATCCTTCAAGTTTCCTTAAAGTTGCTCTCAAATCTCTGAATATTGCTCTCAATTTCGTTCTGGAAAATGCACCATAAGGGGACCAAAAGTGCGCCACACATTTGGTCATACATATAGTGCACTTTTGAACATATTTACAAAGAGCTTGACTTCAATTTTGACCAGAAATGCATTTTATTGAACCAAAAGTGTGGCGCACTTCTGGTTCAACTCTCGTATTCGGTGATTTCTCCATTCTCGGATGCATCCAACTTCATCTTGCATATCATACAGCTCCGAATAATGTCTCGATGTTGCTATGTACCTGAAATCAATCAAAAACATTATGAAACAACATCAAATGGACCCCGAACGGTTCCGAGACACTAAATCGAAGTAAAAGTTTGAAATGGCGAAACATCCTAAAATTCTACCCAAAATTATACAATACTCGTGGAATTTCGATTAAATGAGGATGATGAACACGAAAAATGAAGTGTCATTAAATAAGGCCCTTTGAGGCACGAAAGGGGATCTGCTGCAACATTTTCAGCTCATGCCTTGTCCTTGATAGTGATGTCAAACTCTTAAAGGAGTAGCACCCATCAAATTAATCTCATGTTCTCATCTTGTTTAGCTAGAAGATACTTAAGAGTCGAATGGTTAGTGTAATAGTAGTATGGGACAACACTAAGTAGGATATGAAGTTGTCGAATGCAAAGACAATCGCCAAAAGCTCCTTCTTCGTAGTTGTGTAGTTCATGTGCATTGTTAAGCGTATTACTAGTGAAGTAAATTGGATGGAATATCTTCTCTTTCTGTTGTCCTAACATTGCTCCAACTGTGAAATCACTAGCATAACACATTAGTTCACAAGGGGCCCCCCAATCTAGGGAGACCAATATCGGCGCAGTCATCGACATCTTTTTGAGAACATTGAATACAAATGGCACGTCTTTCTCTAGCAACCTAGTCACAGGCTATGCAATCTTAGAGAAATCCTTAATAAATTGATGATAGTAACCAACATGTCTTAGAAAGCTACGAACAGTAGTAACATTCTTGGGGGCAGGAAGCTGAGAGATGGTTCGAGCTTGTTTGGAGACCCTATGGCCTAGCACGATCCCCTTCTCCACCATGAAGTGGCACTTCTCCTAACTTAGAGCTAAGTTGGTTTCCTCACACCTTACCAGCACCTTCTCCAAATTGACTAGACATCTGGAGAACGAATCTCCATAGATAGGGAAGTCATCCATGAAGACCTCAAAAACATCTTCTAGTAAATGCCCAAAGATCGCTGTCATACACCTTTGAAATGTTATGGGTGCATTGCGTAGACCAAAAGTGGCGCACCTATATGCAAATGTGCTTAACGAACATGTGAATGTAGTCTTCTCATGGTCCTCTGACTGGATTGGGATCTGGAAGTAACCTAACATCCCATCTAATAAGTAGTAAGGCAAGGCGTTCCAGCATTCGATGAATGAACGCCAGTGGAAAGTGGCTTTTCTTCATAGCGTTGTTGAGGCGCATGTAATGAATACACACTCTCCATCTGGTGGCTGTCTGAGTAGGGATAAACTCTCTCTTTTTGTTAGGCACACCCATGAATCGCCCTTCTTTGGCACAACCCGTGTAGGAATAACCCTATGACTATTAGAAATTGGGTAAATAGTACATGCATCTAGGAGTTTGAGTGACTCATTCTTCACAACTTCCTTCTTGGTTGGATTCAGTCAGCGTTGTGGTTGTGGTATAGTTTTGACATTAGCCTCCAAATTGATCTTGTGGGTGCCAAATAAAGGACTGATTCCCTTACTGTCATCAAGCTTCCACGTTTCGGCCTATTCATGTTTCTTCAAGAGGGCTAGAAGCTGCTCCTTTTGTCAATGTTTGAATTTTGAGCTGATGATGTCTAGCAATTTTGAATCCTCTCGGAGGAATGCATACTCGAGATGCTCTGGTAGGAGCTTTAGCTCCAACTCCGATAGCTCCTCATATGATATAGTTATCTTTTGGATATTCGGAAGTTCCAACACTAAGCCAGATTACGACTCGAGATCTTCAAAGGCTTTTGCTTGTACCCCCTGCTCCATGTCATTCATCCATTCTCCATATAAACTTGTAACAGTACAGACATCTCCAACAAGCATATAAGACAGTTCAAACATTTTAGATGCATCCGGATAGTTGTCAGAAATATCATCATCATCCTTAACCTTAGAGTATTTCATGCTAGCAGTAGCTAAGAATGGACGTCCTAACAAAATATTATAATCATGCTCATGGGTATCTAGAACAACGAAATTTCAGGAAATTCAAAAGGCCCAACACGAATTGGCACATCCTCTATGAGTTCTCTAGGTTTCACCATAGACCTATCAACAAGTTGAAGAACCATCTCAGTCGGTCTAAGTTCACCTATATCTAGTTTCTCAAACAAGCTATGCGGCATCACATTTATACTAGCACCTAGATTGGCATGACTTCTACCAACTTTAACATTCTTTTATTGTGCAAGGTAAAGTAAAGCTCCCTGGTTCTTTTTTCTTTGTTGGTCCGACTTGGATGGATGTGCCTTTTTCATAGAGGGATACCTCTATAGCATCGCTGAGATTTATCTTCTTGTTGAGCACATCCTTCAAGAACTTTGCATATGTTTGAATCTTTTTGAAAGCATCCAAGAAGGTTAGTGTAACCTCTTGCTTCTTGATAATTTCAATAAATCTCTCAAATTCCTTTGAAAGTCCCTTCCTCTTGACCGGCAATGGATATGGGATCCGGGCATGCTTATTGATTTCCTCTAGAGTGAGCATAAAATTTGTGTTAGCAGGATTTCGAGCTTTAAAAGAAGGGCTGGCAGTTGCCACTGGTATCTCCTCCTCTTCCTCTGGAATGTCGATTTAAATCTCATATGGCACCATCTATGGCTCTTGAAAACAATTGACTTCACGTCTATGTGCCCTTTCCTTGGACGTTGCGTGTTGTTGGGGTTTTGCTTGGTGTCCCCCAGGCGCTATCCATAAAGCCTCTGATTGACCTTATGTGCCAATGATGTGTGAGATTCTTCCATCCTTTCAATCATTCCTTGTTGACAATTGTGCCTGCATGCATAGTATTCATCATCTGGAGTATGTCTTCATTGATTCCTCTAGGAGGGGCCGAATTTTGTTGCGGTTGCTGCTGAGCTGGCTTGAATGGAAATCCTGGTGGCCCTTGAGGAGTGGTATTGGTGTTGACATTGTAATCTTCCACTTTAGGCTTATAGAAATCGAAACGTCCTTAGGGGTATGTGAAGCTCAACTGTCGCCCTCTGGCGTTCTTTGCTCTTAAGTCTTGGCATCCCAGCTAACTGAAGGGGAAACCCTCTCGCACAAAATCTTCTTCTTCTACCATCATGGATTTGGATGTGAGGAAGTTACCACATTCTTCCTGGCTTTCACAAACACCACACCAAGTACAAGTGTCAATAAAAGCAGCAATGGGGGTAGAAACTTTCAAAGTGACATCATTTATCTTCTTCTTTAACACCTTCACTTGAGTTCTTAGAGCAATATTATAAGCATTGTCATAAGATACTACATTTTCTTGCTAAATTGTGTTCCTTGCCCAGTTTCTAGACTTTGTTGCACATGAGGCAAAGTGTTGCAATGAGCTGCATGGGTGAGAGCAGTGATATCTCCATTTGCTAATCGATGTACTAGCATTGTTGTTGCTCGACCCAAAGATCTATTGAACATGTCTGCCAACAGACTGTCGGTGTAACCGTGGTGAGGGCAACTAGACAAAAGCTGTTGAAATTTTTTCCACAAGTCATAAGCTCTCTCCTTCTCTCTGATGAATCAGAGAGATTGATTCTCTAATACTTGCAGTCTTTGCTGGTGGATAGTACTCTTCTACAAAAGCTTGAGCTAGAGTATCCTAATCTCTGAATGTGCCACCAGGTTTACTAGTCAACCATATTCTTGCTACTCCTCAGAGAGACCATTTGAAAAGGTTAAGCTTCATTGCTTCATCGGAAAAACCTCGCAATTTAACAATCTCGTAGTAAGCATAGAAGTCCACAAGATGAGCACATGGATTCTCATTCCCTTTGATCTCGTAGTTGGCATCATCTTGTTCGGGTGGAACCACACTTGATGTGGAGTTTGCCGCACTCGGCTTGGTGTAATCGACAAGAGTTTGGGATGCCATTGGTTCACTAAGATATGAGGTGTAATCTTCATTCCAGGATTCTTCATCGCTTCCCTCTAAACCTCACAGAGATTCAGCAAACTCTACTTCTTCTTCTGATGAGCCCGAGTCCCCCGATGAGCGCAATAAAAAACGTAAAAGGGAATTGTGAAAGAAAAAATTTTAAATGGAGGTTAATGATTACTACTAATCAAACTACTTTCAAATAAAATAGAGAATTCCCCAGCAACGGCGCGCAAATTTGATAAATGGTTTTTAGGCGTTCTCAAAATAATTTGGTTAATGAATTAATCGGATTCAAATCTCCCTAGGGTCTCCCTATGTATCTTACTCAAAGTTGCAACAAATATCAATCAATGTAACAAGAAGTGTGGTGTAGGTGCCACGAGAACCAATCAAACAATCAAATAGAAAATAAAAATTTCTTTTAAAGAAATGTTTGCAAGACTACACAAATATGGTTTAGACAATCAAGGATAAAACGTCTTAGACGTTGAATCCCCCTGCCAATTCAAATTTACAGACGACAGATAAACTTCACAATTTATACGAAACGAGATATATACGATAAACTATCGCAATTCTTCTCTATTCAAATCACGTCCTTCCAAAGCCACTTATTCGCTACATATCTAGTATCCCCGTCCACTCTTTCGAGACAAAGATCTGAAACTCGCAGGCGATTAAACGACTAAGAATTGCTCACACGAAAGACTATTTCATGCACCTCTGGGTGATGGTTAATTTCTAACCTAGTTGTTTGATTTCGACGTTCTAGATATGCAAGCTCTCTCAAGACAAAGAAAAATCTTACAGATTGTCATTCAAGTTGATCAGGAAAGAACAAAAACGAAAACGAAATCAAACATAGATCAATATCCATCGAACTTGCATAAATCATAAAATGTATCAAATATCTGTTCATAGGAATTAATATAGGGTTCATCTAATCTAAGCAAGAGAAGTTTATTTGCTCATGATTTTAGAAGACAAATGAAAATCATAGAAGGAAGACGTTAATCCTAGGCTTAGACAAATAAGTATGGAAAACCTAACTTCGCTGATATTCCGGAGAACTTGATTCACCGTCTTGATTCTTTCATCCATTCCGAGCTCCATGAAGTTGCCTAAAAGTTGGTCTCGAATCTCTGAATATTACTCGCAATTTTTTTTGGGAAAGTCTATCTAATTCTATGGGAGAACTGGACGTTTTTGGAGGCAATTCCTTAAGTTAGTCGAATGACCAAAAGTGTGCCATAAGGGGACCAAAATTGCGTCGTACTTTTGGTGATACCTATAGCGCACTTTTGGTCATACCTGTAGTGCACTTTTGGTCATACCTATAGTGCACTTTTGGTCATACCTATAGTGCACTTTTGGTCATATTTAGAGAGACCTTGACTTTGATTTTGACGGAAAATGTGTTGTAACTGAACCAAAAGTGGGGCGCACTTTTGGTTTGTGTTAGGCACATTTTTTGTTCAACGCCCGTATTGCGTAATTTCTGCATTCTTTGATGCATCTAGCTTCTTCTCGCACATCAAATAGCTGCAAATAATGATGCAATGTGGCTGTGTACATGGAATTGATAAAAAAATCACTACGAAACAACATCGAATGGAGCCCGAACAAGCATGAGACACTAAATTGAGATAGCAGTTAGAATGCACGAAACATCCTAAACTTCTACCCATAACTATACAAATATGCATGGAATATCGCTTAAATGAGGATGATGAACACGAGAAATCGAGTGTCATAGCCGTAACCCTTAGCAAGTGAAGGGATCCGCCTTTCAAAGTTGGCACCTTAAAGGCAAAGAGTTAACCCATGGAAAATACTTATTGTGCCATAGACCTACTTGTTTATTCCACTTCTTGCTCCTTAACTCTCCTTCCTCCTTACTCGGGCATCCCAGGCTTGCACCTTGCTCATGATCTCTCCAAACTATGCTGCCTATTCCTTTACTGATTTCCCTTGAAATCCGATTACACCTTTTTCTTCCTAGATGATACCGCCCCTTGGTAGTCATCATCTGGCTAAAGACATCGCTTGACCTACAAAGCATCAGCTTTGCACATTCGGTACCTTTAGGAACACTTCATCCCCTAAGCACCGTTGCTAGTTTTTCAACCCATACTACCATGTACCAGACATGGAAATACAGAGACCATTCCTTGTTGTGTTGCTTTGAAGATGCAGCTAGTCGAGTGGCTAGCTCAACCTCACAACTTTGATCATGCCGCATATACTACTGTTCCCCGTTTTTCTAGCTAGTCTTTTCTCACGCTCCCACCGGCATGTAATACTAGTCACATAGTACTACCAAGACGTAGTCAAATTCTATGTTTTCAAGTCATCCCTTTTCATGATGACGGTTCCAACAAGCCCAATTACTTTGCTCCATTGAGCCTACACCCTTTCTAGCACTTCTTTCTCTTAACCTACTTCTGATTAGGAGCTCTGTCCTGGCTCTTTCGCTGAGGCAACCTATGCCCGTGTAAGACCCTCTGTCACACCCGTGACAAGCCTGATCATGCCTATGACCGTTGTTCCACCACTCTTGTGGTTCTTTCTTGCCAACTTCTACGCCCGTGACTAGCATTCAACCATGCCCGTGAGTTAAACAACATGATTGTGATCAACTGTCCGTCACGCTCGTGACGTGCTGTGTGTCATGACCATGACTGTCATCCAACCACGCCTGTGATTGACTATTCGTCATGCCCGTGATCAACTGTCACCCACAACCGTGACCACCTTTTGGTCATGCTGGTTATGTATCATTATTCACGCCTTTGGCCAACTCTTTGCCACACCCATGGTGACCTTCACTACGCCTGTTGCTGGTTGATCACCATGACTGTGCTCAACCTCTAGTCACGCCCGTGATGGACTTCCCATCATGATCGTGATTGATTTTTTCCAGAACACCTAGAGTTGCTGGTACCTTCATACTAACAACCGTTGCTATCTTTCTGAAACTAACTGAGACATATCTCTGCTCTTTCCCTCACTATTCGTTCAGCCCTCGAATGCTTCCAATCCTTGCCTTCGAGTGTCCATCAACTATTTCCTTCATCACTACCCCTCAACTTACTAGACTCTAAAAGTTCAATAGTAAGCCTTTGAATCAAGGACGCAAGGTACACTACCCCTTGGTTCGTCAATTCTTTTCCTTTGTCTTCCTGGAGCTAGTGGTAGAGCGGTAGTTCAAATATGAAAAAACTGTGGGAACGTTCCCTTTTAAAACTTTTGAATCTTTGAAATAGTTTTTCGAAAAACACTTGCAAAGACGGACTCACCACATAATGACACCACCTAAAGAATCATCTACTACCATAGGTGTGGACTCACCTTCTCCCCTATGAGGTCTGCAACGCCTCTATGGAGCAGGTAGCAAACTGGTGGCGGTAGCAGACATCGAGCTATGATACCATTTGTGAACCCCACCCTAGGAGTCTCGGTCGAACCACTGGTTCAATCAAAGAGTCCTACTCGGGTTTCAACCTGAGCCATACTCAAAACGTAACTACTAATAAAGCGTAAGAATAACTAAACTGAAATACATAAATAAATTGACCAACAAGGATCCTGGATCCCAAATCAAAACAAATCAAAAGGAGATACAACTCCAATTTTGTAAATATAAAAAATTGGGTATCATCTGATATCAAAACTCCAACCAGCTCTCTCCCCACCATCAGGTCTAGTACCTGTGACTGAAATACACAGATCCACCAAGGAAAACATACATCTCACGGGGTTAGTGATGAGCACTGAGTGGCTATCTAGACTCACGTAGAACTAAAACTGAATTGAGATTTTACGGAGCTCATACTGACACTTTACGGAGCTCATACTGACACTTTACTAAGGATAGCACAAAGAAGCCTATCATATCATTATATCTAGTAATGTGACAATGTCGTCCTGTAGACATCAACCTAGCATCAGCCACCCCTGGCTGTGAGCCGACGACCTCATATTGGATCAGACCATAAACCACCGTGAATACCATGTGAGTGGCATATGTAGGCATACTCAACACATCTAGCATGAGCCTAAAATGTAACCTGGGGGATTGCACAATCCATGCATAATCAGGGGCTAATTTTGCTAACCCTAATCATGTCCAAACGTGAACTGTAAATCGCACGCCAGAGTTCAGGAAAGGGATCAATTACTTTGTTATGTACGTCCTAGCCTCTCTAATCCTCTACGCCTGATCCTAGACTGATCATCTCTGTCTTTAATACTTGATCGATCTCCTTCAATTCATGGGAGATAGTCGAACCGCCTGAAGGTTTTCTTTTGTTTATGTGTTCTCTGAGTTTGCAGGTCACGATTGTGACTTATATAATAAGTCTACCATGCCCGTGGAGAAGATACCACCATGATCGTGACTGCCTGATCACCACGCCTTTGGCCTACTATTGGTCACGACCGTGATCTCCTGATGGTCACTCGCGATTTTTTGCTAACCATGACCGTTGTCAGCCTAGCAACCACGCCCGTGACAGACTATTAGTCATGCCAGTGACGGTCTTCCTATAAGACCAAAACCCAGAGGATTCAAACCAAAACCTGAACCAATAGTTGACCCAAAATCAAGGTTTCACAGTTTTCTTGTGGTTTTTACCCCCGATCCACTTGGAATCGTGATTTGTGATTGTTTTCTCTCAAACTGACCATTTTGGCCCATTTGACATGTTTTCTGAGTTATTTCTAAGAGTGCATGTATTTGGTGGATAGATGAGTAAATTACAAGGTTAGTGGTTTAGGCCAGAGCTCATTTGGACGTCGACCGAGGAAGATACAACCAAAATATGTTCCAAGGCCAGATGAGTAACACGGTAAGGTAACTCTGCAGTTCCAGTGTAGTGTTACCCAATACAACTGTTGATGACATTTGATTCACTGCATTCATCACCCTCATTTAAGTGACATTTCAGGCATAATTTTATAAGTTTTGGTAGAAGCTCATGGTGTTTCTTGGATTTCAAGCTTCCATCAGGATTTCTTGAAGTTTTGAAAAAAGTACGTCATACTCCTTCGACATGTTTATAACGCATTTTAGGCCAAAATTGCATAATACTTTCTCCCCCACCTTCTCCTGTCTGATTTTCAAAACACCCCAACCCATCCCCTTTATATGAAAAAACATAACCAACTTTCCTCCTACCCTCCATCGTTGCTGCCGAAAGCCCAACTAGTTGCTTCAAGTTTCATATTGATTTGAGCAAGTTAGGTTGATTTTCGACCGATATGCTCCAACCTTCAAATTTTTATGAATTTGATTGCTTTCTTTGAGCCTTTGTAATGGCTAGAGCTAAGTAAGTGTTCATGTTCCTTCCTCCATCCATTTGTTTTGATTGCATTGCTCCGATTGTATGGATTCATGAGAATTATGATTGAGGGGGATAAACCCTTATTTTTAAAAGTTGGGGGATTTCAAAATTGAATGTGCTATGTTGAAATTGGGTATGGTAGGAGCATTGTGGTATGATTTTCATCGTTATTGAATTGTGTTTTGGTTGGAAAAAGATTGAATTTCGGTCTCCGGTTTAAGGGTGTTTTCCCACAATTTCTTTGTTAGATGGAACGACCTTTGAGTTGTGATTTGGAACTTAAACCTGCTATTTGGAAGTTCTTGGACCCTAGTTGATATGATGATGCGTCAATGTGGATGGTTTTCTCACCATTGCACTACTGTTTTTTAGGCACGGTTGGTTTTATTTGTGCCATAGTATTGTTGAGGTAAGTGTGTGGTGGTATTGTTGTGCCTTTGTTATGAGTTTCCATTGTTGTATTAAATGAGGACGATGCACCGCCTCCTCCACTACTCGCACGAGACATCCTTCACCCGATCTAATGAGATGTACCGAGAATTTTGAGGAAGAAGAGGAAGTCGAACCTATTATGAATATTCCCCAACCAGTGGAGGTGCAGAATGACCACTAGTACATCATCACTTTAGATGCAAAGTCTTTGCTGACGTAATGGATGCACCAAACTTTTCCCGCCACCCCGACTTTCATCTTGGATATCCAGAGCATCATAGCACATCACCTAGAGTGGGTCAACGGGTGACCAATAAGAGCACTAATAGTGTCTTGTTCCACCTCTATGCCACCCGCCATCAGACGCAATTGATATCGCTCCAAGATATTTGGAGCTCCTCCCGTTTCAACTCGCAGAAGGAGAACCGGCACGGGAAGTGCATCTCCTACCGCCTAGAGAGCCAGCAGTACAAAGACACCATCGATGAGTTCGGCACGTCCTTGGGATTTACGGGGGACTTTGATGACTTCTCTCGGCCATCCGAACAAGGACACGGCCCCGACATAGGTTCGTACGTTGTGGACTTAGATCACCCACCACCCCACCATCGTCTTCAAGACGTCCACCTCCTCCTACTGACACATCCTTGACCCGATGGCTTACTTCTTTCACCTTTTTTGGTGGAATCTTCTCGCTTACAGGGATAGAGGGGAGCATGGTCCCATGATATCCTCAAGGACCAGCTCATCTTCCTCCTAGTATTGAAGCATGACCGTTTGTTCCACCCCCGATGGATGGTGTAAAAGTTCTTCCACTCTCGCCATAGTGGCAACTTGAGCAACTTGACATTTATTTGACGCCCTGAGTCTTAATCTAACCATGATTCTTCCTCGCCAACCCCGCTATGGTGCCTCTACTCCTTAGAGATGAGAGGCTTATGAACTGTAGAGAAAGAACCCCAAGTTAAGTACCTCACAGTCCATCTGCCGTACCATCCACCACCACCACCATCGCCTATAGGGATGTGGGAGTCAATCCAGTAGTGGCAGACTTCTCATGTTGAGGCCAGTTTTCCTTGGCAGCAGCTGACTACATGGCAAACATCTTTTTCAGAGGGGCAGCTACCTTGGTAGTGGGAGCATGCTACTTGGCAGTATCATCAGAATACACAAATCGTCGAGCTTTCTACATAGAAGAAAGATCAGAGATGCCAGTTTGAGGAGAACAGAGGAGGGAGCAAGAGCACCATATGGAGCAGATGTGTTATCTTTGCTAGCTCACTCGCCGCCGAATAGGGTCCGACTACCCACCGCCTTTGCCTCATCTAGGAGACTAGTGACCGCATTCTTAAAAATTTTTCCTTTAGTCATTTTGGATCTTAAATCCAATTATAATCAGTGTGGAGTTTGGACATTTGTCATTGGTCCATTTTAATTTTATTTCTGATTTTTTGTGTGTTTAGGTCTTTTTAGGAGTTAATGTCACCGTTAAGCTGGAGTTTCCAGGGTCATAGTCTCTTACCTCTCATGTCTCTCGTTACTTCCAGGTATTCCTATAACTCTTTTTTGTTTCATTTATTGATGACATTATCCCAACTATGTGTGGGGTGGGTGTGTATAGGATGTCTGTTAGCTAGTATTTTGGGTTGGTATGCCAACATGTTGAGTCCTAAACTCAAGCCGCTTGGAAGAATATTTGACTAAATTACTTGGCATCCTTAGTAAACTTTGTAATGAATTGTTGACTTGGATTGCTTACTTGCTTTGTGATCCAAGATTTGATAGGAATTTAGGTAAGTGATCAAAGTCTATTGATTTGTTCTTTAGAGCTAGCTGCTTTGATTTGTTCATAGTAGCGTAGACTCTCCAACTTGGCATGACCGAACATGCATATTAACGATATACCATCTAACAAGACAATGTGAGGCCTAAAGGACCATTTTTTTAGTATAGAAGACCTCTTGACTTATGTGGAACTGCCATATATCTCATTTCCCCTCTTATTCATTTATGCCCACATTACTTCCCTGAATAAAAAGATCTCTTGACTTGTGTGAAACTGCTTGATGAGCAGAGTGACTGATTGGAAAGCTAAGATGCTTTCTTATGCTGGAAGATTGCTACTTGTTCAATTTGTGGTTGGAGGCATTATGCAGTATTAGATGGCGATGTTTTTACTTCCCAAGTCTCTCCTTCAGGAAGTTGAAATCATCTGCACAAAGTATCTTTGGGGCACAAGTGAAGGTGGTCGATCCAAAGTTGCTTGGAAACACTTGGCTCTCCCAAAGAAGGAAGGTGGTTTACGCCTAAAAGACCTAGTTAGCTGGAACTCAGCCAACATGATCAGGCATTTATGGAACTTATATGTTCGAAGTGGCTCTCTTTAGGTAGCTTGGGCATATAAGTATCGTATCAAATCGAGTAATCTTTGGAGCTATAATGGATCAGTGGGATCTTAGCACTAGAAACGGGTTATGAAGTTTCGTTCCATTGGCTTTCCTTTTCTTTCTTATGAGAGCATTGACAGCAATTACTTATAGGAAGGTAAACTTATGAATAAATATAATGTGAGTCTGGTTTGGGAGACAATTAGACCAAAAGCTACCAATGTGTATTGGTCTTCCTTGTTATGGTCAAACTATAGTATCTGTAAGCCTAGTATGATAGCCTAGCTGATTATTAGATGAACAATTGCTACTAGGGATAAGATTGTGAAATGGGTTCCCTTTGTTGATTTGTTTTGCTTGCTCTGTGATGTTGCTGAAGAGTGTCATGATCACAACTACCTTGAGTGTAGTTATACTAGACTGGTTATGCAGCGTGTTCTTCTAAAGTTTGGAATCCAACATTTCTAGGAGGATTATCTAAATGGTGCTTGTACTCGCTGGAAAGGGAAGTCAAATCTCTCGAAGATTAAGGGTCTTGTTTGGTATGTTATGATGAGATCTATTTGGAGGGAGCATTGTGCTCATGTCTTCAGATATCATTTGATCAGTGTTGATGATGTTTCTCAGAGTATTATTGACCAGATTACGATTTTTTCGGCCAGCCATCCTTCGTTCAGTAGTCTTGTAAATAGCCTTTAGCAATAGTTTGTCTCTTTGACTCTGTATGCTTTAAGAGGTTTTTTATGGAAAAAATTACCTAATTCATAAAAAACTGCTTGATGCGATTTTAAATTTGGTGGACGTTCAAGTGTTAGAAGCACGCCAGAGATAGATGAATGGGTTTCTCAGCGTCATTGAATAAACATTGTCCCTAAACACATGGAGTGAGTGTTTCTCAGCTTCATCTTTAAGATTTGCACCTAGTGAGAAGTCTAGATGGGTAGTCTAATGTCCATGATGATGTGTGGCAAGTTGTGGAACTTCTTTTAATGCCTTTATATCCTAGATTGGTTTTCGTATTTGAAAGGTTCACTTGTATGTTACGCAGTCTAGGGAACATTGAGGTATGAATTTGCCAGGATTATCCCAATAATTTTGAAATTAGTTATAGGTGTTTTTTTATGGCTATTACATGTTTTTTTGCTTTAGGACAAGTAAAGTTCAAGTGTGAGGTTATTTGATGACATTCGATTCAACGAATTCATCACCCTCATTGAAGCGAAATTCCATGCATAATTGTATAACTTTCGGTAGACGTTTAAGGGGTTTCTTGAATTTTATGCTTCTTTATCGATTTAGTGTCTAGGACCCGTTAGAGGCCTATTTGATGTCATCGAGGCATTAATGACATCGAGGCATTAATGACATCGAGGCATTAGTCGAATCAAGATAACATGTATGGTGAGCTAGGAAGACTTGGAGGGCGGAAAGTGCAAGGTGTTGAAGACTGAGCAGAAGTGCGCTACAGGTGCTGTAAAGTGCACCGCACTTTTCGACGCATCAATAGAGTATATTAGAATGATGAAAATGAGAATTGTTGGAAATTGTTGTAAAGTTCACTATAGATATTTTGGAAATTGCAACACATTTTAGCATAGACTTAGGCGCACTTTACCACATCCGTCAACCTTTAGTTTTCGTCCTCTATTTAAAGACAAGCCTTCCCTCATTTAGAGACAGACACATTTTGGATGAAATTTGAGAGAGAGTTTAGAGACTTTCAAGCAAAAGACTTAAAAAAGCGTGGATCGGCAATGACTTAGTCAAGATCGGCGGATCAATTTCTTCGACAAAGATCGACAAAATTAGGTTTTTCATAATTTATTGTGTAAACCTAGTTTCAGTTGTTTCTTTTGTGGATTTGGATTTTTTGATTATGCTTAACTAAACTCCTCTCTGATTAGGTTAGAATAAATGAACCCTAGGTGATGTTAGATGAATGAATGAATATTTGATTTCTTCGATTTATGCACGTTTGATGTATTTTACTTTATGATTGATTTCGATTCTGTTTTAATTTTGTTCTTGGCTAATCAACTTGAATATGATATTTTTAGATTTTTAACGACTAAAATGAGCTTCCTTTTCTTAGAACGCCAAAATCAATTAATTAGTTTAGTCGGTATCTCCTCAAAAGGTGCTTGTTAGACAAGTTTTTAGTTAGTGCTTGTTAGACAATTAATCATTATACAAGTGTTTTATGCATAGCTCAAGAGGGTGCGACCTATGTACAGAAGAATTGCGATGGTCAATTGTTTGCATTTTTCTTTCTATAAATTGAATAGTTTGTCTGAATAGACTAGGGGGATTCGAAATTAAAGCAATTTCAGTAATCGTTTTCGCAATTGTTTCAGTGCAACCTTGCAATCATAGTTAATTTTCCTTTTGATTCGTAATTGTTTTATAATCTTAGAAATTTTGGAACTCAACCACAACTTGGTTACTTTTTATTAGCACTTAATCGTACTTTGAGTAAATGCAGCTTTGAGACCCAATGAATTCGACCTTAGTTATTTCTTCAGCATGTTAGAATCCTGAGGAAGGAACCAAAATGCCTACGGAAATCAAGCTGGGAGTTCTTCAAGGTTGAAGGATAGAAGACATCATTGTAGCTTGGTTGAAGATGATCTTCTTACACTCCTCCCCTTTTGATCTCCTTGACCATAATAGGTAGTTTGTGATCGTTGTTAGGTCTTGATGTATGTTGTTCCAATAAATTGCCCTAATTTGACCATTTGTATAGAGTTTCCCACATGCATTTTATCGAACACTTCGGTGTGCACTATAACTATCACTTAAATAATGGGACATTGAGGCATTGGCGGTTGGATGTTAAGTGGGATGCTTAACATCCTTTCTAAGTGATTGTGATGCTTGGTGCGGATTTCGAGTACCTATGTATGATCATCATGTGTTCATTACCGAGGAACGTCAATAGGTGAAAATATTAAGGAGAAGGAAATGCAAGACGTATGTATGATCCAAAACACGTTTTCCAACGAAGGCCTAGTCGAAACACCTAACTAGTATTAGTTTTAACAGTGTCTCAACCTATAATTTTACTGAGCAACGACCCGAGCTTGACCTAGTGACTTTCCCCTTATCCAATCGTTTGACCATTTGTGATTCACCATGTACTATTTCTTGCTAGTTTTATAGCATTGCAATCGTAGATCAAATCACTTCTGTCCATTTAGTTAGTCTAAACCGTGGATTCCAAATTGAGTAAAGACATATTGAGGAGGACTTCGGACTTCGAGAACAATAACAACACTTGTATGTCAAGTTTTACAATAGTAGGATTTGGGTACATCAAGTTACGACGTCATTGTCGGGGACATTTCTCACTCCCTTGGAAGATTTTAAGTTGGTTGTGTTAGGTAATCGACTCAATTTCCTTTATGCTTCCCAATTGCTTGTTATTTTTGTATTATTCCTTGTTGTTATTTCTTTGGTGCAATTCTTTATGGATGTGCATGTTTGAATTTAGTGCATAAGGAGGTGATCCAACCGCTTCTGTACACAAGCAAGGGAAACTACACCTTAGTTGCTTAAGGAAGTGTCTTCCATAGAGTCTAGTGACCGCTTAAGTGTAAGGTCAAAATATGAAGGAGAAGAACCTTTTGAGAACTTATTCAAAATCGCGGGAAATCAAGCACCGAGGACCTTGAGCGCTTATGCCAAACCCACACTTGATAGGTCTGCCTCGAGTGTGGTGCGACCACCGATCATGAATCGGAATTTCAAGCTCGAATTTCAGGTATCTAGATGGTTCAGCAAAACCCTTATAGCAGCCACGACTCGGAGTGCAATAGTCGACATATCAAGAGCTTCTTGGATGTCTTTGACTCTGTGAAGTTCAATACCGTTCCATAGGACGTCTTACTCCTTTGCCTTTTCTCTTTCTCCCTTCAATGTAAGGCAAAGAAGTGGCTTGAAAATTAACCACAAATCACATTAGAGACGTGGGATGCTCTTTCTTAGTTATTCTTGGAGGAATTATTTCCGCCCTATAAGAATGTAGAGATCAAGGCTACATCTCAAACTTCAAAGAACGATGATCAGTTCCACGAGATGTGGAACTCTTGCAGTCCCTCCTTTATTCATGAGCAGTTCCACGAGATGTAGATGATCGCTGATATGTTTGCTCCGTCACTAGATTTTAAGAGTACAAAGTAGATCAACCAGTCGGTAGATGGTTATTTGCCATCCCTCACCGTGAGGAGATGTATGGAGCGTTTCCGAGAATATTAAGATGAAGAGTTGGGCTAGGTAGTAAGGACCGAGATCTTTGGAGCCAGTGGAAAATGATATGTATGCGTCCCACAAAAAATTCAACCCAATCAATCTCGACAATCATAACTAGGACCAAACATCGAATGAGGTACTCACAAAACCCGATGCTATTGTTTGACAAATATCTTCTCCTTCGCATGATAATTTGATGGGAAGACCTCAGAGGTTCTGTCCCAGATCCCTATCTTTGAAAGTTTTATAGACAAACATCACCATGTCTCAACGTGTCAGGCGATATGCCTGGCATTCACTTTGGAAGGGCCAACTATCAAAACAGCTAGGTTTGTGCAAGCAAGCTTTCAAGGTGGGAACCAAGGAGGTCAATAAAACTACTGATAGGTATCAATGGAAATTTCAAAGAGGTACACAAGGATACTAAAGATACAACAACTAAGGGTATAAAGGGAACTGGAACTTGAACTACCAATGGTATAAAGGATATAAATGTTTTTTGCAAAGGTGCAAAGACACGAATGTGGCGTTGAACTCGAAGAACTGTCAATTCATGGAATAGGAAGGTATTATACTTAGTCACAAGGTTTGAGTCGTGGCATCGACATGGACAAAGCCAAACTCGAGACTATTGTAAAGCTCCGTCCACCTACCTCCAAAAAAGGGATCCAGAGTTTGCGTGGGCACACATGATTTTACATATTGTTTATTATGGATTTTTCCAAGTTCAACACATCGATGGCCCATCTCTTAGAGAAAGATGTGCCTTTTAATTTCAACCATGAATGTATGCATGCCTTCAAAGTGCTCCAAGAGAGGCTCACAAATTCCTTGATCCTTGCCGCTCCAGATTGGACACTCCCATTTGAGCTTATGTGCGAAGCTAGCGATTATGCAATGGGAGCCGTCCTGGTCAACAAAGGGACAAGCGCCTCCATCCAATTTACCATGCCAGCAAAACCTTGAATAACGCGAAACGAAACTACACAACTACAAAATAGAGTTTTTAATGGTCGTCTTTGCATCGACAAATTTTGAGCGTATTTCGTCTTGTCTCACACCAAATAAATCACTTATCACGCTGCTCTGAAGTACCTTATATCCAAGCCGAATGCTAAACCAAGTTGATCAGATGGATCCTCTTGTTCTAGAAATTGGATATGAAGAGTGAAGACAAAAGGGATCTGAGAACGTGGTGGCGGATCACCTTTTTTGCTTAGTCGAGAGTGAAAATCATCCCTACAGGAGACGACCTGATCAAGGATTTCTTCTTAGATAAGTAGTTCTTCTATATAATGGCGAATGGTTTGCCAATATTGTGAACTACCTAACTTGTAAGACCTTTACAATATGGTTCCCCTCTCCAGACAAACAACACATCTTGGTGCAGACAAGATCCTTTGATGATTTGTGCGACTAAGCAAGGCCAAAGACATTAGACGCACTGGCACTAAGGGTCGTGGGCGGCCACCATAGGCCGGATCGAACATCAAGGAAGACATTTGACTATGGATTTTATTGGCCAAGCATTTATGAGACCATCCACAATGCACTATCTAAATTCCACCCAAATTTTAGCATTTCTAGATGGAAAAAAAAGTAATTTTGCTCCAATGCTACCAATTTTAAAATTTGGCTATGGTCATATCATTTTTTTCAAGTTTAATGTTGCGCTGATTTTCTTATCTTAGAAAGTTCATGCATACTTTTTATGTAGGTAAATTATAAATATTGAAAATGAACATTTTTATATTTTGACAACAAAATTGGTCACTTAATTATGATGTTGCCCAATAAGAGACTGCCATTTGGCCATTGTATTCTTGATTTTTTGAGCAAGTTGAGCCATTTTGCCCATATGTACACAATTTTTTATTGAAAAGGTTGAGCCCAACCGACAACAGAATGAAGTGAAGTAGACGCGCTATGGGTTTCTCATTTCCGTCTGGCATGCGTGTATCTCATATCCATTTCACACGTGTCTCGGCCATTTGCAAAAGCTGTTTCTTTTTCATCTGGCTCACATGTTTACTCAATTGGATATTTTTTCTTTATCCCCCCTAAACTTACGTTGGTGTTTTGATAAATTGGAAATTTTACACATGCATTATAGAGCTTTATTTTCCAAAATTTATAAATTCTGGAAATTTAGGTGGTGCATTATGGATCGTCTAAGGATATTGTTAATTTTCTCAAATCTTGTGATAAATGTCAAAATGCGGGCAACATCTCCCATCCTAATGAGATGCCCCAATATGTGAACCTTGAATGTGAAATCTTTAATATCTAGGGCGTCGATTTCATGGGGCTGCATCATCTGATAGATTACGTATCCAAGTGGACAAAGGTCGTAGCTCTATTCACTAATGATGCTCAGATAGTAGGCAAGTTCCTCATTAAGCTTTTCTCCTATTTGGTTCCCCATGCCATAATCAGTAACCAAGGCACCAACCTTTAGGGGCAGTTGCATAGGGTTTTCCACCATCTTGGTGTTTCCCATCATCTGTCTACGGCCTATCACCTATAAACTAACAGAAAGGTCGAGGTGACTAACTGGGAGTTGAAAATATTTTCTCCAAAACGGTCAACCAGTCGTCCAAATATTGGTCCCCCAAACTAGACGATACTCTCTACGCATATCAGACTGACTACTAGGTGTTTATCGGTTGGATTTTGGAAAGGCTTGCCACCTCCCAGTAGAGCTCAAGTATCAATTTTTTTGGACGCTTGATTTAAGTGTCTCAGTTGACTATCACAAGTTTTGCTGCATGTGGTCGAGGAACTATAGAAAGAGTGAACCAAACGGATCCATGATGCACACTTGCATATAGTGAAGCAGTTCAAGGATGAAGATCTGTCTTCATTTACAACTCTGAACACCTCTTTTTCCTGAGCTACCTCATGTGCCATTGGTCTGGGCCCTTCCCCGACATGAAGGTATTCATGTAAGAGAATGTCAAAATCCCACCTAACGATCACATAAAATTGAAAACCGTTTTGAATGCTCGATTTTAAACCAACGGTCTCCCAAAATTGTGAAAGAGAACTTGTCGTACCTAGTAGTACTGGCCTTATGGTAGCTTGAACGATAGCATTAATTTGCTTTCATGACGTAACCGACCCTGTATCAAGATTCTAAAGTCTTGCAAACAAAGACACAATGTGTTCGTTCCGAGCCACAACAAATTTGAACGTTTGAGCAGGGTGTTCGATCCACCCAAAACTTCCTTAATCGATGGTAACTCAACTGTACTTCAACCTTGCGCCATACACACGAGCCGATCCCTCTTCCCTGCAATAGAATATGGTCCCATACGGGATACCTTCAAGCATGGAAATCCTAACATTCTTTCAAGCAAGGCATGACAAGCATGTGAATTAAGCACAATATCAATGAACAAGCTCAACTACTATTAATCTTGTCCGACCCTTTACTTTTAGGAAATCATCCTTATATTAACATCAGACTTAATCTAGTAACATACTAAATCTAAAAAAATCGCGTGAACACCTAAAAAACACTTGATAAATAAGATGAAATGGACCAAAAATTTTCAGTCGAAGAAAGACGTTGTCCCCTTCCTTGAAGCTAACCTATCTAGCCTTCCAGTCAGCATACTGCTTCTGCCAATTCTGAGCCACCCTGATGTGCTTGAATCACTCATACTGGAGAGAATGTCTCCTGACCCATCTAAGGTCCACTCAAAACCTTCTCTCCCTCCCAATCCCAGAAGAGAGGGGTCCTACACTTCCTGCTGACATGGCCTCGAATGGAGCTACCCGATATTGTGATGATAGGAGTTGTTATAAGAAAACTCCACCATCGGTACAACCTTCAACCAAGGTTCATAAAACTCTAGTAAACATGAGCGAAGCAGCTCCTCGAAGGTCAAAATCGTCCACTCTGACTAACCATCTGTCTATAGGTGAGAGTTGTAGAGAAATTCAGCTTTGTCCCTAAGATAGCATTAAGTCCTTCTACAAATGCGAGGTAAAACCGGGATCCCGATCCGATACGATTGTCTTGGGCACTCCAGGCAACCTCACAATGTGCTCTACATACAACCCTGCCAGCTCTTCCACATATGGCTAAACCCGAGTGGGAATAAAATGGGCCACCTTGGTTAATCAGTCCAATAAGAACCAAACTGCATCGTTCCCATTGACCTTGGGAAAACCATTGACAAAGTCCATCGTGATATGCTCGAACTTCTACACCGGTATTGGTAGGAGATGAGGTAACCCTCCTAATTCCCGATGATCGGACTTCGCCTTCTAGCCCACCACACAACTGGCCACATGTTGTATTACCTGCTTCTTCTTGGTAGGCCCCTAGTAGTGTGGATGATGAAGTGTTTGACACATCTTCATATCACCTAGGTGTATAGCATAAGCAGATGAATGAGCCTCATCTAGAATATCCTCTCTCAGCCTGTACATAGAAGGTACATACACCCTATCCTGGAAAAGCATCAAGCCTTCCTTCCAGGTGTAGGGTGTAGCCTTGTCGATTGAAACGGTTGTTGAGCCACCATGATCAACTCATCATTTTCCTGAGCCTTAGAAACCCCATCCAGCAACAAAGGTCACACTACTAGTCTCGCAAATAACCCCTTCATCGGACCAACATCCAACTTAGTGCCCATGCTCCTCATCTCAACCAACTTGATCAATCTTTCCTTCCTGCTCAAAGCATCTGCCACTACATTGGCATTCCCTGGGTGATAATCTATCATACAGAGATATAGTCCTTGAACAGCTCCACCCACCGCCTCTGTCTACTATGAAAATCCTTCTACTCCATCAAGTACTTGAGACTCTTGTGATCAATCTTAATCCTAAAAGTCTCACCATACAAGTAATGTCTCCATAGCTTCAGTGCAAAGACCACTGGTGCCAGCTCCAAATTGTGAACTAGGTAATTCACCTCATGCACCTTTAACTGGAAAGGTACATATGCCACCACTCTACTATCCAGCATCAAGACTCAGCCTAACCCCAAGTACAAGGCATCATTGTAGATCACATATTCAATCCCAGCAACTGGTAAGGTAAGTACTGGCGTGGTGGTGAGCCTCTTCTTCAGCTCTTCGAAACTCTTGTGACATGCCTTACTCCAAAAAAGGCATATCCTTCCTGGTCACCTTCTAGAGTGGTCCTCCTATCTTCGAGAACCCCTATACAAACTTCATGTAGTACCCTGCCGTGCCCATGAAACTCCTCACTTTGGTCACGCTTCTAGTTTGTGACCAATCTCCTATTGCCCCCACCTTCTTCAGGTCTACCTAGATGCCTCGTTGACCAATCGGGTGTGCCAAAAACAACACCTCCCTCAGCCATAACTTAGTCAGAGCATATAACCGCTCCCTCTTCAATGTAGCCAAAACTGCTCTCAAGTGCTCTGCATGCTCCTCCTCCATCTTGGAGTAGACCAAGATGTCATCAATGAATACTATGACAAACTTGTCTAAGTATCCATGGAATTCCTTGTTCGTCATTTCCATGAAAGTTGTTGGGGGCATTAGTCAACATGAACACCATCACTACGAACTCATAGTGGCCATACCTGGTTCGCAGCGCTGTCTTATGAACAGCCGCTCTCTTAAGGTGATCGAATGGTCATCAATACGAGCTAGAGGATATCTATTCTTGATAGCCAGCTGATTCAACCCCATGTACATGGCTCTGTTTCACAACCCATGTACTGTATATCACACACTACTATACATTCTTAGGAGCCTGGCTCCGAAACACAACACCCATGCAGTAGATCACACGTTACTATACAGTCTTGAGAATCTAATCATCGGATTCTTAACAATCCTAAAAACAGTTCTACACTTTAAACAGAAAGTAATCCTAATCCCTACCACCTGATATGCTTTCCTAGAAGATTTTGATCAGGATCAGCCTTCCTATAGCTCAATCTCCCATTTCATAGGACCGGAAGAGATCAATCGCAAGATTGAAATCCCACAACCCCAATTCCTAAACTATTAGGATTTTTCCTCCGTAGGTTTCAAATCAATGGATTGAGAAAGGAGAAAGGAGATAGATTACCTTTCAAAACTTCCTCCCCGATCTCTAAACCTCTGCCATTAGTTTGGGATTGATCTACTCTGCCTTCTCCACCTACTTAAAGTACTCGCCCTTTATGAGAGGGAATTCTAAGTTCTAGATTTATGTTATTATGAGTTGGAGGTCGCGGACTGGGTTTTATAATAAGTCCACCATGCCCATGGTGTACTTACTGCCACGTCTGTGACTGGCTAACAACCACGCCCGTGACCTTCTTACTGTCACGACCGTGATCTACTAAATAGTCACGTCCCCAGCAGGCTGCTAATCATGGTCGTGGTCTATCTAACAACCACGCCCGTGAAAGATTTATTGTCACGCCTGTGACAGACTTACTGTCACACTCGTGACGGTCCACTCATTAGCCGATTTCCAAAAATCCCAGAATTCACATTAAAACCTAGAATCGATAATCAACCCAAAATCGAAGTGTTACATGTGGAATCTGGGGCATGTACTCGTAGCTTGAGTAGGAGGGTTTATGGTAGTAAACCATGTGGCCATTTTGCGGTCCTAACTCTGCTACACCCACTGAACCTCGGTATGAACACTCAAAACCCAATCACAAAGGTCCTAGACGAATCCAATTGCATGCTCTTTGAATGTGTTCAAGTCGCTCCTCTAGCCTTTGATCCCATCTTGTGTAGACCCAATCTACTATGTAAGTCCATCCAACGTCCATATGTCGCCAAGTGGGTCTCCGAAGCTATCATCACCTTCAGTCATCCAGCATTTGGTGTTGAGTGGTGAAGTTTTCCATCCTAGACCACATAGTGGAGATAGAATATGTCGTAATGCATGTCAATCTACTTCTCTTGACAATAAAACATATAAAAGTCTCGAGTTGTGATGGTGCCAGTGAACTAGTGCGAGCTTGATGAGAGATCTGGTTGAAGAACAATTCAGAAGTCATCTTATTGGCTTGTGCATCTGCATCGCCTTGGAGATGCTTGCCACAAAATTTGCCCCATTCTTAGCAATGCTCTACCAGAATTCATGCTTTGGCGAACACTCTATCCTAGCAAATGAAGCAAGCCCAGAAATCTCTCCACTCTTTCTCTCTTTCTCGATGTAGAAACCAAGCATCACTCTAACCTAATCAGTGGAGATGGTGTGAGACGTAATGCCCAACCAAAAGGTGGTGGTCTTCCATGAGGTAGGGGAGTAGGTGCCAATATTCAAGGTGGAAAAACCTCCCTCACTTCATGCGGGTAGACATTTTTGTAGACTTATACCAAATCCCAGAAGCCAACTGACCTTTTACAATAGTTGCGGAAGCGCAGTAGCCAATGCTTCTTATTAAGGTTGTCAAGCGCCAACCTCCCTGAGGGGAAACATTGAGATGCAAAAAGATCTGGTAGCGTTTCCAAGCTAGAGATCCCTCCATTGTGTTGAAACACTTCTCCACCAATTGATCAAGAGGTGGAATCATGTGTGTTGGGAGAGTGATAGGAGCAACAAGGAGAGAATCAGGGGCCTCAAATAGTAAAGACCCAATTGGTGAAGTAGAGGAAGAAGCACCATCATTCCCTTTTTTTTATTTTTGGTGTTCTGAGGATTCTTGCGAGAATGCATCCTGAAATGAGAAATGGCACAAATAAGTTTCAACTAGTTAAAAAAAGACGGAAAACAAACATACATAAAAAGGAAAGAGAATGATCATGCAAGCTCAATTTTCTAATTTTAACAAGAATTGTGACACAATTAGAGCAATGGGAGGACAATTCACAAAACAAAAGTTCAAACTACTTAGGCAAAACTAGACAAAAAAATGCCACAAATAGATATGGGAGAGACAAGATGCATAAGATAAGAAAAACTAATTAAAGGAATAACTAATTATTGACAAGAAAGACTAATTAGCAATCCTAACCATACTATGATCTACAAAGGGGAATACTATTCACCGCCTAACAATTTTTTAAAAACCGCCCTATCTATTATAAATAATATAATTGCCTCTCATTGAACACACGAACTCGAAACTCGAACCCATTCCTAACGATTATTTACTATCCCAACCTTTATTGCTGTTAATCGACGAGAAAATTCAACACCTCCGTCAAATAAGGCTCGCCAATAATTAATAATCTTAGCATGAACTATATGACTGGAATATATAGATGATGTAGTGGCTTGGAATATAACTGTCCGTTTCATCTCGCCGGAGACGAGATCGCCGCCTATTCACCGGAAGACGCCTCTTACATTCGTACTAACTTTCCAACTTCATTAAACGTAAACAGTAAAAAACAAATTCAAATTCTTATGTTATCAGTACCCAAAACTCAAACATTATTACTTATGTTGTAACAAATTAACCTATTTTGAATGATCGTGATCTCATCGAAGGAGATTGGAAACATGATCCTGGAACCTTTGATCGTTGGTGATTCCTCGATTACCGAGTCAATTATTATTTTTGGATTAGGGTTTTATTTTAGATAAGGGGTAATAGTGTAATATTATTAGTGTTAGGGGCAATTTAATTTAAATTGTACGACGGAGAATAACAATTCATATATGATAAAGTAAAAAGTAAAAAAAAGGTTCAATAAAAAAGCTCATTTCACATCAATGCCTCAAGATAATCATGCATTAGGCTTCGCAATCGAAATAGTAAAGATACGAGCAAGTAAGCATAAATCAAGGCAATGCAAAAATTTCACAAAATCATCAAAAATTAAATTAAAAATCCAATTAACAAGAATGAGCACAACGAATATATTTAAAATATCAATGGGCAACCATGTATCATTTCAGTTGTATCAAAAATTAGACTTCAAAGGTATAACAATCAAATAATAAATGGATTATCATTATGCAGCATGCTTCTTTTAACACTAGCCAGAATGAGCAAGCCAAACTTTGAGCAACAATATTAATGATAAGGCAAAATATAATCAATAGAAGAAAATGAGCATAATCACAAACATCAAACCATCAATTGGAATCATCAGTCACCTAGCAATACTCTAGGTGAACAAACGCACGTTAAAGCAAATATGATGCAATTCCAAGTCTTAGTTATATGAATAATATCACCAAACCATTCCTAAACAAGATTAACCACTTGACGATTTTGCGAAATCCAACAAAGATCAGAACGGAAAGCTAGAATTATCAATTTAAGCAAGTTTCTCTATGTCTATCATTTACAATAAGCATTTAACTACAATTCATCAAATTAACCCAAAATTGACCAACACCGAAACTGAATCATTAATCCAAATATGACCACGAACTCAAACTTGGTACCCGCCACATTTACCAATTTGCGTCCAAGAAAATGAAAGAGCAACAAAAGGCAGCAATGGCAACATTTGCCTAATTCCATCAGTCCAATTGTAGCATACCAAATGAGCACCAACGAACATCCAAACACCACAATGCAATGCACCCGAACCAACAACCAAGCACAAACACAAACACCAGCATATTGAGACATTCAAAATCAAATAAATAAATAAAACAGGGGGCTAACCCGAAAAGGCTTAAAATAAAACAAAGTGGGACCTGCTCAGGCAAGGTCAGCGGTTTGGTTGAGGGAAGGGTGGTAGAAGGTGCTGGCTGACTGGTGTTATGGAGGAAGGTTTAAGATTACTTGGGAGAAGGAGAAGGAGGTTGGGACTGTTGACAAGAGGGACGTCAGGGCTATGGAAGGGTTGTTGTCAATGAGAGATGGAGTCGAGTGGTGGCGGGGTGAAGGTACATAGAAGGGTAAGGAAGTGAGGTTGGAGTGGCGGACGGGTGGAGGTCGTTGATGGTGGGAGAAGCTTGGAAGCTGGTAAGATGGTGGGGTTGTAGTAGCGGCAGGTTGGAAGGTGGTGGTTGGCTGATGAAGGAGTTGCAGCAGCAAGAAAGATGTTGGGAGAGGTTTACTGTGGACCGGAAGGGCTATGGGGATGACTGGAGAGGGTGAGATGGAGCTGGGTGACGTGGGTTGGGGTGGAGACGTAGGTGAAGAATGAGAATGGAGGATGGGTTAAAGGGTTGGTGGTTTGGTTGTAGGACAGGGAAGGGAAGAGGGTGATGATGGTGGTCATGAGGCTAGGGAATGGTGGAGTGGAGAAAAAGTGGCGGCGGAGGGTGCTGAGGGATGGGAGAGGACTGCATGAATTTTGCGGTGGAGCTAGGGGATAGGGATGATGACGACACAGAGAAGCGGTATATGATTGGGGCTAGGGTTTGTGTTTCGAATTCATTTGACCGAGTTAAATCGATTTGACCGGGTTAGCTCAAACCATGTCGGAGAACCACCGGTTCAGTCAACAGTCAATGATCAATGTGGGTCAACTTCTGGTCAACTAACGGTCAACGTCATGTTAACTGTGTCAACTCCCGATTGGGTTAATGGGTAGCCAACCAGGTCAGGTTGGTCAACGGTTCAATGCGGATTTGGTCACCGATGTTTGGGTTACTGCATGGCTTGAGGAGATCCCTTGCCGTTTGATGCATCTGACGGCACGCCGTGTGCTAGGGCATGGCGTGTCCCGTGCCGCACTACCCAACTTTTTTCAGCACCCAAAAACAATACAAGCACTATTGGACCTTCGATCGAACACCAATCGGACTCCAACTTGAAACGAGGTGATAAAGGAATTTTGTCTCACCTCTCAAATATCCATTAGAATGCTCTAATGGAATCGTATTTTTCTATGGTCTTTCTAATTCTATTACTCAACCTAAAATGCAAACAAAAGCAAATAAGTTTTGTGAAAAGGTTTTATGATTGTCAAACTAGAGAAATAAACACCAAAAACTATAATTATAATTACTCAAACTAAGTGAACAAGAAATCTGAAGATTGTGTCATAGATTAGAATGAAAGTTGTCAAGACTCGAATCCACTTTAGAAGATAATGCATGATAGATGACATGCAATCTCAATTATTCAGGTTATAATAGTTGGGCAATCTCCTCGGATAAACTTAGACCACTCCTACAAATTAAGGATCTATTCTGCATGACCGAAGACTCCTCTCTCGACTTAATCTTCACCCAAGCATAACGTAATAACGGTGTTTTGATGAAACGCCACAACAAAATTGATGCAAAAAGCCTAGATTAATCGCTCCTCTCTCGAGCTAACTAGTAATCTAGAGTTCTTCCTAAGTGCCAAATCAATCACCGTTCTTCTTGGACCCACTAATAGATAACAAATATTCAATCAAGATGATCAAGAAAGACTAAATTTGAAATTAGATTTTAGCAAGAAAACATCATTATACTGAATAACTTTGAATAGCTTTAATCTCGTGTTTCCTTGCTCTCACTCAATGGAAAAAATTCCAAAACCCTTCTTTCCTACCCCCTATGGAAGAATCTGATAGCTATTAAATCTCCCCATACTTCCTAGGTCAAATAGGTTTTATATATGGCCCACGAAAGACTGCAGACCTATAGCTAAAGAAGTGTCCTACCAAGAAGTGTTCACATGTCTTTGTCCTGGCCGCACTTAATTTGCTGGCTCACTAGCTTTTACTGTTTTTATGATTCCTGCTTTGTTTAACCTAATCCAGTCTTGATTCGAGACACGAGATTCGTAAGAGAGTCCTCACTATAACATGGTGACCTAAAAACTCTAAAACAAGGTCAAAGGGACTTAAAAGGCCCAAGAGGCATAATTTAAAACAAAAGATACATACGAAGAAAAAAACCACACCAAAACCTCATTATATATATGTATATATAAGTGACAAATCTAGTTCAATAAGGGGAGAAAAATGTGTTAAAATCAAACATATCAAATCACCCCATACTTCAAAATTTGCTTGTCCTCAAACAAAAATAGAAAATAGGCATCGGTCATAACCTACAACTATAAGACAGAGCTTGAATCTTATTATTCCCTTATCCTAGAGTTTCAGTTGTTTCTCCTTATAAAAAATTTAATCTAGAAAATTAATACCTCATAAGAAGTTCCCAAAATTTCCACATATCATTTCGCATGTTATACCACCCAGCTAAACTACTCTCAAGGGCACAACTTAAAGATGAAGTTGAGATTATTTCACTCAAAGTGTTTAGGGACATTTTATTCACTCATTCATCTTTCCGAGGCACGCTTTTAGCCAATCAAATGTACAATTACATCAAGCAGTTTCACACAGTCAAGAGGTATTTGATTAACGGTTGTAATGTGGAAAGAATAGAATAAGAGGGGAAATGAAATATATGGAGGTGTACACAATAGCAAACGAGTCGGTGTACTCTAAAATGAAGCTGGAGCTACCTAAAACGTCGCAATACTCAAGCATCCAATTTACATATAGACCTTTACTAGCTCTTATATACCTTGATATCAAACTACATTACTTGGAGCTTTTCTCCTATTTATTTCAACTATCTAAGAAACATGCTTTTTAATTATTATTTTCATTTTTATAAAAAAAAATATTTTAGAGCGAGTCTACAAATGCTGCAGACTACCTGTACTACAAAATGGTATTTAGGCCTCTCTAGATGGTATATTGTTAACATGCATGTCCGGTCACATCAAGTTGGAGAGTCTAGAGAACTAATCAAAAGACTTGGATCATTAGTCTAAACTCCTATTATAAGCTTAGGATTTCGTTATCGTAAGTTGATTAAGCGTTATTCATAATCATGAAACATTAGCCATAAGTTATAAGTATATAATGAGTCTTAGTATCTTATTGGTAGAAGTTTTAAGTACTTCTAATCATATTTCTTTATCTAAGGGCCCGCTAACTCCACTAACTAGCCTAACCGTCCTAGCACTAAAATCAAGGAAGTCTTGGAGTACTTATCAATCAGACAGTATCATAATTTATGGAGAGCAAATTGTGGCCCGTAAATCATGGAGGGAAAATATGTGGCTCGAATCATGGGGGTGGTGCTCTAGCTAGAGATAAGTGTATTATTTGATCATATGAATCTTAATCCTATTTAGTTACTAGAATAATCATGAATCATGGATAGTACATTAATCATAAATCATTCTATAACATAATTTAATTAAGTAACACAATAAGAATTTACCCACTTAAACCAACTCACCTTGTATTCAAGCGGTGAGAGTCCAATGGAGGAAAACGGGATAAGCACTAGAACTGGACTGCTTTTAAGTGCATAAAGACGAGGATAAAAGGTTAGGTCGAGAAATTGAAATAGTTAGAGAATATGGGTTGATGCTTGGTGCCACTTGAGAAAATCACTTATCATTATAAATGTTGGTAATGACTCTTGAAAACAAATGTAGTGGAGATTGGTCCTCATTCCAATATGAATCTGATTCTTACCCAAAGTTATTCCATTCTTGTTGCTCTCCTTCATGATTAGGCTTGTAGTAGTTTTATAAATCTTGGTTTTCATAATATTGGTTGGTTGAAGAACGCCAAAACCTTTATTATAGCTACCTTCAGCATAAGAACCTTGCCACTGTCCATCCAAACTGTAATTCTGCATAATGGAACTCAAAAGAACCAACCCTGATAATACTTATGGGAGGAAATAGATGAAAAGAAAAGTGAAAGAATAGCTAACAATGTAAGTCTTTTCTAAAATTAGAAAATTCCCCTGCAACGGCACCAAATTGATGAACAGAATTTTACCCCATATGCGCTAATGGAATCGTATTTCCCTAAGGTGATTCTAATTCTATTACTCAACCTAGAATGCAAACTAAACCAAACTAGTTTCGTGAAAAGGTTGTATGATTATCAAATCAGAGAAACAGAAACTAAAACTATAGTTAAATTACTCAAACTATGTAAACAAGAAAGTTTAAGTTGAAGATGAGAATGAAGGTTGTCTAGACTCGAATCCACTTTTGCAGAGAATCCAGGATTTTTGACATGTAATCTCAATTATTCAGGTTGTAATGGCTTGGCCATCACCTCATATAAGATTAGACCACTCCCATGAATCTAAGGATCTATTCTGCATCACTGAAGACTCCTCTCTCGAGAAAATAATCACCCAAGGAGAATGCAATAAAGGTATTTGATGAAATGCCACCATGAAAACGATGCAAAAATACTAGATTAACCACTCCTCTCTCGAGCTAACGGGTAATCTAGAGATCTTCCTAAGTGTCCTATCAATCACCGTTCCTTTCAGACCCACTAATCGATAACAAATATTTGATCAACGTGATCAAGCAAGACTAAATCTGAAATCAGGTTTTAACAAGAACATATCATTAGAATACTATCGATAGAATAAAACGGTTAAAACCCCAACATCATCCAACAAAAATCCAATCTAACGCTTCATCTAATCTAGACAAAACAAGGAAATTACTAAGACATGGTTTCAAGAAGGATTATAGAAATCAAGAGGAATAAAAATTTAGAAAAAGACATGTTACAACCAAAAATCCTAATCTTGAAGCTAAATTCCGAACTCTGCTGTGATATGACTTCAATCACGTGTTTCCTTGCTCTCACTCGATGGAAAAACTCCAAAACCCCTTCTCAAAATAGGATATTAATTGAATTAAGTAGTTACAACATAATAATTTTATTTGAATATAGTTTGTATAATATCAATCTTTTAATTGTTCTGATTCTAACTTGATTGATGAAGAGTAATTATAGTAATCGACACAGGAATTTGTTAACGATGTTCAGGAATAAATTTCCTAGTCACCGTCCTAAGGGTTAGCTTGGGAGTTTTTCTTAACTGATTTGTATAACTCAAATCTAAATAAAGAGCAATTAAAATAAGAATAGTGATGCTGCTTCAACACTCCAGCTGAAGTCTTCCAAACTTCTTTTCCAAAGCAAGGACTCAAGACTTCACCAACCAAAGACTTCACTCAGTAGAGAATCACTAATCTTTTCAACCAAGTTTTCACTCTTGTACTTGTGCTCTTTGAATCATTGATCTTCTTTGTGTGTGTTCATCTCTTTTTATAGGAACTCTTGAACTAGTTGTTGTGATTTGATTTCCTCCATGACTGTGTCCGCCAGTAAATTAGAAACAAACAAGCAAATCACGAATCGAGCATGATTTGATCGTTAGAGAATCAAACACTAATTGAAAAATAAATTTATCATGCTATGATCTCCCCCCCCCCTAAGTTCAACCATCATTTAAAATTTACTGTCTCCCCCTATCTTGTTGCATCTTGCAAAAGGTTAGCGAACATACTAAAAGATATCATTCAATAAGTTTTTAGATAGAGCAACATCCTTCTTCAGAGCTCATCAACAGTAAGTATGAAGATTACAAAAATATGAGTTTTTAGATGGTTATTTCATCCATCCTTTTATACTATTTTAAACCAAAATATGATAATAGGCATCAATAGACATTTCCAAGATCTCGAGTCCTTCAGGGTCTGACTCATGTCAGAGATGTTTCCATCAGCATTATGAGGACCTTCAATTTCCTTTTTGTGCATCTTTATGACTTTTGTTCCATGGGATGAGTTTCCAAACTTAACCGCCGCTAACTCGGGCATGTGCCAGACCATTCTACCATTAAGCCCCATAGACAGTTCCTTGATCTTCTTTTTTATATTCTTGATGATTCCAAACCTTTCTTTCCCACCACGGCTCTGGACTCCTTGTTCACCAGATAGAGATTGATGAGGAATTTTCAAAATATCCTTTCAGAGCACTCATGCAGGCATCCATCTTGACATTTACTTCATGGGTTGTAACTACATTTGTAACCTCCTTGATTATAGCCCTGATATTGATTGTAGTTGTTGTACCCTTGGTGTTTCCCTTGACCTCGATTGAAGCATTGATTTTCTTGGTCTTGATTGGACCCTTGAAATTGATTGGAACTTTGCCCTTGGTTGTAGCTTATATAACATTGACCTTGATTAGATCATTTCCCTTGGTTATAACTCTTATAACCTTTACCTGGATTAGGACTTTGTCCTTGATTATAGATACGATGACCTTGACTTTAGTTCCTTTGGAATCCACATTGATTTCCCCCTTGATTGTTGTTTCGAGGGTGGTTGTTTTGATAACCGCCTTGCTTACCACTCTGAAAACCGCTCTGCATGAAGTCTACCTCTTCTATGTACTCCTCGCCTGGTGTAAATGTTGTTGTAATATCTTAACAAGTTCAGGTATAATGTCCCTCGTTGCCACAAATCTCACACAAAAATGTTTGTGCGACCAGAGGCTCGGAGAGGGTGGACATGATGTCGTTGTAGGAGTAGGAGTTGCCGGAGATTTGTGCGTGATGCCTGGCCACTATTTTGGCTAAGGTGAGAGCCTTTATTTTGAGAGGCCATAATATCCATCATCAAGAGTAACTAGTGAGTGATTTGCTCTTCGTCTTCGTCATCAGGTCTGAGCATCTCTTTAAAAGACTTGGGATCAAGTTTGTTTGGAACATAAGGGTCTTGGCTCACCCATCCAGGCTTTGTAGAAGTTTGTTTCCTTGACCAAGTATTTGTCGTTACGGCCATCTTTTGGATGATTTTAAGACATCGTTCCGGAAGGAAGAGATCTCAAATCTCCACCCGCCGTTTGGTTTAACATATTTGTGTTCTCGAAGACAAGTCCACGAGCAAAGATATCTGATAATTGCCACTATTACAAGCTATGGTGAGGACTTGATTAGAGAAGATTCTGGAAGCGCTCCCAAAACATCATAGAAAGGCTCAACATTTTTTTAGAAGTGAGAGATTCTTTCTATAATATCATCCGTCTTGTAAGAAGGCAAAAATTCCTCCAATAATTCCTTTACCAAATCATCTTAAGTGGCAAAGGTATTTTAGATTTTTTTGCAACCATCTTTCGCCCTTCCTTGGAGAGAAAACGGGAAAAGTGAGAGTTGAATCACATTTTGGGGGACATTGTTCAAGCGCATGAGGTCAAAAATCTCGAAAGTGCTTGAGATGGCTGCTTCAACACTCCTCGTCAAGCCCACCGTAAAGACACTATTGCACAATTTGAATGTTTTGGAACATTAGCTTGAAGTTTCAATTCTTGATAGGAGGCATCACTACAGTTGATGCGGTGCCATCAAGTGTAGGCTTGGTAGAGTCTTCAAGCGTAAGGTGGTGGTGGTTTACTTTCCATTTCAAAGATGTTCACAAAGGTTTCCTCTACACCTTTGGATCTTGAAGCGAAACTTAAGGTGTGACTTAAGGTGTCACAAAGGTTTCCTCTACACCTTTGGATCACAAAGCTTGAAGTTTCAATCGGTGGAGGGGAAGGAGTCAGTGCAAATCTTCGGTTCGGGAATCGAATATACCGTCTCATACACCATGATAAAACTACACAATCAAAAACAAGAGAACCAAATTAAAGTACCAATCATAGAGAACAAAACAAGTCAACAAAGGTAGTGATAACTAAAATGGGAGTGAATGTCATTGTTCTTGTTCCCAGGTCCCCGCTCACAATGCCTCTACTCAAATTTTGATCCATAGTTTAGACAATAAAAGGTTGCAAAAAGGATTCCAATCTTGATTAACTATTGATTAACGAACAAATAATGGAAATTAAGAATAATTGAACACTAACTATGTATGCAAATACAAGAGAGTAACAAAGGTTAAACAATGGAGAATAGATGTTACTAGATTAAAAAATTAGTCCAATGCTCAAATTCCTTTTGACAGGTTGGATTGGACACTATTTGGATTCATATAGGCAAGTTAACTTTCCATTCATTTCTACTATGACTAAGTGTTAATGCGGTCACACATAATTCACTACCAATATCAGATGCAATTTGATGCGGTCACATGCAATGTGATAGCATTTGATTTACCGCGTTCATCGCCCTCATTTAAGCAACAGTTCATGCATTTTTGTATAGTTTTGAGTAGAATTTTAGGATTTTCTTGCATTTTAAGCTTCTATCTTGTTTCAGTGTCTTGGACCCGCTCGGGGGTCCATTTGATGTCATTATTAGAGTGTTTTTGATAGATTTCATGTACTTGATGACATCATGACATTATTCGGAGCAATACAGCGTGTGTGGATGATTTGGACACATTGGAGGATGGAAGAAAACACCGAGTACTTAAGTTGGGTGTAATATGCGCCCAAGACCATCACAATGTGCTCCACAAATTGTGCCGATCATAGGCGCATATTCGGCCTTAAGATCCATAGAAATGTATTGCACACATTATGATAGGCTTAGGCACATATTATGACAACCTTCAGCGATTAGGATTTCTCTCTTATTTAAATCATGGAACTCACACTACAAAACCTGTTAATTTGATTAATATTTTATATTACTTTTGAGTAAATGAATTTGACTCTAGTTATGTCGGTAGGTTATTTTTTAGTGCTCGCTACAATCGTATCAAAATGAATGGGTAAAAGCACATACAAGGTGCTCGACAAACGCTACGATAGTAAAACGGGGAAATATGCATCACAAACACCTACAAAGGACACTAACATAGTCATATTGATGTCTAAACACTCCATCTTAACCTGACTTGGTCCATTAAGCAAGAATTAAAATGCACACCAAGTATTTGATAAAATGTGTCTCAAGGAAAATTTCACTAAAAATGGATGAATTGAGTATAAGGTCTTTCTATACTAGCAATCCACATTCTACGAAATTATATTTGGACAAGCAAGCACGTTCATGTATCAATATCCCAACATTCATTCAAAGCAAGCCATAACAAACATTAAAATGAAGCACATATCAAAGAACAAGCTCAACAACCATTAATCATCTAAATCTTGTCCAACCCTTTACTTTTAGGGATGACTTGAATTAATACCATCTATAATCCAGTAGCATATTAAATCTAGCATAATATGGCAAAACAAGCAAAGAGAAGAGAAGAGAACAAGTATACCATTCTTACAATCATAAGAAGAACACTTGAAGGTGTGGATCTTGTGTCTTCAATCTTCAATCTAAGCTTCCACCAATGCATCCTTGCTACATGGTCTTCTAACTAGGGTTCTAACTAAACATGGAGGGAATGAGAGGAAATTCGGCTAAGGTTGTGTTGAAGTGAATATGTCTCCTCCCTCTCGTTAAAATTTGGCTTTATATAATGGACGCCAGCATGACCGCATGGTGTGGGGATTCCCATGGCATGACTCTTATGCCCATAATGTGGGGATGCCTCAAGTGTCCCAGTTGTCTGCTCTGAAGCCCGGTCTCAAAATTGTAATTTGACCCTAACTTGCTCATCTGACTTCTGATTGAGCTTTAATTCATGTCGTTGGATTCGTAATTGCATCCTCTATCCATTGGATTTCTAAAGTCTAAAAAATACTTAAGAACTAGATCATATGGACTAAGATAGTCTGTTTAAGAGAAAACAATCATAACATTTGTTCATCACGATTCTAGATACTAAAACTAAGGAAATATCATCGAAACAAACCTAAATGTAGTTGAAGAGGGTGAGATTTTCACCACATTTTAAGGTGACATCAATACCACACTCTTGTGCCACATACGACAATAGGGCTATCCAGCTTTGACTTGGGGGGATCCGGAGAACCCAAAAATTAGTACAAATATCTGAAGGTTGGAGTGTGAGGAAGCAAAAATTGAGCAATTCTGATGCGTCCAATGATGATAGCCTTCCCCTCATGCTTCCAGCAGTCCAAAATTCTCGGGAATGCACAACAAGGTCCTCCCAACCCAACTAGAATAGTGTCATATCCTACTCCCTCAGGCCAACGAAGAAGTTGGTGAATACTCTCTGGCAACGGCTACCCCACCTATATTGACTTCTTCCCAACTGCTCGCTCCTAATTCTAAGGAATCTAACAAATATATATTCTGGACAAGAAGTCAGTGTCACAAAAACTTGTCGGCTCCCGTGGCCCCAACTGGTTTTGAACACATTCTCCTAAAACACCTGAAACCTAGACCATTTGTAGCCCATATAAGCAACAACATGAAAGGTAAGGCCCACTCGACAGCAAATTGCGGGTAAAGCCCAAATTTCGAAGAGGGGAAGCTAACCCCCTGAATGGTTTCACTCACTTCAATCTCAAGAAAACTTCTAAGGAGGCCAAAATAAACCCCAGTGCAAAGGCCACCTCTACTCAAGCCCACTGCCCGACCTAGATCCACAACCAAAGTTTCATCACTTCAATCTTGGTAGAGCATGAAATTCAATCCGCCAAAGACATAACAGGTCATCTTGATGCTATTGTCTTTTCAGGCCCATACTAACCCTCAGGCAAAGAAGAGGAACATCCAAGCTGAGGAATGCATCACTCTATTAAAGTTAAGCAATATGTTTATCTCCCAAAAAATTGGCAAGATGCAGTACACAAGGAGAAACAAGCTCAAAGACATAACACTCAAGTGAGGAGGTAAATTGGTGATGGTAAAACTCTTTGATGTCTATGCTAAAACACCTTTTACTTGAATCATCCATGAGGAAGGCGCCTCCGGGATCCGTTGTCGCCTAGACAGAGTAGTCGTTAGTAACTAGTGAGACATACTTTCATGGAAGTTATTCTCTCTCATAACCTAGCTATTGGCTCCTACCATAACCCTATTATTTAGAACCTCTGCCCCCTCATCAAAAATCCTGCTCAAAATATTTTCGTTTTGCACTCTCCCCCAACGATCTCGTCGTTATATGTGGCTTTTATTCGAAGGAGGGCAGGACCACCAACTGGTACTGCAACCTAGTCACTTTTGCATACATCGACTTGGCCTTGTAGTCTTGGTTTCAGCTCGTGAAGAGGACCATCCCATTTGTCGTTGGTAAAGGTCCTAAATCCTTCTTCCTCATTTCATGGTTCATTAGAAGTCTCATTTTGAATTTGACTTTGAAATTGATATTAATGCACGTTCATAGGTGTAACTAAGGCCACTGAGTACAAGGACAAGCTCCACCGTTTCTTCAACTACATGTTGGCACACTCAATCACTGGGCGAACGGGGAGTATGGGAGCATTACTCTCCGGGAGCTCGCTCTCTTGTATTCCTGAGTGCCAAAGAAGCTGATCCACCTAGGAAATGTCCTGGCCTTCACTCTCAAGACCTTCTATTTCAACTCCAACCCAAAGGTAATCCCTTACAGTGCCTATGTGATCAGGATTGCGCAACAATTTCACCTCATCCAGACCTATGTCCACGTTCGTCCCTAACCTCCTGCTCAAACTGGTAGGACCACTATAATCAACATGAGGATGCTGCAGGGGAATACACAACATCGGCCAAGTGATTCTGATCCAGGCTTCTACTGCATCAGCGACCTAAATTGTTCAGTGCGAAAGAAGTGCTTCCACCGCGTAGCCAACTCCGACTGAGAAGGGGGTTTGAATTCTTAGGTAAACCGTCATTTTGACTTTGTGGATGCCTGACTCGATTGGATACAGTCCAACTTGAAGCACCAAGGTTGAGCTAGATGAGCTTTAGTGTCAGTCCCTCGCATCATCTAGCTCATAGAGGAGTTGATGCCAGCTAGTTCCAGCTTGCTCTAAGCTAATGTGAGCTTTCCCGTGAGTTCACACATTTGTCCCAACTCCGACATCGCACCAAGGTCAAGACTATGGTGTTGCCATCACACCAAGGTCGAACCCAGGTACATATTTCCAACATTCCTCCCCCCATTTTAGTGAAGTCTGTGAATTCGCTAAAATTAAAACAAATATCCAACCAAAAAATCTTGCATGAATGAAAATGTCACGAAGATTGAATTCCCATCTAGTATATTACACATTCCAAAATACTTGAATATAGAGGTGTCGCTATGGATTGAACCCGTCTACTCATTTGAGTATTTGAAGATGACATACACAAGAGTTTATCCTATCTATTTTAAGATATCCTGAGACTATTGACCTTCATGTGTTTCAATCCTATCACGAGCCCACACGAAACCAAGTTCAAGTTTCTTGAAGCGGCTACACTCCATGCTCGCATAGGTTAATTCCTTTCTCGTGTACCTACGTATACACTTTGTCAAAGAATCAATTAATAAGTTAAACTTCAACCTCTATCACTTGCAGGTTCTGGAGCACATACCTCCGGGATGGTGCAAACCTTGTGCTCAATTTTCCATCCATAGGCTTTCCGCATTGAATTCAGCCTCTAAAATTGTATTACAGGGGAATTGGGTGTCCTATGTTTGGAGAACTAGACAGACTTAAGTCCCACCCCTTCTGTCGATTGGGCAGCCGAATCTCTAATTAATCCCTTTTTCAAGTGATCAGCTAGCTTTTGTTCAGACCGAACATATTGTATAATGATTATCCCGTGAGTGATCAGTTCACGAACAACACTATGCCTCACCCCCTAAATGACAAGACTTGCCATTATAGACTTGGCTATATGCACTAGCCAAGGTCGCATTGCTATCGCATAAGATAGAAATCAATGAGATAGGTCTCGGCCATAATGGAATCTCATAGACCAAGTCCCTTAGCCATTCTGCCTCCTTACCAGTAGCCGCTATTGCAATGAACTCATATTCCATAGTTGAAGTTGTGATGCAAGTTTGCTTTTGGAATTCTATGATATCGCTCCTCCTCCAAGTAGGAATACCCATCCAGTAGTGGAGGTGTGATCCTACATATTGGATATCTAACTTACATCTGAGTACCCTTCAATAACCGATGGGCACCCCTTATATGTTAAACCGTAATCCATGGTTCCTTTAAGGTAACCAAGTACTCGCCTAATTGCATGCCAGTGATGATTACTTGGATTACTTGTATATCTACTCAACTTGCCTACCGCATAAGTGATGTCAGGCCTTGTGATTTTCATGGCATACATCAAACAGCCAAGCACCTGTGAGTACTTGAGTTGAGATACATCCATCCATGTGTTGGACATCAACTTTACACTAGGGTCAAATGGAGTTCTCAATTCCCGACATCCTTTACTACCAAACTTAGTTAGCACCTTCTCAATGTAGTGACATTGACTCAACGAAATTTCCTTTCCATTTTGTTTGATTCTAATACCAAGAATCACATATGCCTCCCTCATGTCTTTCATGGAAAACTTTGATGATAGAAAATCCCCGGTACTGTCAACTCGTTCTTCATCAGTTCCAGAGATGAGCATGTCATCCACATACAAACAGAAGATGACTCCTCTACCGAATTCATCAAATTTCGTATATACACACTTGTCTGGTTGATTTAAATGAAAACCATTTGACAAGACAACTTCATCAAACTTCTGATGCCATTTTTTGGTGTTTGTTTAAGATCATACAAGGATGTGATTAGCTTGCCCACATTATGCTCATTCCCAGACATAACAAAACCTTCCAGTTGTTCCATGTACACCTCCTAGTCGAGATCTCCATTCAAGAATGATGTCTTGACATTCATTTGATGAATTACTAGATTATGGATAGATGCTAGAGCTATAAGTAACCTAACATTCGATATCTGAGCCACCGGAGCATAGGTATCCTAGTAATCAATCCAATGTCATTGTTTAAAGCCCTGAATCACCAACCGAGCTTTAAACTTATCGATAGAACCATCAAATTTCATCTTCGTTTTGAAGAGCCACTTACTTTCTAACGACTTACATCCCAAATGGGGATCCGTTAATATCCAAGTGTTATTTCCCGAGACGGAACCCTTTTCCTCATCGACTGCTTCCTTCCAAAAGGCGTCGTCCTAGGACCGCATAGGCTCATCATATGTATAAGGGTCATTGTGAATATTGTAGCAGTACAAGTATTACGATCTTAGTTCCATCCTGGATCCCTCGATCAGATATACGTTGAAGTTGGTATTGAACGGACTCTTCAAGGCCAGCCTGTTGCTCCTACGAGGCAAAGTCTGCTCGTCCATAGGGACAGGCACAGGATCCCTTGATGACGACATCAAATCTGATGTCGACATCAAATCCTTTGGACTTTGGATCAACAAAAATACATTTTCATGAAAGATGGCATCCCTAGACTCAATTACTGAATGCACCGAGTGTGCATCATTAGGTTCTATGACATAGAACCTATATGCCTTTGGATTCTCAGCATATCTAGCAAAGATGCAATCAATGTCTCTTTCTCCTATCGTCTTTCGTTTTGTATCAGTGAGTTTCACTATATCCCTATAACCTCAAACTGAAGATAACATAAGTTTTGTTTCCCCTTATGCCATAATTCGTATGAATATTCAACATAAACATGTGATTGTTATAGTGGCTGAAGCCTACAAACACACCACCCTTAGATAATACATATCTATTAGATTCGTACACTTGTTTGTAGCCATATCTATTAAAGCATACTACCCGACACTAAGTTCTTCCTACTCTTAGGGACGTGAAGTACATCTCTAAGCTCTATGCATTTTCCAGAACTAAGCTCCAACACCACCAATCCCCGCCCAACAATAGGGGTCGTTGACTCGTTGCCCATTTGAAGTACAACATCGTCATCTGATGCCTTGTAACGATCCTTCCATACATGTTTGTTGGCACCTGAGTCAATCCACCATGCCACTTCATCATCCTGGACATAAAATGCTTCCAAATATTAGTGAAACAAAATTCACATCAGTATCTAAATAAATGTTCAAGAACCGACCTTTAGAAGTGGAAGCACCTTGATCTTCCGATCCAAGCTTATGATGTTGCTTGTTGTTGTGATTCTGACTCTTCTTGGTGGGACAGTCACGTTTGAAGCGACCCACTTTCCCACACGTCCAACAAGAAACTTTCATTTTCTTATTAGAGTCTCCTTTGGTGTTGTTTCATGGGCACTTCTTCCCCTTCCGTCGAGCAGATGGCTCTCCTTCTTCTGTCATATGAACAGATGAAGAATCCTTCGGTTTCTCACCTTCTTGCACTCATAGAGACTCATGTATCCACAAGTGGCTTCCAAGTTGGATCAGGGACAGTTCCTCCTTCCCATGCTTAAGCGTGTGCGTAAAGTCCTTCCACAAATGAGGAAGCTTGTCGATTATACACGACACCGAGATGGCCTTGTGCATCTTCATATCATGTTGCCTAAACTATCCTCAAATCCAACGCATCTCATTGTATTGCTCCATGACCAGTCTCGTCTTGACCATCTTGTAATTTCAGAAATTACTAACCACTAACTTGGTGCTCGAAGCATCCTCATCCAAATACTTTGACTCCACCGCATCCCACAACTCGTGGGCCAATTCATAATTTTGATAGATTTCAAACAATGAATCCGCCATGCCATTCAGAATATGACCACGGCATATGTAATTGTCATTGTCTCACTTCAATTGCTTCCGTACCCTTTCCTCCTTCTTCTCGTATGTCTCCTCCTCAACCTCCAGAGAATATGGTGTAGAGAGAACATACACAATCTTCAACATGGTGAGAAGGAAGTGCATCTTCTTCTTATCGATTGCTAGTTCAGGAGGTTCCAAGCAAAGAATCCTTCGAGCATTGATAAGTAAAGAGATCTAGGATCAAGACGGAATCGTGGGCACCACTTTCTGAAAAGAGTGTTTCCACCCTACAAGCCTTGGGTATCAAAAATCCCTTTCGAGGATAAGACCGTCTACACTCAAGTTCTTAGGCTTTAGAAACTTGAGTCACTTAGAATCTCATCGGCTAGGATAGATGTTTTCGTTTCTGTGTTTCGTTTCCCACACAACTGCCTTCTTTATATAGGCAAAGGGTCCAGGAGTGAAAGGGTACGAATGCATGCACCAAGTGGAGTCATTATCTCTATGGATATACTTAAAATGAACTACAGTGAAGCCCTACAGGTTTGGAGCAAAAACAACTCAAAATTGACTTTGAATCTCATGAAGAGGTGTGAACCAATTCGTCCTAGGAGAAGGAGTAACCACCCCAACCACCTAGCTCCCTACCATCACTATAGCTCAGCATTGCAGCTAGTGGCACTAACATTCAGCTCAAGTTGAGTCGGATGAGCTTCAGTTTCAGTCCCTAGCATCACCTAGGTAATAGAGGGGCTGATGCTAGCTAGTTCCAGCTTGCTCTGAGCTAATGGTACTACCATCACACCAAGATCGAGCCCTATGTGCATATTTTCAACATTTTGGGGACATACGATTTTTACCTTCAGAATAAGGGTAATGATGGTCCTGTTCAGATCTTTCGGGAACACGCCATGTTGTAAGAAATTGGATAACTCCTTTGTGATCCTCGGCACTGTCGTGTTCCAACTTTTCTAGAAGAACATAGTAGGGAATCCGTTGTCACCCGGGGCCTTAGTAGAACCCATCTAGAACAAAGCATATTTAATTTTTTCTCTTGTAAAACAATGCAATAGGTACTGATTCATGTTAGGAGTAACTTTTGATTTAATAGCATCCACAACCTTCCACTGGCCTTCCTTTGCTTGGCTCTAAATAAGGTTTGAGAAATAGTCCAACAAGCAGTTTGTAACCTCCATTTGTCCCTTACACGCTTTGTCTAGGTAGTCCTTAAGTTTCTTAATGGTGTTTTACTTTCTCCATTCGCTAGCTTTAGCATGGAAGACTTTGGTGTTTTTATCTCCTTCTTTCATCCAATCCATCACAGCTCTTTATTTCCACCACTGCTCATTTTTATACAAGAGGTCTTTAAGTTCCAGGTCAAGTTTCTGTTTTCTCGCTCTCCAAGTACAATCTCTATTATGAGATTTCATCTCTTGGGATAATTTTTCTAAGATGAGCAATTCTTTTGGGGATTTCACCAAACTTCTTTGTGCTCCAATTAGTGAGTTTCCTTTCACATTTCTTCAAGCATTGATTTAGATGGTCATGTGTTGATTTCGTCCAAGCTCTGTCAATCAATCTGTTGCTCTTGAGATCCTTTACCCAGAAACATTTGAATCGGAAGCATTTCCCCATTTGATATCTTCACTTTTATCACCAATAGGGTCGATCAAAATCGGAAGGTGATCAGAATCCACTTCTTCCAAATGGAAAACCAACACCTTTAGGAATGAATCCATCCAAGCTTTGTTGGCAACCGCTCTGCCAAGGCATTCTTCCATAAAGTCGGGTGGATCTCTTATATTTTCCCAAGTGAAAGGATATCCCACAAAACCAAGGTCCTTCAAACCACATTCATTCAAAGCACTCACTCTTAATTCAATCTCCCCCCAGACTTCTCGACTCCAGAAAATTTTTGATTAAAGTCCCATGCACACTGCCAGAGACCACTTTCATCTCTATTTAATGATCTCAAAAGGTCCCAAGTTCGATAGTGATTTTCCTGCTCTGGCCATCCATACACCCTAGCGAAAGCCGTTTCCTTTTGCAATCTTCTACTTTGATATCTGAGTCAATATGGTTTTGAGAGCTTGATCTAATTTTCACCTCAACCTCTTTTATCCATAACAGAACAATGACACCTGATCGTCCATTACCTCCTGTTTTACTAACCGTTGCCACATTAATGACATTCTCAGAACCAACTTTACGCTTCAATTTTTCAAAAAATTTGTGAGCCAGTTTTGTTTCCAAAAGCAACAAAACGAGGGGTTTGTGAAATCAGATGGTTGTCGCCAGATTAGCAACTGCCTTGGGATTCCCAATCCTTGGCAGCTGAGACATAAAAGACTCATTGTGATAGGCGGCCCTGCATCTTGGCAGGGACCGCATCTGGTGATTGGCATTCGATTCTGATTTCGCTCCTACTTCTCATACCATTGGAAATGACGTCATGGGTTCTTCATCTACCTTCATCCACATTTCCTCTTCACTATTTCTCTTTTTTCCAGTAATGGCTAATCTGTCATATGCTTCCTTTTTCTTTTAATTAAATTTATGATTGAGTCTCGTCCAAGTTCGTCCGGGTAGTTTCCCTGACTCCAAAGGCTTGTCGGTATCATGTTCACCAATTATGCCCAGTCATCAACCCAAAATTGATGTGTCACAACACACCTATAAAGTAGAAGACAAACTAGGATCTGATACCCGTGGTGAAACCCAGCCCTAGAAGACTCCGGTCGAACAACTAGTTCTTAAAGAATTTAAATGCAAAGAGTGAAACATTCATTTAACAAAGAACTACTAATAAATACACATAACCACACCTTAAATGCAAAGACTGAAACATTCATTAGACCATTCCAGAAAGACAAGACATGAATCTCGAAACCTTAAATACAAGTCAAATACGAAGACAAGTGGAGATGCAACTCCAAGTTCTTAAAGTATTTCAAAACAAATCCTAACCCGACTAGCTCTCTCCCCATCATCATCTTTAGTACTTGTGACTGAAACACACAGATACAAACAGAAAGACAAAACCATAATGGGGTCAATAATATCACTGAGTGTTTGAGCATCATCCAAAGCAGTACTATGTCTGATCACAAACATCACAGAAATTAACATCTCAAATATTCAAGTTTAAATTAGTAATGGGACCCTACTCGTCTGTAATCATAATATCCACCAGCCACCCATAAAATCATGTGGATAGCCTCATTGTCGATCATCCTATCATAACCCTGGAACATATGTATGATAGGATAACATAGGCCTAGCTAGACTAAATCATGATTATGCTGCGTTGGTCACCCATCCCTGGATTGCGCAATCCTATGGGAATTCATCTAACACGCTTAGGACATGTCAGGTATGCCTACAGATGCTGCTCACACGAAGATTCGGGGTGATTTCATGGTATGATCTACCATGAGGCTATCCACATGATGTTAGGGGTGGATGATACCAGGTAGACGAACTCCTACTGGACCACATGGTCACATCACTACATGTAGTGACTAGATAGACTTCTATATTCTATCCATGATTCAGTCTGAGTTCTACGCGAGTCTAGATAGCCACCCAGTGCTTATCACTGACCCAATCCCTATCTTCTATGTATGTACGATTATGGAATGGCAGGAGCCAATACCGCCTAAGAAAGTGACATGATCTGCCTCAAGAGCATGAGAATAGAGTGAACCACTAATGCAGCCTGATATTGTAATGGACAGGACAGCCTGCTGGACGATGAACATTGTCTCTATGATAATTAGTTTCCTTAAAAAGTTTCTTTTCTGGAAGGTGGCTTTCTGCACCTTCTTAAGCTTTCTACTTTTGTTCATTTAAAGTGAGCTTGAGGATTTCAGCTACGTTCTATTATTCTTAAAACGTGTTTGTTTTAAGAAGGTTTCATAACTATTATCAAGACTTGTCAAACTTTTATAGAGTTATAAAACGTACCATGATTTGAGTTTTACTGAGTTTAGTTGACTCGTCTTGAAGCAAGATAGAGCTTCAGTATTTTCATGAGATATTGTTTTAAAGCTTACAGATTAAAAGAACTAAGTTTTGTTTTGGTTATTCAAGTCTGGCTTCACAAGTTAATACTCGGGTTTACTACTTATTTGCGTTGTGTACCAAATGGTTTTGATTTTCTTATTTGAACAATTACCAAGTACTGCAAGGTTTCCATTATCTGTTTTCACCGGTTTGATTAAGGACTAATAATTTTGTTTTAAGGGTCTTAGAGTAAGATATAGATTTAAAGTGTCCTAAGGAGATTTAACATGTTAAGCCAATGCTCATGAGCTATTGGAACATCATCAAGGGTAGTGAATTTTGAAGGTTAGGAATAATGGTGGACCATCGTGTAAGCCAGAGGATGATCGTTGTGGTGATGAACCAGTTGCTTGAATAATTGAATCCTTGGAGTACTATTTTGTAAAGGTCTCTTTCACACTTCTATGCTTGGAATATGGTAGTGCGAGGCTTATCGAACTGAAAATGTGATTGGGAGCTAAAACTTCCTAAAGGTTTCAAACATGTTGAGTCGGTGTTTGTAGGCCAAGTGAAGTTCTCTCCGCTAGATGATAATTACTCGTTGCTTAGTAAAGTTTGGGCAGAATCAGATGCACATTTGCTTTCATAAGAATTTTGGATGGGATTAAACAGTCTAGTGCATGTGGAGTTATGAGTATGAACTCTTGAATGATTAAGCTAGCATCGCGTAACAGACGACGATCGCAAATGGATGGCAAGCCACAAGAATGGTGTTCTACTGGCCACAAGCATGGTATTTACTGGCCACGAGTGTGGTGTTCCGCTCGTCACGAATGTGGTAATACCCTGGCCATCGGTGTGGTGACCTTCTAGCCACGTGTGTGGTGTTCTGCTTGCCACGGCCCTGATAATCTGATAGCCACGAGCGTGCTTTTCTGATAGTCATGGGCGTGACAAGTGAGGGAATCTCGGGCGTGGCCTCTAGTTTGGCATACAATGAGGACTATAGTACCAGGCTGCAAGAGGAATTATCCTCGCTTTTTTCCTCGATCCCAAACGGACTATAGGATGATGCGTATAAGTGTATTCTAGAAACAACTCAAGGGTGAGTTGGACATGGAATAGGTGGAATGACGTTTTTGTTACTCTCGACTAGTGGATTTGAGTGGAGAATGCCATTAGTTGATGCATGTATGGTAGCAAGCTTGTTAGGTTCTGTAACGAGTACGGTCGACCATGTTCTCAAGCAAGTGGGGTAGTTTTATGTTGGCAAAGTGTTCCCAACTAAGTTTTGGAAATTTTGCTCGGTTTGGGAGCTGATCCCGAGACTTGAACTCAAAGGTGTTTTGCAGTAGCACGGAATTAGACATGAGTTATGTTCAAGTTGGTCACCCTTGGGGTAAGAGAACTAAGGTGTGGACCACTCTATGTTCTATTAGACAAGATTTTGGTTTGGATGTATTTTGACCTTTGGGTCAACCCTGGACTATTAATCGGTTGGGGTCCGATGAAGAGATCAGCATATCAAGGTCGATCGGAAATAAGAAAGACTGCTAGGCAAACTAATAACCGTTTGGAAATGTTGATCAAAGCTTGACCTTCGTGCTTCCATAGTGGTGGTGGTTGTTCAGCAGTGTATTTGAACACTAATGCGTTGAATCTTTTAAGCTCAGTAGGGTAAGGTTTATGTTTCGGGAAGAAACTTTCTAAAGGAGGGAAGATTTGTAACACCTCGGTTCGGTTCGGCTATTAAAATTATGGTTCGATTAAAATCCTACTCAATGAGTAAAGCCGAGAATTAGAAACAAATTAACTTATTAATTCGGTAAGTTTGATTGTGCGGTTGACTGAGTTTAAAGGATTGACGAAGTTGAATTTATTAATCGGGTCATCCCTTTAATCGGAGTTGAGGTCGATACTTACATTAAACAGTTTCTAACCTAAAGGATTCAAGACCGTCGGATGGATCCTACGGTGAGGAGTAGGTCTTGATCCATTGAAAGGAAAAAGAAATAGCTGTCACTTAAATGTAAAGGGCTTGATTGTGGGCGTTGAGCTAATTTGGAGATGTGGTAATGAGAGTGTGCTTGGGCGGTTGGATGGACCCGACAGCGAGATCGGCTCTAGTTGCAATCAAGAGAAGGAAGTCCAAGTTTTTAAACTAATTCCCTAAACCAAATTGGTTTTTGTACGTGGGAAAGAGGACAAGGAGGAATTCATTTTCTCTTATTCCCAGGCTTGACAGTGCGGCTTGGAATGGGAATAGAAAACATGGCCCTTGCTTGATCAACCAAGGATGGTCAAGATTGAAAGAGGGGAGGATCAATCACCATCTTTGATTCGAGAACGCCGGTCAGATATAAAGCTAGGGAGCTTCCTCACCGGGAAAGGAGAGAGAGCCCATGAGTCGGATATGCTGTTTGGACATGTGCAGAAACAACATCGGTTGATCTGAACTCGGAGAAGTGAGGAATAGGCGAACGAAAGTTCAATCCCTTCCCCTTGAAAGCAAACTTGTCCTCAAGTCTGTTAAAGACATTACAACCTACTAAACGAAAATGAGTCAAAAATTTTGAAAATGAGTAGTTCGGTAGACTAGTTATCAAGCTTAATCCCATTAACTCCTTAATCCCTCCATATCCTACATGTCCCCTTCCATTACCCTTGAAACTCGGCTTGTCCTCAATCCAATAACCAAGAAAAAACAGCCCATCATAGTTACTCGAATTGCACCCATTGACTGCAACAATGGCAACAACAATGAGTATACTCCAATGACTTTGCAGTTTGAATCCTATAAACAACATGTGAAGCTCTCTTTCCACTCTTGTTGTACCAAAAATCCTTATAAGGCTCTTTATGATTTAGAAGGTTGCCTCTCCCAAGGGTAAAAACATCAGCACAGCTAAAACATTGACAAGACATGAACTCCTTAACATGGCTGCCACACAATTCAAAAACCAGCCTTAACTGTAGCTTCTGCATTCTCTTAGCAGTGACAGATTCTTGCTTACAAGCCTCTTGATGTTGCTTCTCATGAAGCTTTTCTTGATTATGCATTTTATCAGCAAATTCTTCTGGTCCAAGTTCAGGCTCATCACAAGCCACTAATTTGTAAGACTGAATCACCAAATCCATGTCATTCTCAAACACAGAGTGCACTTTACCCAAGCAAGAAATTCCGAAGGTAGGATCAACCCCCATTTCCAAAATGACTCCCTCTAAAGCTTCTGGGATCCGAGAAGCAATTATGAGTAATCATAATGCACCTTCCCCAAAATACTCAAGCATAGATGCAAATTCCCTGGGGCACGTTGATGAAAGCGGCATTGTAAAACTACCAAACCGGCTCACTAACCAACCCAGCATTAATCCATAGAAAGATAGCCCTTGCTGAATGAGATTTGGATCTCTCAGTACCTGGGCCTCATAACAAAGTTTCTCCTGAAGATATAATTGTAATTCGTTTAAACCTCCTTCATTATGTCGGCCGCTAGAGAAAATACAGATTTGATAAAGCCATGCTTCACACTTATCAAATTGAACCCACCATTGTTCAACCTCCTCGTCATTTGGATTCACATACTCGCAAGCCACTCTTCCTCGCCAGTCAATCAAGATGGGTGTTCGTTCACCATAAGCACATGAGACAAACACATTGTGCTTTGCCAAACCATAACCAGGAGCCATCACCTCTTGAACTGTAAGTCTTTCAACTGCACACAATGGCAAGAATTTTCACTCATTGAGTGCCCCCTCACCTAGTTCTTCTGAACTCTTGCTTTGCTCAGAGGTCGCCTTGGTATATGGGCACTGTTTCTGTCCCCTTTGTCTTCTTCTTCTCAACTTCCTGTGTCTTACAGTCAAGAGCTATGCAGCAACAACTCTGATTACAGTTGAATCCAACAGCATTGCAATTCCATTTCTTTACTCCCCTACCCCATACAGCAATCACTATTCCATAATCTTGAGTAGGAGATGCTGAAATGAACTCCCCATTAGGCAACTCACTCATAGGACTTTCATCAAACACATGGAGTACACTTCTTAATGTCTTGCAATAGTCTTGGTGAAGAAGACAATAATTACTACCATTAGAACCAACATGACAGTAGCAACTAAATAGACAAGTTTGCAACCCATGATCACAGTACGAGTTCCATTTCTTCACTCCATTACCCCATACGTCAATAATACGTTCAAAATCTTGAGAAGTAAACTACTTACCCCACTTGGTTTGTTTGGTGAACGATTGGAGAGGAAAAACAAAGTCTATATGCTCCAATTTTTTCACTTGAGGGCCCATAGCACAAAAAGATTCAGCTGAGTGTTGTAGACAGTGCATTTCAAGGGAGGGACTTTTGTCGATCACCTAGTGGGCAGCTGCCAAGTTTCCCATCGGTGGTCCGTTTTGGTCAAGCCTCCTGTCCTCTCGTTAGAGTGGAAAACGAATCAAAACCAAGGAACATAACTCTATCCAACTAAGGGAATCCCGTTCCCGTTGCCACTCGTTAAACCAATGAAGAGTCTCACCAGAGAGACCCATCCATGCCCAATAAACCTGATTGTGCTCGGAAATGTTGTAGAGGCGAAACTAACGAATACATTGACAAAGCCATGATCGTCCTTCCCCATTAGAAAAGACCAGAACTGAGAACGGAAAAGGTGAATCTTTGGAGATGGAATCGGTGGAGACGGTGGAAATGGGAGGCGGAGATAAGCTCTGATACCGCTGGTAATGTCCTGACAAGATCGAAATATTCTCCAGCGAGTGATTGTGGGAATGATAAACCATTAAGACAAGAAGCGAAGTGATTTAGATGAGAAGAGAAAGAGAGGAGAAAGGCATGAGCCTCAAAGGGGGAGGAAATTAGGGCATAAAGGCAAATAGATTGTTCATTGACTGATTCCGAAACTAGAAAGAATGACTTAAGTACCTCTCACGAATTACAACATTACCAGTTTAGTCACTCTACTAACTTAATGTTACTATTTAGTCCTTGTTCTTGACACCGGAATTTGAGAATTACTCGCCGACGGCGAAGCTCCACACGCGGAGAAGAAGATGGGTTTTCTCGCAAGTTCCTTGAAATTCAGTGATCTCCTCGCAACTGTTAAAAGGATCAGTGACCTATTTGCAGTTGTTTAAAAAGTTAAGTTACCTTGTCGCAAGTATTGTAAAGTTTTTGGACAGTTTTTACTTTCTGGAAAGTTAAGTAACTAATCTGCAATTATTAACTATTTAGGGACTGATCTATAATAAATGAAAGATCAAGGACTATCTGTAACTTACCAAGCTGGACGTGGGAATGATAGTTCTGCTCCCCGAGTATTCAACAATCAGCAAAACAGTAAATGGAGGATAACTCGACCGTCTAGATTCCAAACAATGCATTGTCAGAATTTGTGGATTTGGACAATCAAGGGGAATCACGTCCATTCAGATTTTGATATGTTGGCTCATCTAAGAAGTGGGGGTTCTTGTTACATTTATGCATGGCCTAAGTAGAAATGCCTTATAATTGTACTGTGATTCCAGTCTGATACTCATGTATAGAGACTTCTACTCATGTAAACATGTGTTCATACGAAGACATGATGCCTTATAATGTCAAGAGTTTGAATCTCTACTATTTAGTATTCATGATCCTACTGTCTCTTGACTATATAGTATCATTACTGTATTAGACTGTACTGTATTGTACTGTGATGTGGGCTGGATGCCCACCCTCGTGTTGCGCAACTCTTTAGGTGATTACACTTACTATAAAAACGTGTGGAGCATGGCCGAGATGATGCTCCCATGGATTCTGGTAACTTAGTGGACTGATCCTCCATGGAGTTAGCACACTTACTATAAAGGTGGCTGGTACTAGGTAGATATGTTCACTTACCACTATTGTCAGATTCATAGATTTGGTACTAGGTTAGTGATGTTGACGTATACTGGACCACTAGGGTCATATTACTAGAATGATGCTTAAGCACTTGATGATCCCTGATTATGTTGATTACCGTACTGTATACATGTTCTATTCCCGCTCTAGTTTATGTTGTTACATGCTCATTTACCTTCATTTCATCCTTTTCTGTTATAGATGTATGTTAGACTCACAGTGCTTATCATTGATCTCGTCTTGGATATGCTTGTCTTCCAGTATTGTATTTGTGTATTGATGACACCAGATTCGTGGCATATATCGCCCTCATTTAAGTGATATTTCATGTATAATTATATTTCTTTGGGTAGAAGTTTGGGATGTTTTGTGCATTTTAAGCTTTTATGTTGATTTAGTGTCTCGGACCCGGTCGGGGTCCATTTGATGTCGTTTTGGAGTGTTTTTGGTAGATTTCAAGTATACGAAGACATCGAGGCATTGATCGGAGTGATACGGCATGCATGGATGATCTAGGACAAGCAATGAGAATCATTTCGACATCTTAAAGGAGTTTGGATCTCAACTTGGTCGGCAAACGTCGCAGTTTCGTATTTTGGACATATCTTCTAGCTCATAAGTCCGATTGATGCAAAGCTGGGGGCTTTAGAAATCTAGGTCAAATCTCTGTAAATTAGACCAGAAGTGCATCGTAAAATGACCAAAACTGCACGGCGCACTTTTGGTCCACGTACAGCAGCACTTTTGGTAATCCGTTAGGTTGAAGAAAGTGCCTCTATAAAAGCCCAATCGGATCTCATTCTCATTCAGACTTCCTTGGATGAAAATTAGAGGAGAGTTCGGGGACTTTGGAGCCACAAGAAGGATTCAAATTCAAGGAGCTCGGATCGGAAGAAATCATCAAGATTGGCAAATCGATTTCCTCGACGGTTCTCAGGGAAATTAGGTTTTTCGGATTTCTTCTTATAAACCTAATTTCAATGTGTTCCTTTGTTGATTTTGATTTTTTCTTCATGATTATGATTAGCTAAACTCCTTGTGCTTAGATTAGATGAACCCTAGGTGGTCTGGTCAGTTTTGGTTTCAGGATTTTAATTTATATTTATGAACTAGGAGTTGTATCTCTGTCTTCCTATCTCTTATAAACCCTGTTGTTTATTTAAAATTCCTAGCGGTGTACTTGGCTTGTTGAATTGTGTTGTATTTGATGAATTCTTTCCACTTTTATGCTCTATTCTCTGTGAGATTAGTTGGTTTTTTGTTACGTCTGGTCTACTAAATCCCTTAGTTAGGTGGCCTGGGTTAAATCAGGGTTTGGCTGGAGTCTTCTAGGGTGGGTTTTACAGCTCTTTGGGCAAGACTTTTGAAATCCATGTACTTCCTGAAAAGTGGTTTCCTCCAGGCTAAGAAAGGGTCTGGATGATGACGTCTGATTCACCATGTTCATCGCCCTCATTTAAGCGACATTTCATACTTAATTGTATAGTTTTGGGTAGAAGTTTGGGGTGTCTTTTGCTCTTGATCTTCCTTAGTAATATATGTTGTAAAGTTTTTGTTCAAAAAAATAAAAACATTTTAGAATAATAATAAAAAGAAGGAGGCAGTCGAAAAAACCAACTCTCGGATAAAAATGGAAAAGGGTAAAAAAAAGACCAAAGAGTCTCAAATAGGTAGAATAACAAGCAGAAAAGCCCAAAGTAGTAGTAGTTTGTTTAAGGGATATGGCCTAGTATAAAACTTTAAATGTGATACAAAATCCTTACATTAGACTCTAATAGGTATAAGTAGTTATACCTCCATATTAAAGTTAGACCTAGTCGTCTGCCATTACGTAGACACCTACATCGAAATTCCTTTCTCCTCATTGCAATAGTTAATAAAAGACCTCTTGAGTAGAGTTTGATGAGTGAAAATAGGTTGATGTGCAAATGTTGGAAGCACGCCTTAGAGTTGATGAATGAGCGCATAAACACCGTCCCTAAACACTTTCACTGAGTTTATATAAGCTGCATTTTTAAGTCGTTCCCTTTAAGAAATGGTCGAGATGGGTGGTATAACATGCATGATGATGTATGGCAAGTTGGAAACTTCTTGTGAGGCCTTTACTTCCTAGATTTGGTTTGTTTAAAGGTTCCCTAGTTAGTTAAGTAATTTATGGGGTACTTTAACGAATATGGAGTTTCTTTCATCTTCTTCATTTAAGCGACAATTGATGCTAAAATATATAGCTTTGGGTAGAAGTTTAGGGTGTTTCTGCATTTTAAGCCTATATCTCGATTTAGTGTCTCGAACTCACTCGAGGTCCATTTGATGTCTTTTTGGAGTGTTTTTTTATTAATTTCAGGTACATGACAGACATCGAGCCATTATTTGGATCAATACAATATTAGCTTAAAACGCATAAAACCATCAAATAGTCCCTGGCCAGATCTGAGACACTAAATCGAGATATTAGCTTAAAATCCATAAAAACATCCTAAACTTCTACCTATAGCAATACAATTATGCATGAAATATTGCTTAAATGAAAGCGGTAACATGACAATTCAAACGTCATCAATGAACGAGCTAGGAGGATTCAAGAAGGCACATAACACAAAGTGTTGAAACTGAGTCAATAATTGTGCCTAAGTCAAATAGCTTCCAGAGAAGGTCTTTGACCATGCAAGACGCAATCTAGGACGTTTTGCTCATCCTAGAGATGTTAAAGATTGCGCCTAACTTGGGTCAAAGATTGCGTGTAACACATGGAAAGTATATGACCTAGTTAAGCGTAATATACGACCAAATCCGGTTGGAAGAAGGATTTTGAATCCTATTCGAATACCGGTTTCCCTTCAGTTTATGACAGACCTTTTTGGACAAAATTTGAGAGAGTTCAAACACTTTTGAGAAAAAAGAAGGCATCGCTTTGAGGAGCTCGAATCGGCGACGACGTATCAAGATTAGGTTTTTGAGATTTCTTCTTGTAAACTTAATTCCAATGGTTTCTCTTGTATATTTTGATTTTTTCTTCATGACTATGAGTAGTTAACCTCCTTTCTTCTTAGATTAGATGAACCCTAGGTAATTCCTTATGAACGAATGATTATTTGACTATTTTGATTTATGGGAGTTGGATGGATTTTAGTATATGATTAATTTTGTTTTCATTCTTATTCTTGGTTGATCAACTTGAATAGGATCTTGTTAGCTTTTCTTTGACTTGAAAGACCTTGTCTATCTTAGAACATCAAAATTCATTAAATAGGTTAGTCGTTTACCCTCAAAAGGTGTCAATTAGATTAGTCTGTCGTGAGTGCAGTTCTCGTTTAATTTATCATCGTACAAGTTTCAGATCTTGGCTAGAGAGAGCGGATTGAGATTCTAGGATTGGTAGTAGGTTAGCAGTCCCAAAAGGACGCGACCTAAGTATAGAAGAATTTTGCCTGTGGATTATTTTGTATCTTATTTTGCATAAATTAAATAGTCGAATATCGTTTGTTTGTCTAGATAGCTTAGGTGGATTTGAAATCTAAGCAGTTTCATCTAAATTGGTTAAATCCTTAATCGTGCAGTCTTGCACACTTTTGCTTTTAATTATCATTGAAATTAATTTTCATTGGTAATTTGATAATCGTCGAACTTACAGCACACAACTTGGTTACTATTGATTAGCACTTCATCACACTTTCAATAACTACTTAGGTAGTTAGGTTATTTTAGAAATCGTCACTATAACGGTATCACTCACCCATCTTGGATTTGGAGCAGCCTTTGCTAAAGAAGACGTGTTCTTGTGTTGGGAGCTTTCAAAGTGGCAGGCAGTGGCAAAACCGTAGACTTAATCATGATTCGTGGAACTTCCCAGTTGGCAAAATGCGTGTGACACCCCGATTTTGGGTTGACTGTCGATTCTAGAGTTGGATTGAGTTATGAAAAGAGGCATTATGGGTGGACAATCACAGGCATGGTAGTGGGTCTGTCACGGGTGTGGTTGCAATGGAAATCACGGTCGCAGTCAGCAGTACGTCACAAGTCTGACCACCAAAACATCATTGTCGTGACCATTAGTAGATCACATGCGTGATCGTGGGTGAACCACGTGCATGGTTGTAAGTTCATCATGGCCATGGTGGACTTAGTATAATGCCATTCCGCGACCTGAGAACTCAAAAACTCAAATTTCAAAACCTAATAGTTTCTTACGAGCGACGTTCTCATCTCAGGAAGAGGAGAAGATCGATCAAGGGGAGAAGGAGGAGATGATTGATTTTTGATCACTGCTAGAGGGTTAGAGAGGCATCTGAAGGAAACCAATCTTCTTATTTCCTCTTAATCCTATAGTTAAGAAAGCCTTCATAGGAATCCAGACAGTTTGGCCAGTTGGGGTTTTCAATCCTTTGATTGATCTCTTCAGGTCATCATGATAGGCGGCTGAGCTTTAGGAAGGTAGATTCAATTTTAGACTCTACAAAAAGCTTCTCATAGGTGGGGGATTAGGATTACTTTCCTCCTTACACGCGTAGAACTGTAATAGGATGATTGAGGAATCCTTTGAAAAGGTTCCTAATGTGATGTAATTAACATGATGTGGAGCGAGGACTCCGAGGCTTTGCAGTACTGTGTGACCTACTGTATAGAGGATGTAACATGATTCGTGCTTGAAGCTCTTAACGGATGAACTATGGCGTGTGATCCATGGTTCATGATAGGACAGGATGGGCCTAGATATATATCATGAATATGCTGCGTTAGTCACCCACCCCTGATTGCATAATCCCATAGGATTTCATATAACACACTCAGGACGTGTCAAGTATGCCTATAGATGCAGCTCACACGAAGATTCAGGGTAGTTTCATGGTCTGGTCCGCCAAGAGGCTAGCCACACAATTTCAGGGGTGGTTGATATTAGGTAGATGCCTACTGGACCATAGGGTCACATTACTCGATGTAGTGACTAGATAGATGTTACACCTCGAACCTGGTGGGAAATATTTTTGCTCCCAAATACCTATTTTATCTCTAAGATCATTCCATTTAGGTATTGGTAGACTACTAACATTAGTATGATTATGAGTATGACTATAATTACTATAATCCTATGATAGACCAATGTGTTATACAATATATTTAGCATGTAGGAATTAATATAGTTTGACCGACTCGTTGATCTTGGTTAGATCGAGTACGACTGATCGGTAGTCGAACTAGAATAAAATTAATGCGAACGGATTTGAGTGACATAACTCATTATGGCTGAATGGATATGCTCTCGGACCTTCAAGTCAGAGGTCTCAAGTTCGAGCCTTAATTCTAATTTTAAATCCTTCCTTTCTCGTCTCGTAAAAACGATGTAGTTTCGATTAAGTGGGGGCGCAACGATGATGTCAGAAAGACCACCAATCAGAAGGGGACATGTAGGACACCAACCGGGATGTAGCAATGACTTGGCACTAGCGCAGCGATGTCGTTAGTCATCCAGCTTCTTCTACGATTCACCTCGACGCGAAATTACAGGCGAGATTTTAGCCCTCCGATCAAGCTCCATCTAGCCGTCCAACTCTATTTAAACTCAATATATTCACCCCTAAGCCCTACCAATTGATTCCGCAGCCATAACAACCTCGTTCTCGCTTGAAATCGCAACCTCCTACAATCTTGGAGCGAACACCGGTGCCCTCTTCACCTCGCCGGTTTCGAAGAGCTAAGGAGGTAAAGTTTGAGATCTTAGCCTTGTTTTGATCTCGTCTAGGATTCCATAGTTGTTCCTCTTGTTGTTAAGCTGGCCTCGTTTAGATTGCGGGTGATCCGACGGACTCTCGACGAACGTTCGACGGTGGCCGATTTCAAACCTTCGGTCGATCGTCCATCTCTTCCTAAGTTAGGTAAGGGATTTTTTTCCCTTTACAGTGGACTTCGTTTCGTCGGAATTGTACCTGAACCCATTCGTGTTTGGATTGATGCTTGAAATCTGACAAACAAGGCTCGACATCGGCGAAGTTGTGAAGCTTTGAGTTGGTGTTTCGTAAAGATTCAGAGCCTCCAAACTACTGGGAAAGCTTCGTATTAAGGTTAGAAACTGATTCATAGCACTTAAATTGATTTTCCGGTATGATTTCATCGCCCTCGTCGGAGTCTGGAATTCGCTCGCTGGAATCTGGGAATTTTCCGGCGAGTCTGATGATGCATGGGTGGAAGATGATGGTTGAACCAAAACGGTCCTGACCCATTTCGGTTAAATCGGTTCGAGTTTGGTGCATAGTTTCAGAATCCGTCCCTGAACTTTAGACGAAATGTCAAGTTAGTCGCTGTAATAGTTAGAAACTCTCTGTCGTCAATTCGTTAGGCCTTCGTAGTCTGGAGCTTTTAGATCTGGATAGTTCCGGCCCAATTGAGTTCCAGCGGATTTACAAATTAGCCCTTTTAGTTACGAATCCTATTATCTGGTTCATTCGACTCTAGAATCGATCTTAATTAGATTGTGAAACCAATAATGTTGTTATTCGAGATTAATAATATGAACATCCTAGTTTCATTAAGATTAGATAATATTTAGAATTATGACTTAATAATAGAAATAGAAATTTCTTAACTTAATTAAGAATTTAGTTTTCCTTCCACATAGAGTAATTGAAAGCTTCTATCATCGTATGGATGATAAAAACCTTATATCGTATTACCCTCCTTAGATGTCATGATCAAGATAGCTCTCCTTAAGTTAGGTTCTTCCTCTTATCTCGAACCAATGTCGAAATGATTCATCTTCCTGTCACTTCACATTTAAAATGAGAAGTGATTTCTTCAAATGGCGCCAAGCATCAACCCATATTCTCTGGCTATTTCAGTTTCTCAACCTAATCTTTATCCTCTTTTTTAGGCTCTTAAAGGCGGTCCAGTTCTAGTACTTATTTCATTTCTTTTCCTCCACCGGACCTTCACCGCTTGATGTCCAGGTGGGTTGGATTAAGGGGGTAAATTCTTGTTGTGTATTTAAATTACGTTATGCAATGATTTATGATTATTGAACTTCCCATGATTCATGATTATCCTAATAATTAAGTAAGATTAAGATTCATATGGTCAAATAATACACCCATCCCTAGCTAGACCATCGCCCCCATTATGATTTACGGGCCGAGTTTTGCCCATTATGATTTACGGGCCAAGATTTGCCCTCTATGATTTATGATATCATCTGATGGATACGTAATCCCATACCTCTATGATTCAAGTGCTAGGGTGGTGGGCTAGTTAGCGGAGTTAGTGGGGCCCCTAGGTAAGAATATTATTAGAAGTACATATGACTTCTATTGAATAGATACTAAGACTCGCGATATACTTAAAGCCTATAAATAATATTCCATGATTATGAATAACTCTTAATTAACTTGTGATAACGAAACCTTAAGATTACGATAATGAACACGCAAGACTGACCCTAAGCCACCCACTAGGTCACGCAAGAGGAGTTAGAGATCAGCCAACCTCAAGAGAGTGCGATCATTGCTCATCATGTCGCAGGACTCAGAGTGAGTGACGAGCTTAGGAGGTCGACTATTTGCAGTTTATGGAGTTAGACTTGAGACTATTTCTTTCAGACTTTTATTATTGGATTTTATTGTTGGGCACCCACTTGTTAGGGCTTTATTTTCATCTTTGACTATTATGAGTTTCATTAGCGATTTTGGATTGATTCTATCAATTTTGTTTTGGAGCCATTTAATAGTCCCGGACATTTTGGTCATTTAATAAATGCTAGAAGTTTAGGGCTTAACAATAGACTTTTATGCTCTATCCATGGTTTCATTCTCAATTCTATGCGAGTCTAGATAGCCACCCAGTTCTTATCACTGATACCCGTCCCTATCTTCTATATATGCACAATTATGGAACAGTAGGAGCCAATGCCACCAAAGAGAGCAACATGAGCTGCCCTGGCACCTCGACCAAGTAGTTCAGAGAGTCACTAAGAGAGGTACTGTGGAGGGCCATTCTACCCCTTTTTTTTTAGGATTTCAGGTTGTTTCAGCTGTTTTTCATGATGGATCATTCCCCTTACTTCGGGATGTCTTTGCTATGATTTATGTTGGATGATTAAGAGATGTGTGTTGAGCCTTTGATGCTCTGTTTTTGCGCTATCGATTCATTATATTTTATGAGGATTTTTCATGTGAGTTGGTTTTAGTAACCCGAATGTGATAAATTATATGTGATGTTCCGAGTGGAACCTATGAGTTGTATGCATGGATCGAACCGGGTGGTTTGACCTGGTCTTCTAGGGGCAGGTTTCACATTGCGTATCTGGAGAACAACAAGCCCTTTCAAAATAGTTGCAAACTTGATGAACGAGGATACGCGACAGTGGAACCTCCAAACTATTAGCTACAGACTATGGCTCCCCTCCCTCGTCAAGGCTATCTATATGGTCCCAATAGGCACACGCCTCATGTAAGCCAACTGGAAGTGAAAATACATCTGTTGAGCTTTCTCAGTACGAACTGCTTACCATAATCTAACGGATCGCTACTCTCACCAAGGCTTCTACTGGGCAATCCCACAACCAACAACTGGAAGCATCTCTGGAAACTAAAGCTCCCGCCATATCATCTTCTACCTTTGAAGATGCAGCTCGAATGGCCTCACGACACAATGAAATCTTTTCCGGCGGAAGTGTGCACCCAGCGTTATTTGCTTAGTGTGTCAAAGAGAAGACAAGACAATGGATCACTGTTTATTCGAATACCCATCACACCTCGAATGTTTGGACTAACATCTCTCAGGGAGTCCAAATATGGACCTTGAGCATTTCCTCCCTTAGCTAATTAGCCTCCCCGGGGAACACATATGCTTTTCTATCCATAAAGTAGTGTCAACCTGTTGGGAAATGTGGAAAGCCCGAAACGAGTACAATTTCAAGAAGTCAACTTCACATCTCACCACAACCATACAGGCTATTAATCGTGACTACGAGAAATAGTCCCTCGTCCCACCCCTGGGATCCCTCTCTATATCCCACCTGGTTCCCCCAACCTAGACCCGCTCCAATACTAATCCCCCAGCAAGTACTACCGATTCGATAATACCTTGTGATGCGTCGTTTATCGGGGACTCCTAAAACGAGACTTACGGAATGATCATTACCAGTTCCGAAGACAAGTTATGGACGAGAGAGCTGAAACTTTCTTTTGCTCCTCTCCAATTCTTTCAGAAAGCATATGCTATCTTGGAAGCCTCAAAGTAGCCCATCTCTGCCCTTATTGCTACAGTGCCATTTTTCAGATTGGCAACCATTCATCAACATACTTCATCATCAAGAAATCGATTGACCATAACAATGCTACACAATTTTAGAGAAAATCAAGGCCAATTTACTAGCGGCTCCCAATGTTTTTCTTCATTTCACATTCCGTCAGGCAAATACAATAACCGACAGGAGGTTGAATATCGAACCTTTAACAACATGAAATGCAGAATCTTTGTAAAAAAAGGAGGAGAAAGAATGAGCTACTGATACTGAATTGGTGAAGACTGACTGTCTTTCTTTCTGTATTGATATACTTGCTTGGTTCTTCCGTGGTAGATCATTATTCATTACTTCTATATAACCCATTTTTTATCTTATATCAGACTGCTAATTGCAGTGTTTTGAAGAAAGCTATCAAGTGTTCTTTCTCTGAAAATCCGAGGGTGGGTCGGAGAGAGGGTGGTGGAAATTGTATTTCATCATTGGAGAAGGGAGATTGCATATTTTGGCGACTGTGTGGTCTTAATTTAGGATAAAACAAAATGATGAGGTGAATGAAGGATGAGAAGGAGTGAAGGACTGGTACTGAATAAAACACTGATGATTGACTGTCTTTTTTCTTTCTTTTGACCGAAAAATAAATATTCAAAGAAGAAGAAGAAGAAAACAAAGGAGAGATGGGGCCGAAGGGGAGGCATTTGTGTAAAAAGCACCCAAGGCTACAGTTGAAAGTTGGAAAACAGTGAAGTTAGCAAAAGGAAGAAGGAAAAAAAAAGGGTTTTTTTTGCGTCTTCTCTCCTTCTGGACTGCTTTGGTTTCTCTCTTCATCTTCATCATCTTCTTCTTCTTCTACTCAGTTACTGTGTTCGTCGATGAAAGAGAATCTGACCTATTTTGTGCCATCCATCTATCCGTCCTTTTCTCCTTTGCTGCTTTCCCACACGTTTCTTGTCTCTTAGATGTGACTGACTCACGCCTCCAATTTCCTCATAACTGCACTCAATCTATCTATCTACTGCTGCTTCTTCGGTTCTTCCTCCAACATTTCTTCATAGACTTATTAAGTTAAAATGGCGATGAATCGACGGAGAAAAGACGCAACCCTTTTGGGGCTGGATGTTGGTGGGCAAGTCTTAGATCTCGAAACCGCTGTAAAACACGGCATTCTGGGCGGCGGCGGTGGTGAAAGTGGAGGAGGGTTCATTACTTGCGCCTCGTCGGATAAATTAGATCTGAAGAAAATGATTGAGGAGCTTGAATCAGTTCAAGTGCCTTCCGTATTCATCTGCCCAATCTCGCTGGAACCCATGCGAGACCCAGTGACCCTCTGCACTGGACAGACATACGAGAGATCCAACATCATGAAATGGTTCTCAATGGGACACTACACTTGCCCCACCACCATGCAAGAGCTATGGGACCATGACCTCACTCCCAACGCCACTCTCCAGCACCTCATCCACACCTGGTTCTCCCAGAAGTACTCTTCATTGAAGAAACGCTCCCAAGATGTCCATGGCAGAGCTATCCAAGTCCTCAACACTCTCAACAAGTCCAAAGGTCAGTCACGAATTCAGGCTCTTAAGGAGCTTCGACAACTTGTCTCTGCAAGTGCAAATTCCTCCTTCACCGCCAAGAAGGCCCTTGTCGACAATGGAGGCGTCTCAACTCTCTCCTCTCTATTGGGTCCTTTCACTACCCACGCAGTTGGCTCGGAGGTAATTGGGATTCTGGTTACTTTAGATCTTGATTTCTCCTCCAAGTCCAATTTGACTCAGCCTGCCAAGATTTCTTTGATGGTCGATATGTTGAATGAAGGGTCTATTGATACCAGAATCAACTCTACCAGACTCATCCAAATGCTTATGGAAGGCAAAGATTTCGGGTCAGACAACGTTTCAAGTTGGAGTCTTTTGGTTGGATTGTTGAAGCTAGTCAAGAATGATAGGCACCCAAATGGGGTTTTGGCTGGACTCACATTGTTGAATGCCATTTGCTCTCATGAATCCTTGAGAACCTCCATTGTCAGCGTAGGGGCAGTTTCCCAATTGGTTGAGCTATTGCCTGGATTCAAAACTGATTCTATAGAATTGGCGCTTCACATCCTCGAGGTTCTTTCTACTATTCCGGAGGGGAGATTGGCACTTAAGGACTGTGCTAAAACAATCCCGAATATGGTGAAATTGTTGATGAAAGTTTCAGAAACCTGTACTCAATTGGCCCTCTCGATATTGTGGGCAGTTTGCAACCTTGCCCCTGAGGAATGCGGTGCTCTTGCAGTGGATGCCGGATTGGCCGCCAAGCTACTTCTGGTGATACAGAGCTGTTATAATCCTGTATTGAAGCAGAGATCAGCTGAGCTTCTTAAACTCTGTAGCTCCAATTATACTGCCACGAATTTTATTTCCAAGTGTAAGCTCACCACAACGATACAATGATGGTTGGTTGGTAGGATGGAAGAAATGAACAAGGTACTCTTATTGTTTGTGGAACTCACAACACAACCCCTGTAAGTAAATGTTAAGACAATAATCCAATGATTTTTTGTCTAGCAAATTCGAATTTTGAATACTTGGTTGGTACCAGAAAGTTTTGAATGGAGTAACTCAGGAGCAGTTATTTATCGACCTAGTATTGGTACTAGAGAGAGGGGGGGGGGGGGGGGGTATTGGGGGAGATCTCTTGTTTCATAGTTGAGGGCAACTGGGCTTTGATTGAATATGAACTCTGATCAGGATCTTTTGTGAAAGAAGAAAAGAAGAGTATGCTCCTTGAGAAAATGAAATTGATTGCCAGCAGAAGAAGGCAGTGCAGTTTCCTACATTGCCGGGATTCGAAAGCGAGATTATACTGAAGCTAGTTCTGATGATTAAGAGTTGTTATAATCCAGTCCTGGTTGAAACAACTGAACAGGTGCAGTAATATACAGCAGGGGTTGTGGAGTGATCTCAATCTAATTTCCAAGTATAGTGGTCGTGAAAACGACACAAATGATGGTTGAAAGATAAGAGGAAAATGAAGAAAGGGTACCTGCTTTTGTATCACTCCTAAAAATCGAACCCATGATTTTGTCTGACAGATGGATGATGTGGGTAGGGGGGTTGGATTTGTGAACACTCGGTACTTGAACCAGGTCGACGCCAAAAGCTTTGACCAGTCAGATATGAAAGCAAGCCATTGATCAACTATCACTTATGATGATGCAAGCTCAGCTGAGTATGCTGGTCTGTGTGGTTGGTAAGGAGGGAGGGGAATCTTCCATTTTTTTCACCCTTTTTATGAACATAGATTAATCCTCAAGTTTTGAATATATAAGGAGGGTGTTTAAGGGAAGATGGCTATTATTCTTATTTTTCGTCTTCTCTTTGATTCAATTTACAGATCCATGGAGCAATATGCAGAACTAATGATTCTTTGAACAACACACAGTACTTAATTTGAGATTAAACAACGTCTCAATCTAGGTACATTTATTTAGAATAAAAAAGAAATGGGTACGGAAAAAAAGAAGCTTGGCTAATGGCTCCTCACGTGGTCCGTTTACAGCAGTTTGTCCAGTAATTAAGAATACAAAAAAAATAACCGTAAAAAAAAGAAAAGAAATTAGAATCAAACAGGATAATGAATTTGTGACAGTGAGTTAGTTGGATTTAGATGTGTAAAAATGTGGATTTATTATATTAGTTAATGACAAAAGGGAAGAAAACATGAGAGGAGACAGAGGATGATGGCACATTAGCTACTCAAAGGAAAGGATATTAATTAATAATCATAACTCCATCCATCCACAAATTGCTTGCTTCATTTCTTTACCAATTCAAAAAACAAAAAGTAGCCGATTGACCAAACTTGTTGAATGATGAAAATGTAGTATTGTGCCATGCCCCACGTGTAGAGGAAGTTGGGAGCCCTAAAAACGAAAAAGGCAGGCAACGTAACCAAAGTGGTCAAAGCAAAGACCAGAAAGACTGAAAAAGAAAATACAATATTCGATGGATAGGGGTTAGGTGGCACTTTATCATTCGCAATACACAGCTGAGCTGACCCACTCTGAATGTGGACCTGCTGTCCCCGCATCGCTGTCATCCCACACGCTCGCCCACGAGACTTGCAGTTTACTAAATTAATTAATTTCTAATCCCCACCCCTATTTTAGTTAAATTAATAATGCTTCACCATCAGTACTCTACTCAAGTTGCAAAATATTTTAATGGAATAGAAAATGATAATCAGTAATGTTTCAAGTTCCGAAACTCTGGACCTTGATGCCATGCCACCAAACATAAGTGCTACGACCCAAACTTGACTCCCTATTTAACCTACAACTTCTTTAATTTTCGAAATGCTTCTCTTAATTAATTACCATGAAGAATTACTCTTTGACCATCATCGTACCGATAATGATTGAGAAGGAAGACGAAGAACAATCACACAAGACAAAGTTTATGTGGTATCCCTGACGAGATCGTCGAGACTAGACCACGGCACTACGACAGAGATATCTTATTAAGAGAGAGAGCGTCACGAATGCAGTCGATATAATCCAATCACCCTAATAGGGTACTGACCGAACTACTTATAGGCATAGAACCGAACTAACAACAAAATAATATACCTACTCGGTTTGGGCTTTATGGGCCATACGACCATATACGCTAACCACCCCCCTCTCAAATTGATGGTCATCTCGAAACATCTATTTTCTTGCGAGAAACCATTAACGACTAGTAATTACATACTTGATGACTAGGTCCGCCACTTGATCATCCGTGTGAATATAGAAAATTCGAACCCTCTCATCCGCAATAAGCTCCCCCAATAAAATGAACATGTGTCTCGAAGTGTTTCGTCTGATCGTGAAACACCGGGTTCGTCGCAATAGTAATTGCACTAGTTTTATCAGCAAACAGGGAGGCAGGACGCGTCAGTACGCCAGCAAGCTCATGTACTATACGAGTAAGCCATCGTATTTCCTAGCAAACATCATAAATGGAACGATATTCAGCCTCCGTCCAGGAGTTGGACACCCGATCTTGTTTCTTGCACCGCCAAGCAACACAAGAATCATCAAGCATAACACACCACCCAGAAGTCGAGCGTCAAGTATCCAAATAACCAACGTGATCTGAATCTGCATAAGCTGTCACATCACAAATCCCAGTAGCAGGAAGGAAAATACCAATCCGTGGAGTGCTAGAGAGGTAGCAAAGAACTCATTGGATCGCAGCAAGATGGAAAGATCGAGGAGAGGCCATAAATTGGCTAACCTCCCGAATTGCATATGAGATATCGGGACGAGTAGAAGTGAGATAAAGAAGTATAAGGGAATACCAAGATCCTTCAAATGAAAATGAGACTGTAACTGTAATAATCAAATTCCATCCGGGTGGTAGAACTTGTGGTGATACTGTCCTACCAAACAACACCTAGCAGCTCTAACAAGAAAATTTAGTACCAAGCCGATCATGCTTTTCTTTTTACACCGCTAGTTGGTAAAATCGGTTAAAATACATGTTATGCAAGCATTCGTAGTTTGGTAATATGTGCTTTTAACGAGTTACTTCAAATTACCTCAATATGAAATGTTGGAATCAAACCAGGCCCATAGTCTTATTATCTCAAAATTAAAACTCGTCATGTTAATTATTGGGCTCAGGACCCATTTGTTGTCTACCAAGCGTATTTGTTTACAGGTTGGGCCCAAACAAATCAGGCCCATCAGCTTGCCCCTTGGTGGAGGAGCAGCCATTTTCTTTCCTTCCCGAAGAGGTAATTGTTGTCACCTCCTTTATAATGTGTCTGACAGAATTGAAAATATATTGGAGGATGAGGGTGGCAATAGCCATCATTATTGCTATAAATGTCCAGGTCTGGACCACAAGCAGCAGAGAGAAAAACACCTAAAAGAATACTAGCATAAAATAATTTTTAAAAATATAAAAAAACTAACATCCCCCCAATTCCCAACAACAAAAACAACCTCCTCAATCCCACTAAATCTCAAAATAATCCGAATAACAAAAAAAAAATACAAAACCATCACTAAAAGAGGGTACTCCTAGCCGAAACTTTGAGAACTTAAAGCTTTCGAATTTCCAAGTTTCTGGAGCAAAAAGCCAATGGCTCATCCACATGGCCAAATAAGAACAAAAATCAATTTCTTTTTGAAGGTCAGTATTTCCAAAGAAACATCTTCCTTATTTTCCATTATTCACATATTATTCATATCTTTTACTCTTATATATATTGATATGTTTATTAGTATTGTATGCTATAACGCCTATCAAATGATGGGCATTTTTCAATTTAAGAAAAAAGTTGTATATGGTCCATTAGAGTTAACATGAAGTTACGTGTTTACTTTAGTTTAGTTCAACAGCTGAAAATTTGGTATGTTCGTCATTCTCCATCCCCTTGCAGCAATAAAATGCTGTAAATCGCCAATTAATTACCCCTACTTGTTTAAAATTAAAAATCAATTCCTAATTGAGAGTTTAATTAAAATATTTAACAAGCAAATGTAGGAAATCGTGTGTGGGAATTTGGGAGGTTGGTTTGATTTTATTTAACGAGAATTAATTAGTCTAATTGAAAATCTTCAACAAATTAATAAAAGGGAAGGAGAAGAAAATGTGTGCTGAAGTTTTCATATTAGGAAATAGAATCAACTGGAAATCATTTAAATTAGCTTCACCAATTGCTCAACAAATTATTTGAATGAAAACACGTAGGGACGGTGGTAATTGGGAGATAATTGGGTTGGGGAAACTCCCTCTTTTATTATTTTAATTTGCTAAAAAAAGGGAGTTCGAATTATTGTTAGGGGGGGCCTCCTAATTTATGTCTCGTGAAAATTCCTAAAGCATCGATTGTTAAAATCTTACTAATAAAATCACAATCATGGTTTGAAATACTCGTAACAAATTCACCAATCAAATTAACTATTGAAAACCAATTAAATTATACCGTATAATCGGTAAACCAAAAAATATCATAATAACGTTACAAGTATTTTGGTACCTAGAGCAAGAGTTCGAGGTCCCAATATATATATATAATAATAATAATAATAAATTAGTCAAATTCTCCCAACACTATACTAATAGTATAATTATGAATCAATAGATTCATGAAATGAACTGATTCACTCGAACATGTATTCTTTTTTTCCTCAATAATACATTCTCAAATTAGTACCGACGGTTTCAGAATACCGAGACGATGAGACACTCTTTACTAAGAAAATCATATCATCGAAACGATCAATAAACGCTTTTGAAAATAATAAAAACGAGCGGTAGCATAGATTTTTACAATAATAAAAATCACGTGAAATCCTCAACAACTTATTGCTCGAACTACGCGGACTTTGATCCCCAAAAATTGGGTACTTAGGCAGGCGAGAAATGTTTGAGTCCACCTTAAAAATAAATATTACTATCAAAAAATATTCGCTCTGGTAACGTATTTTTTGGGCCGTCAAGAGACTCGAATCCAACTTTAAAATAATTTATCATTTTCTTTCCAACTTTAAAATAATTTATCATTCTCTTGCCAACTTTAAAACAATTTATCTTTTTTATTTCCAACTTTAAACCAATTATCAATTTTCTTTTCAACTTTAAAATAAATCATCGATTTCCCTTTTTAAAACTGTTTTACAAAAAACTAACGAAACTTGCAGTTTTAGTCTTTGCAAGGTGAGGACGGTGGAATCACCCGATTAAAAATTAAGCGCACTTAATAAAACACACATCAAACTTATCGGTTTTCGTAGTACCGGTTTACCATGAGTTGTGGGTGTGCTAATCCTTAGCCAGATCTGTGAACCGAGACCATGCCTGGTTTAAGTTTCAAAGTCTGAACCGTGCTCCAAGTGTCCAATCCACTTTTAAGCGATTGGTCGCGAATCCAAACCTTCAAATTACTGGCAAGAGCTACGGTACGTCATGACGCGAGCGGGCGGACAGAAACGTTCACCACTATACCAATTGTTTAGTTTCATAAATTCCCATCGAATCATCAACCGTAAGGATCATATCGTCAACATAGATCAGCAAGAAAGTAATACCATGGGATGAGTGTTGATAAAAAAGCAAAGTATCAAAGCTATGATGAAACCATTATTAAAAAGAGTCATAGAAAATTATTCAAACCACGCACGAGGTGCCTGCTTCAACTCATAAAGCGACCGTCGAGGATGACAAACCACATCCTTGGATATTTTTATCAAACCTAGGAGGCCACTCCATATAAACGGTTTCCTTGAGATCATCATCATGAAAAAAAGCATTTTTAATATCAAGTTGATAAAGAGGCCAATTCTTTTGACAGGCGAAATCAAGCAAAGTTTGAACTATTTGTATTTTAGCAACAAGTGCAAAAGTCTCGTCGCAATCATGTCCATACTCCTGTTGTACCCTTTAGCCACCACACGAGCTATATATCAATCAATATTACCATCTAGATGATATTTAATGGTGTAAACCCATCAACCCCAAAGGACGAAAGTAAGTGGTGGATGCGGGAGCACATCCCACATATGAGATGCATCAAGAGCATCAGACTCATTATCCATAGCAGTGGCCCATCGAGGGTCACGAGCCGCAATGCGATACGATGCCGGAATCGAAGGAGAGTCGGGCGAGATCGTACCCGGAATAGCAACATAACAAACAAATTCCTGTAAATGAGTCGAGAGCTGTCAGCGAGTTGATCTAGTTGGTCGAGGTGGGGGAGATGCAGTCGAGCTATGAGGTCCATCATGTAGAGGAGAAGGAGGCCCATGCAAGTCATGCACGTCTGCATGAGGTGCATGCGCATGGAAGTGATTTACGTCCGTATAAGCCATATCCTCATGCAACAAGTCCTCAGGAACCATATCATTGTCATCATAAAAACTCGGTAAGGAAATAGATTCTGAAGAAGATGCAATCGGGGTCATGGTAGAGGGGACGAAAAAGGAACATGCTCCACAAACATGATGTGATACGCAATACGTACACGGTGTTGACCATGATGACTATACCCAATAAAAGCACACAGAGCCGTGCAAGACTGAAACTTGGTATGCTTATGAGGAGGAAGAAGCACAAGCAAAGTCAACCGAAAACCTGAAGAAGTGAATAATTAGATGGACGTGAGAACAAGACTTCTTACAAAGTTTGGTTGTCCAAAATAGACGAGACCTGTCGGTTGATGAGATAAACTACCGCGTGTACTGTTTCAACCCAAATTAATCACATCACGATGTTTGGTTGTCCAAAAGCACCCCTGATTCGAGTTAAGAGCTCGAGCAAGATCAAGCACATCACGATGGTTTCATTCCACTAAACCATTTTGTTCAAACACATGGCACAAGATTGTTGGTACAAAATACCATTGGATTTACAAAAATCCAGAGGAGCAATTGATGAGGATTCACCACCTTGATCAGAGCGAATAACCTTAACCGTCATCCCAAACTGAGTTTGAACCATGCAAATAAACTCAATAACATCCTGTACCAAATCTGACTTAAAGGTGAAGGAAGTAAATTCAGGCATATCGAGTATTGTGATCAATGAATAATGCAAAATATTAAAAATCAATACGAGAATTAACAGGGGCCGGTCCCCGTAAATTAGTGTGCACAAAATCAAAGGATCATTAATAGTAGTCATACTCGATTTAAAAGGTCTTTTTATTGTATTGGCAAAAATATACTGCTCGCAGGTTGGGAGAGGAGACAAAATCAAGGGTAATCGATCGGGCAATAAATTTGTTTTAAACATGAAATTGAGACGAGCAGCATGCAGATGTCCCAATCGAGAATGATTAACAAAGAACTAAAAATGATTAAAAATGTAAAAGATGAATTTAAAGTGTTTGGATGACCAGCCATATTTGATTTGTAATTACATCGTGTTTTTCTCATAGTTGAGTTTTGCTAATGCTAAGTTCGGTACGTGTTAAGTTGTCGACAGGTGCATCTTTAGTGTTAAATTATTCATACTTACCAAACAATTTTTCTGCTTACGCATTAATCATTATGAAATTACGGATTTCATTATCAGTATTATGAGAACAAAAATATTAGATCATACCCTAAAATGATCTTTCAAAATAATGGGTATTCCACCAAACAAACTTTGTGAGTATACTTGAGTGTAAAGGATGAACTCATATCCAAGATACAGATTGAATCTGAGTAAGCTTGATTTCTTGTGTGATACTTTCCAATGTATTCACTCACACTCTCACAAGAATAACAAACAATAAAGGAACACAAGAGATGATACACTAATTTTTAATGGGGTTTGCGGATTTCACTAGTCCTCATCCCATGGGTTAGGTTGAGAGGATTTATCAATTTGTTTATTTATTCAAATAAGATTCAAGAGTTACAATCTATAAAGAATCATGTTGACGAATTCAAAACTTAAAACTAGTTTATTCACTTAAGCTACAACACATGCAACTTTCTCAACAAGGCTACATTATTAGTTCACTCTAAATAGATTCCACAACTTCAACCAAGATTTCCTTATCTCACTTGCAGTTGAAACTTTTTTACCAACTAGCCGTCGTGATTCATGATCTGTATTTTGTAAGAAATAACACTTTTGTGTTTACTAATATCGAAAAGTCGCTATAAATTACATTATTTGAGGGTTAGTTTAATACTTTTCGGCCTTACATGTAGACTACATTTTCCGATTAAATAACTAAAATTCTGCAGATAAATGATTTGTCATCGATTTTAATTTGTCAGGGTGAAAATATTTCTCCCAAAAAAATGTCATGTTTTTCATTAATTGTTTTCAGCGGATTTGGAGTAAGTGAAACAAAAAATGAGGTAATAAGTGAAGAGAGCGAAAGAAAGAGGAGGGAGAGAGATGATAAAATCCGACGACAATTAAATTTTCCGTCACTTCAGACAAGGGGAAATGAAAACCCTCATATGGCAGATTTGAGGCCTATGGATATTCACATTTTGGTGGTTTTGAGGCGCGTTTTTTAATCAGAAAACACTGATTCAGTTTTTGTCGGCCGAGTTTCGCAAAATCAAGTCTATTTGACAGTGCAAAAAATAGAGTCGTATTCGTTCAAATCTTACTTTGTGAGAAGTAATACTTCTATTATGCCAAGCATGTTTAACGACCACATGAAAACCCTCTTCCTTAACCCAAAAATTTAAGAACTTGAAGGATTTTCAAATGCATTTTTTGTTGAGTTTCAGTGTCAAGTTAGATACCTCAATAGGAGGACACTTAGATACCTCAATAGGAACCACTATGTTGTCATTAAAATCATTAAACCAAACAGTGTTAGTAAAACAATGATTCATGCGTTTTGCCATAAGGTCATCACATATATTGTTTATTGTGTCAGGTGTATTCTGGACCAACGTAAGCTCATTACTATCAATCCGATTACCAAAATCTATCATAGCCTAAGTAATGCCATATGATTTGAAGCTTCGTTATGAGATACGATAGCATTGAAATCACCAAAGGATTCCAATTGGAGTGTTAACTTTCAGTTTACCCTCAAATTTCTTGTACATAGATCATGCTCCCCTGCTCGTTTGCACCATAAACAACACATAGATAAAATGAATTTACTTCCCATGATCAACAAAATATATATTCAGCATCAAATTGCACAACTCTCAGATTTGTAAAGGAACTCCATGAACCAAAAGATTCAACTAGTATTTTGTGAGATTTTCTATGAGTTACTCGAGTTTCTAGTATGCCTACAATATCATTATAATACTTATTTCAGTAAGATAATAAGTAATTACGTTTTGAAGGGCAATCGAAAGTTGAAACCCTTTTGGTTTCAATCTAGAATCTTCATCGATGTTTATCTCGTCTCTTTTGACCTCTGCTTCGATGTCGGGTCATTTTAGCAAGAATTTTAGCTACAATATCAGGATCGGGTTCAACTACAATTTCTTCATCCATAGACTCCTCTTTGATCGGGAGACACTCTTTCTCCATTTCTGTTTATTGATGTCAAATTCTCTATCTTTCTTGATTGTGAAACAGTTCGAGAACGAAGCTATTAATGGTATTAAGCTTAAGAGCGAATCTGGAGTCTGTCCCTCCATTCTAAGATCTGCTTTTTCCTCTAGAGATGCATTAAAGATGCTCTAGCCGTCAAAGAAAGTTTGGCCAAATGTTAGTGCTCTCCAACCTCTTTATGCCCAGTTCGTCTGTTGGAGGATGAAAATCAGGCTCACTACCTTTTCACTTGTGGCCATGCTCAACAAACTTGGGGCAGTTCCTTCCTCGTACCCCTCTCGTCTCGAACTCGTTCTCTTTTGAAGGATGGATCTGGTTCCTCAATCTTTTTGCACACGAGTACAAATCTCTAAACTTGGGACCTTCTGTTGGAACATCTAGAAAGCTAGGAATGTATTCATCTTTCGTGATACCAAACTAATTCACTACTCCATGATGGCCGATGCGGAAAGAGATCACTACAAGGATACAGTTTCTATAGGCGAAATTTTAACAGGGGTTTGAAAACCTCTGTTAATCGGTAGTCGATTGACAGCGGAACTAAACCGCTGCTAAATCTTTAGCGTTTAATAGGGGTGTTACAAACCGCTGTTAAACTATGCCAACACGGTATGTTTCGTTTAGTTGGTCAATTAACTTCGGTTTCTCCTAGAACAGCAGAGAAGAAACACCAGCAATAGCAGCCACTGCATAGAGACCTCCACCTCAAGCTTTGCCGCCGCCGTCCTTCGTCGTCGGCGACCACAGTCGAGTGACACTCTTACTTTTTTATTGTCTATATTTGAGATGTATATTCTCAAATTAGGGTTCGAGTCCTTGTTTTCATTGATTCACAGTTGCTTAAAGAAGATTACACCCCACATCCTACACTTGTATGCTTGTTCAATTGGTAAGTATGTCCATTCAACCCTAAAGTTATCAAATTAGGGGAATTTGTAATGTTAGGATTTTGATCCTAATTTGTTGAAATTGATTGATGGACGATTAATGTACAATTTTTCAAAGATTTGATCTCAGTTTAAATTTGAGAAATTATGCTTTTTAATTTTAGCATATAAATAAATACCAACTTATATTAGATGTGAAACCCCGCCCTAGGAGTCCCGGTCAAACTATTAGTTCAAGTAAAAAGTCCTACTCGGGTTTCAACCTGAACCATACTCAATACTCGACTACTAATAAACACGAGAAAAGCAATAAAATTGAACTCAAATACTTAAATAAACTGACCAACTAGGATCCCGGATCCAAAACATAACAAGTCAAAAGGAGATACAAGTCCAATACTGAAAATACATCAAACATATATCATCTGATATCAAAACTCAGCTCTCTCTTCACCACCAGCTCTAGTACATGTGACTGAACACACATATACACCAGGGAAAGAAATATCTGACGAGGTCAGTGATAAGCACTAAGTGACTAACTAAATGTCGCGTACAACTAAGACTGAAGCTGAGGATGGAACAAGAAAGTCATCCTAGTCATTACTCTAATAAAGTGACCCTGACATTCTGTAGGCATCAACCTAGCATCAACCATCCATAGCTGAGAGTGGACGGCCTCATGGTGGATCAGACCATGAAACCACCCGGAATCCCGTGTGAGCAGCATTTGTAGGCATACTCAACACGTCCACCCTGAGCTCATTATAACCCGCGGGATTGCACAATCCATGTGTTGGAGACCAACACATAATCAGGAGCTATCTAACTAAGCCTAATCTTACCCTAACCGGCATTGGGAATAACACGACATAGTTCAATCGCCAAGAGCTTATGCTCGAAAATATGATAGCTGTCTGTATGGTAGATCACACACTATTGTACAGTCCTAAGAGTCCAGCTCTGAATCACAACACATGTACAGGAGATCACACGCTACTGTACAATCCTGAGAGTCCTGCTTTATAGCACACTGAAAGTCCAATCATTGGATTCATGACAACCTATTACAATTCAACGCTTAAAGTAAAAAAGTAATCTTAAGCCCCACCTCTTATGAAGAGATGAAATCCCTAATTCTGAATTGATATGACTCCTCACGCTGTCACAAATCCGTAGCTTCTGATCATGCACCATTTGGAGTTTAAACGATCGAGTTATGCTCCATTTATTTTTTTTCAATAATTTGAAACTTACAGGGGCAGAATCGTCCTTTGACTGTCCAGCTCGGCAAATTACAGATTTAGTCCCTGAGCATTAATTGACAGCAGATCTGTCACTCAGTTTCCAGAATCTACAATTCAGTCTCAAACTGTACAGAAGTTAAAGACGATCACTTATCTTTTCCAGACTTTGCAGTTCAGTCCATCGCCTTCTTCGGTGAGCTCCTCACCGTCGGCGAACAGATCCTAGACTCTGGTGACTCTTCAGCTAGCCTGCATCGATCCTTGATGTCCAGAACGATAAAAAACCATCAACACAGGAGGAAAACCCCAAAACCCAATTCACAAACCGAAACTTTCTAAAGCCTATATGAAATTCATAATTACCTCTGATCAATCTAAGGGAAACGATCCAGACATCGTCCTTATCGACCTCTGAAATCTTAAGGCGATCGGAGCTTGGTTGCACCTTCAAATTTGAAATTTTTCTTCTTCAAATAGCATTCGTCGATGATAAAAAAATTTAATTTGGAAACTTTTAATTATTCTACCATCCAAATAATCCTAAAGTCTTGTATATTGAACACACCACGGCCATAACAAGAAGCGGACCACACCTGTTGCCTTACTAACACCAAGACCGTGATGTTAAGCTTACCACGCCCATTGTCATCATTCTACCACTGCCGTTGTCACCATCTTATCCTTTACATAACCAAAACGTCCAGGACAATTTCATTCCATTAACACAAACCCCAATTCCACTAAACTTGGCAGTAAACGCCAAAACTCACCTTAAGAATCCAACCATTCAACTTTATTGCATGAAACATGCATAATCATGCAGAGTAACATTACTTTGCATGTCAGTTGGACCTTGAACCATTTAAATCGAAATGAGAAGTTTCCATCCGAACTCAAAAAGTTAATATGTGAATAACGGATAAGAATTACTACATGACAAAATAATCTTTTCTAAGTTAGTCATTCCTAATGAGATTGTACCACATGAAGTACATGTACTATATAAGTGACGAGGTAATGGACATGATACTTAAATTGTTGAGAGAAGTATTTAACTTTGCTAAACTTCCTAAATCAGAATATAAAGCAATAAAAATTATCAAATAGCAGGGCATGAAATACACTAAGATTGATGCATGTCCTAAGGAAAATAGCCATAAGCAATATTTACATTGGCCAAGCAAGAGATTGACATAATGTTACAGACATTGAAAGCCGTGTCGGTTCCAGATGGATATTCTAGTAATATATCTAGATGTATGGATTTGACTCAACGTAAGATGTTGGGTCTGAAAAGTCATGATTCGCACATCCTATTGCATGAGTTGCTGCCGATATGCATTAGGAATGTGCTTCCCAAACAAGTTGCATCTATGTTGGTTCAGTTCTCATCATGTATGAAGGGATTTTCGGCTATAGTTGTGAACAAGAAAGAACTAGACACGTTACAACAAAGGTTAGTACTTGATGTTTGTCATATGGAGATGATCTTCCCGTCATCATTCTTCACTACCATGGTGCATTTAGTACTTCATTTGATTAAAAAAGTAAGACTTGGGGGCCCTGTACAATACCGTTGGATGTACCTTATTAAAAGGTTCTTGGGGAAGTGAAAATGGTTTATTGGGAATAGGGCACACCCTGAAGGTTTGATTGCAGAATGTTGGATTGTGGATGAGTTGTTCACGTTCAATTCCTTGTACGAAAAAGAAACGGTTGAAACTTGATTTAATCGTGATAGTCGAATTAACGATTCAGTTGCATACCCTAATGGACCTTCCGGTTTTTTTCCATCCATTGGCAAACCAGTTGGTGGCGTGACACGTTTCAAGCTTATTGAGTTAGAGCGCCGCACTAGAACCATTTATCGAGTAAGTTAGCTACTCAATAATTTTTACTCAAGTTTAACTGCTCTTTCTATGACAACTAGAGTGTGCAGACTTTAGATCAAGAGAAAGACTAATACCACCTTTGATAAAGTGAAAATTGACATTTTTTAAATGGGATAATATTTGACGTGTATGTTGGGAATGACTAAAAATTGAGGTTTCATCATGTTAAGCCCTTCAAATAATAGGCAAATGATGTTAAAAATATTTATTAACACACTACGACCTAGAGGTACTAGGCGAATAATTCAGAATGAAGTTGAGAAATTGCTTCATCAAAAATTTGTGGACTGGTTTCATAGGCGGGTATGTGATGTTAATTACAATACACACCCTCGCATTGCCTCTAGACTAATTAATGTTTGATCTAAATATTTTACTTTTTACGCAAGTTCAATCTAATTTTTTTATACTGCAATTTAAAAAGTAGAGTTATTTCATATAATATTTGATGAAGTTACTACCCACTCAAATTATCTACAATTGCTTGCTCAAGGACCGTTAATTGAAGCTTTAAGATATACAATATTTGACGTGAACGGGTTTAGATTTCGCACACTTGACCATGAAAAGATGATGACAACATAAAATAGTGGAGTTTTCGCTGATATGGGCACTCAGAGTCTTGCAAGCACTTCAGACAACCATCTGATTCAAGGAACAGTGTCATACTACGGAAACTTATCTAATATCATGAAGTTAAATTACAGTGATAGATTTGTCACATTGCTCAAATGTTAATGGGCTAATACACTAACCAGCCGATGGATGAAGAAAGATGACTTAGGATTCATCCTAACAACTTCACACAACCTCTTAAACACACGGGTGTACACGCTGATGATGAGCCATACATTAATGCAAGTAGTGTTAAATTTGTATACTATATTGATAATATGAAAGACAAAGGGTGGTGTATTCCAATTCACCTTAAGCCAAGAGATGTTTATGATATGGGTGAAGATATAGTAAACTCCGGTCACAAAGCTGAAACCTTTGAAAGATAAAACTTGGCTACGGTCATTGAAAATGTAGATTCGACAAGACCGGGAGTGTAGTTGATGATTTTGACTAAGATGTAATATTATTATGCATAGCTGTTATCTGGATTTGTGAATATGATAGTCTATCAAATTGATTTTAATTTCAACTATCAATTCTTGTGTCGAATACATGTACCATGGCAGCTACGTGTGGTGGTTCTGCCGGGGATGACGACGGTGATGAGAATAGGCATCCTTCGAAGGAGAAGAGGGACTCATAGACTGTCGTATGATAGGTATGCATTCTTATCAGTGTTTACATATTGAATATAATTTAGTATTAATCTGTTGATTTAGTGCTATAATTTAATGTAGATAAAGAAGGTCGCCCCTTTGAGAAGAGCTTGAGGCTCGTAGATGGAGTGTATTGGATCGAGACGACTCAAGAGTGGCGTTGGATTTAAACAAGTACGTGGTGACTATCAGAGAGGAAGGATGCTTCCCATGACAAGTCAATGAGAAGCTAATGAAGAATAAAAAATTTGATATTGGTGCAAAAAACTGGCATAAGGTCACCAAAGTTGAGAAGGATCACGTGTTTGAGAGTTTCATATAGGTAAGTCTATAGTTTATTAGTAATGGTACCTACATAATATTAGATGTTATAGATTGCTAATAATTGTAAGTACCTACCTAATCATGTTGTAGCAAAAATTCTATTCGAATGATGACGATGAAAAAAGTATCTGCACGTACATTATGAGGGGCCTTGCGAAGAAGTGGAGGGAAGATCGCCAAAAGATTTGGATAAAAAGTGCGATAAGGAGGATACAAAGGAGGACACCTACAAGAGGATACCAAAAAATGTCAATCCGAGTCAATGGAAGAATTTCATCAACTATAGGATGGGAAAGGAAATCCAGGTATAACTTTGGATTTTAGTTTGTTTAATTATAATCTTGAGTTAATTATTTTAGCTTCTTCAATGTTTATTTGTTGTTTTTAGACTTATTCATCCAAGAACACTGAGAATTGCAGGAAACAAAAAATTTACCATACTTCTGTGTCCAAAAGTTCCTTGGTAAAGTCAAAAGAGTTAGTAATCAATTTTTACCAAAATTGTGTTTTAGTATAATGTTATTACTTTATTAGGATTTTTTATATTAAGATTATGAAAAAAATAGGAGAAGGATTTGAAAAGAGAGCCTACTAGGAGAGAGTTGTATCGAAAAACTCATAAGAAGAAAGGAGGCGTATACCAAAACAGTCCGCCAAGAATAGACGTGATAAGTGAATATGTAACTTAATGTTGTTTGATGTCCTTATCCTTAGACTTTATCTAATAGTTTCACTTTGTTGATAGGAACAAGTTTAGCATTACATCAACGACCCTGAGACACATACATACATTAGCCCAAATGATGTTGTATGTCGTCTCTTTCGGGGGAAGGAGCACCCTGGTCGTGTTTGCGGTCCAGTTTAACAACGATTCCAATCCGCTGTTAAACGACATTTACCAGTGGAACTAATAAAACCGCTGTTAAACGGTTTAACATTGCTTTGTTTAATAGCAGATCTCAAACGTCAGTTAAACCGTTTGGCTGAGGTTTAAACCACTGTTAATTGACTTTAGAAACCCTGCCAAAAATTGTTTTCCTTGTAGTGGATGTTGCTGACTAGACTTCTTTAAGGAACCCTCCTACCCAGTCTACCACTATTTCTTCCCTTTTTCATGTCGCCCCTCAGCTTTCCCCACCGCCAAGTACTAATACCTTTGTGATACGCTATGACGGTTCATTCTAAATAACTCATAGCCAGCGGTTTATGACATTGTCATGACTAATGCCCTTGGACAGATCTGTGGTGGCTCCAGTGATCCTTTTTGTGTTCCACTCTGATGGTTGCGGAAGCCCGCGCTCTTCAAGAAGCCATTATCCTGGCTAGTGCTCAGGCAGACTCGACCCTCATTCTCTCCGACTGCCAATCCTTGGTGAACATTCTCAACAAACATGACCTCCCTTGGCCATGGGAATGTGCCGCCATCATTGGTGCTATGACGTCAACTCTTCACCCCCCAACCCCGATATCAAGGTCTTCTTCATACTCCGCGCCCAAATATTAAGGTCTTTTTCATACTCCGCGCCCAAATTAGAATTACAGATTGGATCGCGATCTCCACCAGGAACCAATCCTTTCCCCAGAACTGGTTCTATTGTAATATGCCTGGCGGGGATGTCTTGGCTCCCTTCTATGAAACTCATGCCTGGCGGGGATGTCTTGGCTCCCTTCTATGAAACTCATTTTAAAAAAAAGACTCCTCTGATTCTTCTCCTGCCACGACTTCATTCCCAATTATTTTAGCAATTTGTTTTGTCAAGATATCCACACTCTTAGGGCTCAAAGAAGGATTCTCAAGCTCTCCAGCTTGTTGTGGAGTTTCCACCACCTTCACTTCATTAGAAGTCTTAGCAGGTACATCTCCTCCCCCTCCAGCCTTTGAGAAACTATCAGTTGGAGGTGAAGCCTCCAGCTCTCCACTCCCAATTGAGCTTTGACTTCATTGCCTCTAGTACTTGTAGTTACTAAAACGGAGTTTGGCTGGGTCATTTCCTTCCACGTCATCTTAACTTTTGCTTTCACCTTGGTAGACTGAGCGCAATTTCTTTTATTCGGAGCTTCCATGGCGACTCTATGAACTCGACCATCCAAACGTATGCCAATTGCATCAGGAAAAAACTTGGACTTATCAACCAACAAGCATAACTTAACGTTGAAACCTTACCGCACAGAAATGTAAGCCTAAAATTTCAAATACTACCGTTTTAAAAAAATCTATCGATTCTCAAAACACAAACCAAATGTGGCCTCGACACTATTATTGATATAGATGATTCGGCTTAACCGAGAATGAGATCGTTACCCAAAACTGATGCCTTACAACTCGCCCACTGTGATGCCAAAATGCACAATAGTAGGTTCTCAAACTGACCTGAGTTTGAACTTCTACAATGACACAATCTTTAGATTTCATCAATTATGGAACAGAGCTCTGCAGATTGTTCCATTGAGCTGCAAAGTGAAGCAAAGAGAAGGAAAACAAGAGTAATATCCATCTTCCTTTAAACACCTCCTATATTCAAAACTTGAGAATCAATCTAATGTTCCTTGTTCGATTTTTAGGAGTGATATAAAAGCAGTTCCCTTTCTTCATTTTCCTATATATTTCAACCATCATTGTGTCGTTTTCATGACCATTATACTCGGAAATGAGATTGAGAACACTCCCCAACCCCTGCATTTGACCTGATGAGTTGATCTCCTCAGTTTCAACCAAGGATTGGATTATAACTCTTAATCATCAGCCCTAGCTTCAGTATCAATCTCGCTTTCGAATCCCAGCCATGTAGGAAACTCCCCTTCTTCTGCTGACAATCAATTTCATTTTCCCAAGGATGGATTCATGGGAGCAAACTGTTGTTTTATTCTTTCACACAATATCCTGATCAGAGCAGAGTGTATTCAATCCTAGTTGACCTCAAGTATGAAAGATGTGTATATAAGAGAACTCGCCAAACCAACTAGGTCGACAAATAAGTGCTCCCGAGTTGCTCCATTCAAAACTGTGTGGTACCAAGTACTCAAAATTCCAGTTGGCAAGACAAAAAATCATCGGATTGTTGTCTTAAGATGATTTACAGGGGTTGTGAGTGTCACAAAGAATGAGAGTACCTTGTTCATTGTATCGTTGTGGTGAGCTTACACTTGGAAATAAAATTCGTGGCAGTATAATTGGAGCTACAGAGTTTAAGAAGCTCAGCTGATCTCTGCTTCAATACAGGACTATAACAGCTCTGGATCACCAGAAGTAGCTTGGCGCCCAATCCGGCATCCACCGCAAGCGCACCGCATTCCTCAGGGGCAAGGTTGCAAACTGCCCACAATATGGAGAGGGCCAATTGAGTACAGGTTTCAGAAACTTTCATCAACAATTTCACCATATTCGGGATTGTTTTAGCACAGTCCTTAAGTGCCAATCTTCCCTCCGGAATAGTGGAAAGAACCTCAAGGATGTGAAGCGCCAATTCTATAGAATCACTGTTGAATCCAGGCAATAGCTCAACCAATTGGGAAACTGCCCCTACGCTGACAATGGAGGTTCTCAAGGATTCACGAGAGCAAATGGCATTCAACAATGCGAGTCCAGCCAAAACCCCATTTGGGTGCCTATCATTCTTGACCAGCTTCAACAATCCAACCAAAAGACTCCAACTTGAAACGTTGTCTGACCCGAAATCTTTGCCTTCCATAAGCATTTGGATGAGTCTGGTAGAGTTGATTCTGGTATCAATAGACCCTTCATTCAACATATCGACCATCAAAGAAATCTTGGCAGGCTGAGTCAAATTGGACTTGGAGGAGAAATCAAGATCTAAAGTAACCAGAATCCCAATTACCTCCGAGCCAACTGCGTGGGTAGTGAAAGGACCCAATAGAGAGGAGAGAGTTGAGACGCCTCCATTGTCGACAAGGGCCTTCTTGGCGGTGAAGGAGGAATTTGAACTTGCAGAGACAAGTTGTCGAAGCTCCTTAAGAGCCTGAATTCGTGACTGACCTTTGGACTTGTTGAGAGTGTTGAGGACTTGAATAGCTCTGCCATGGACATCTTGGGAGCGTTTCTTCAATGAAGAGTACTTCTGGGAGAACCAGGTGTGGATGAGGTGCTGAAGAGTGGCGTTGGGAGTGAGGTCATGGTCCCATAGCTCTTGCATGGTGGTGGGGCAAGTGTAGTGTCCCATTGAGAACCATTTCATGATGTTGGATCTCTCGTATGTCTGTCCAGTGCAGAGGGTCACTGGGTCTCGCATGGGTTCCAGCGAGATTGGGCAGATGAATACGGAAGGCACTTGAACTGATTCAAGCTCCTCAATCATTTTCTTCAGATCTAATTTATCCGACGAGGCGCAAGTAATGAACCCTCCTCCACTTTCACCACCGCCGCCGCCCAGAATGCCGTCTTTTACAGCGGTTTCGAGATCTAAGACTTGCCCACCAACATCCAGCCCCAAAAGGGTTGCGTCTTTTCTCCGTCGATTCATCGCCATTTTAACTTAATAAGTCTATGACGAAATGTTGGAGGAAGAACCGAAGAAGCAACAGTAGATAGATAGATTGAGTGAAGTTAGAAGGAAATTGGAGGCGTGAGTCAAGTCACATCTAAGAGACAAGAAACGTGTGGGAAAGCAGCAAAGGCGAAAAGGACGGATAGATGGATGGCATAAAATAGGTCAGATTCTCTTTCATCGACGAACACAGTAACTGAGTAGAAGAAGAAGATGATGTGAAGATGAAGAGAGTAACCAAAGCAGTCCAGAAGGAGTGAAGACGCAAAAAAAACCCTTTTTTCCCTTCACCCTTTTCCTAACTTGACTGTTTTCCTACTTTCAATTGTTCCTACTTTCAACTGTATCATTGGGTGCTTTTTAGTTATTAAACAAATGCCTCCCTTCCGACCCCATACTCCTTTGATTTTTTCTTCTAACTTCTGTGTTTTCCCTTTTTACATGTATTTTTCCGTTCTATAGAACTAAAGAAAGACAGTCAGTCATCAGTAATTTAGTACTGGTGAGAGAGCTATTTATATTAAAGGGATTATACGAAAAATAATCCTTTTATTAATATAAATTAATACATGAGTCTTTTTATTATATTTTTTTTTATTCAAACTCCTAAATTTTACTTCGATTAACAATCAAGCCCCATATATTTTTGGGTCGTCGGAGTCCGTTTTTAATGAGTCAACGAGTACATGTCGGTTTATGGGCTGATGTGGTGGTGCTGATTGAGATTTCCGTAATTGTTTGTTAAATCCTTTATTAAATGTACATATTTTTTATTTTTATTTTTTAAAATTTCAATCTGATAAGAAAATTAGAGCAATGTAATCGGGAAAAGAAAATATGAGTATATAACAATTAAGCAAGTAAAAAGTCATTCATCTCCTTCTCCATCTCCTTCAATTGTAGCTCCCTATTAGTTTATTTAATTGGTGTTGGTTGTCTAGTCGGGATCATTAACTGATGCTTTAATTTGTGTATTTGAGTTTTCGTTCTTCTATTTGAATGGTTATTGAACTTCTTTCACTTCCTTGTTTAACTAAAACTTCAGGTTCATGAATTGAAACTTAAGCTGCATAGAGTGATTTCAATAACTTCCTTACTTTAATAGAAAGTAGGCAATAAGAGGACAAAAGCGATACAATGTATATGATTATATGTTGTTGGGTCCGATTTTGCTATAACGAGATGAATGTTGAAATATGAAAAAAAATATTTGTACTGAGACGAAGAGATCTCCTCTCTTCCTTTTAGGGATGTAGTAGATTGAAGGTAAAAAAGAACAAATTGTTATAAAACTAAACTCAAAGAAAGACAAGAACTAGAGAAATATGGAGAGGGAGAGAGTTTCTTATTTAGGTGTCAAGAATGATACAAGTGAGAGCTCTATTTATAGGCTCATGGAATAGTAACATATACTCTCTAACATTACTACACATAAAGGAGGGAAATAAACTACATTGGATAATACAATAAACATAGGAGTTACAATTGGGCATTCACTGTGGCAATAATCTTCATAACACTCCCCCTTGATTGCCCAATGGTTAACGATATACAGTATTCTCCGAATACGCTTTTGATACTGCCTCATTAAAAACCTTACCAGGAAAACCCATTGGGAAAAACCATGGTTAAGGGAAAAAGAGTGCAGTGCGTATCGACTCCCCCTGATGATGATATCGGTTGAGATCCTTCATATCGACTCCCCCTAATGAGGATATCAACTAGATCTCATCATTATATCATTCCGAGATCATTTAGTCGCCGATCTTCAAATTAGTGGACTAGATTCCCAAAAGTTGATGTATGGAGAGTCTTGGTGATTAAACCAAGTTATCGCTTGAAGGCACTTGTAGTGCAAATATTTCAACTTATTGGAGTTTGTGCATATAATGTATGCATCAATATAATCGATGGTCATCCATAATTCACATGACACTTCACATAGGATGACTATTAGATGAGAATATGCCTCATTAAAACCTTACTAGGAAAACCCTATGTGATAAAAACCTAGTGAAGGAAAAAGAGTACATAATCATCAGATCACGTTGCACCATTTTCTTGCAACTCAAGGATATATGCAAAATAAATATCATGCATGATTTATAAAATCATCTCGTGAAATGGTGGTGTAGCTTTATAAGTTGGTTTCACAGCCCACCAAGTGGTAAAATTACCACATGAGACCAATTTATGGTCAACCAACACAAATATGACCAAGATTACTAATTTAAAACCGAGTAGTTCTTGTGTCTGAATAAAGGTCGATTAAAATTGACATAGAGTCACATAGTGATCTTACTACCATCCAGGCATTGATAGCCATGTCATATCCATATAACTTTTTGTTGGATATAATTAGTATATCATTGATGATATACGAAAATCATGTTCGAGAGAGATGCACAATTGGAAAGTTAGTGGTAATCTTCCACATCTTTCATCTCGAACTCTATAGCTAATCCATAGTTGATTGCTTTGAGAAACTCTTTACGAGCTCAGTAAAGTGTATGTCATCTATGTAACAAAAGATGATCACATCCAATTATGTCAAAATAAAAGAAACACATTTTAAAATATAAAATTAAATTAAGAACATTTTGGTAAGAATTTTGAAACCATAAAATATGACAAAGATGATTTTTCAAAAAATCAACTTGAAATGAAGAAGAAATTATATGCATAAAGAAATGTATGATATGCTAAATGTACCATGTCTCTCAATCTTTCAATTCATATGACGTCAATTGGATATAATTGAATATTGTTCACACGAACTTGAATTGTTTGCTTATAGCAAAATAAATCCTCGAGGGAATTTCATATACACATGTGTATTCTAATTATGCAAACCATACATATAGGTTGCAAGGACATCCATTAGGGGCAAACTCTTTCCCTTCACAAATTGCTAGACTAATCGAATAATAAAAAGTAGTTGCATCCACCACATGAGAATATATTTTCTCAGAATCAAAATCTTATCGGTTTTTTGTACAAAACCTTTCAAAAATGAGATGTTTCATAACTTCGCATACTAATACTTTACATCTCAATGTATAAAGACTTGATGTTTTAAAACTTCTCATTTCTCTAGAGAATTTGATTTTGCCTCAAATTGAAATTTTTCAGCCAATCATTTCTTTCTGTGCATACATTTTGGCTCATGATCCTCATTTTCAACTATCATATTTTAGCATGGCACTATACACAAAAATTTCATCAATGTTGACTTTATTGCGGTTCTAGTATTTTCCATCCAAGATATAGATAATCTATTTTCATATCTTTCAGGTACACGAGACTCTTCGTGAGCACATTATTTGTTTCTCTTGGTGGTTTTGCTTAAATAATGTTAACCTCAATTTGACCATCTTGATATATAGCTCCATTCCACTTTGACGATTTTTTCCTTTGGAACCGAGTGGTCTACTACGTCTTTGCGGGTTTTAGATTCATTTGTGATGTCAGATTGCCCAATATTGACATTATTGTTATTGGAGCATTTCGAATTGGCACATGAAAACTTTACTCTGGTTGGGTCAGGAAAGTGTCTGGCAGATAATGAATTATATATTTTTTGAACTTCACATTCATATTGTTTAGTGCGAGGATCAAAATGATATGATGATTATTCATCTAATCTCTGTGCCAACCTTTGATTTTCTCCACATAATGTTGGGAATTATGATTATATGAATGATAAACCTCCAAACGAGTCATCAAAATTTTCTAACAACGATGTAAATATTTTACCATCGATGAACTCGTAATCAACATAATTTCCAAATCTTCATTGAGAACTCATCCTAATAAATTGTGGTGGAGCAATTTAGATGTGTATATCACATCCATATATCCATAGATGGGAAGTATAAGGTTTTGACCCAAAAACCATATATAATGGAAGAATTCATAATAATTTCTTGGCGTAATGCGAATTTGTGTTGTTCATGTAAATGACATGTTCACAATAATATAAATGGAAAATGTTCGTCTTAATGACACATTTTCGTTATTGGATAATCATGAAAATATGCTCATAACCAAAATAGTTGAGCTAGTAATCTTGCAAGCTCTTGATTTCTAGATACATGTGACCATCTAGTTGATGCATCAATTAAGGTAATTGGTCAACATGTCGGGTGTATGGATCCATAAATATCACCCTTACTTTTTGCGTGTAAGAGAAATGATCTTACTTAAGTTGATGATTATCCAACAATCTACTCTATTTGAGAATAAGCAACCCAAAATGAGTTATGTTGTGTTGGAGATTTACCCAACAATGGGTAACGGAAAGGTGAAAATGCTTTCCTAGAAACGAAACCTTGTTGACAGAACAGAAAATCGTTTGTGTTCCCAGGAAGTAGGGGAGTCACAAGGACTACTTAAATCCCTATACCCTTAGGAATCATTTCTTTAGAATACCTAAGTTGAGACCATCATGCACAACAATCTTCAATAGAACATACACTTTAGATTATGGAATCATCGAAATTGACCATAGAGGTACTTATCGATTCGCATCATGATTGAACCGGGATGGTCTCACCGGTTATGCCAAATAATAGTTGTCAGGACGAGTAAACGTATAGTTTACATTTATATATATGTATCTCAATCACAATAACATATGTGTAGTACAAATTGGAGGACAATATTATTGATTCAATAATTATATAGCCATAGACCATATTATTGTTCCTCTCTTGATCCTAAACAAATTGGAATAAGGATTTTGTTCCTTCGTGAACAATATAATAGCTCGATCTAGAGCTTGAGAGAAATGTTGTACTACACCATATATCTCGGTGCAATATCGATGTGATATATATCACAATTAATTATGGTGATTCTCATCATAAAATACTCATTTTTGTCATGAGAATTGGTACATAGTTTAAATGATAAATAGATATATTTCTCAATCATCTATGTCACCAATTAATAGATCAATAATTCTCGTATAACCACAATTGTTATGTCCATCCGAATAAAACGGTTCCTTATGTGAACAATGATAATATGTTGTCACTTATGCTTTCGGAACAATGTAACAAATTAAATGTGTCTTTGCACAATCACTTTGAGTGCTAAATTAACATCATTTTGATATGATCATCAAAATAAAATTGATGGTTGTATCACCTTTCATGTCACTAGAATTTTTCAACATGATTATCAACTTAATCTTTCCACATCTCTATCACCAACGAGATGACCAATTTCCCGTCAAACTCGAGAAGTTGTGTGAATTTCATCATATAATTATTCGAGATTTTGTTCAACTATTGGTTGAAAAATACTTTCCTTGGTACTATATGCCCATCAAATCCACATTGAATTCCGTATATGAAATAGTAATCATGTATTGTGATATTTTCATCGGAAAATAATATGATATAAGTGTATGCACTTCGAGAAATATGATAGTGTCATATGGGATTTTCTCATCACAATAAATTTGGATGGACTATGACCTTTGAAAGATTAGGTCTTTCTCTTCCACGATAGTGTATTGACTTTGTGGGAATATATATTGTCTAATCACTTTGTGGACATATGATTATATCCACTCACTTCATGGACCGATATTTTGTCTCATTGGACCATCAACATTGGAAATATAAGATAACCCGTTTCTCAAGATGTGTGTCTCGTGGGACATTCAATCATATCGAGCTTTTATGAGTATAATCAATCACTACAAAGATTGATATTTTGTCACTTCGACCTTCAATATTCGAGACATATAAAATATATGTATAGCTTTGTTCTTTCGATATGTTGTGTCTCTTGGTACTCATCTTTCGGCCTATCATTCGATGATGGCGAGTAAATAGCAAAGCTTTAGCTTTGTCATGATAAGACGTGCATTATCGTCTCGTTTCACCAATACTATTATATATGGATTTTAGCCTCGAATGCCCATGAAGAGTAATTCTTGCCCGAAACATCAAAAACCACATACTCAAATTTAAAAATAAGTTTGACGTAATTATCAAAATAAATAAATTAGATCACATTATGAATGAATTAATAATGACATGAATATACTATTAAAACTGTAATTAGCAACATATATAATACATTTATTTAATCCGTAAACGTAACTTACGATTCCATTAATAATGACATGATCATTAGCCATTTAAATATTTAATGACAATCGTTGATGATGATTGAAAAATATTAATGTAAACGTAATGTAATAATGTGATGACCAACGTTACAAAAATAATGGTTATGATAATAATCGATAACCACCGATCCGTTTCCTTTTGACAAATATGCTTTAATATTAAGTAAGATCGATAAAAACAAAGGAAAAAAATACATATGTATATGCATAAGATGTCTATTACTGTTTGCGTGATCAATAATAATTGAGCAAGAAAGATAAGCTATCAAATATTAGAATTAAGTCATAGACATATATGAACACAAAATAAATAAATAATATTGTTACTCGGTGAATATTCATATAAACAATTTGTTACTATATATCTTCGGTGGGGTATTAGTAGAAAACAAACAAAAATGAAGATTGAAGAAGTAAACATATGAATTACCTAATAGCCCACCTTAATGACCTATTTTTAAATAGTAACAATAGCGTTATGAAAAGGTAAGAAATGAAAATGAGAATCACAAATTTTTCTTAGTATAGGTATTCAAAACATAAGATAAAAGAAAAAGTACGTAATATTCAAATGGGTAAATACTTAATTTAAAATATGGCAATATACATATACTCAAAGAAAAAATACACGTAGCAGATATAATAAATCTGAGAATTGTCAATAGCAAGAACAACTTGCGAAACCAATTATATTATAGAGAAAAAAAAATTGATGTGATGATATAATAAGCTAAAATGTAAGGAATCGAGTAAATCAATGTAAATAACATTTGAAATCGCAAACTAAATCTAGTTTTGAAATAAAAAGAAAGTAGGTAGAAGAATAAGAGAATCGAGTAAATAGCAATCAAATATCAATCTTTGTAAACTTTTGAGAATCGAGCACTCGTGCGCAATAATAAAATTGCAAAAACGGGCATGAGGAGCATAAGCATGAACTCACTGGCCATATGTATTGTTTGTATGCACTTCGCTCATGATTACAAGAAGTTGCTCGACGGCGAACTTCGTGCCGATAACGTGTTATAAAACTAAACTCAAAGAAAGACAAGAACAAGAGAAATATGGAGAGGGAGAGAGTTTCTTATTGAGGTGTATGGAATGCTACAAATGAGAGCTCTATTTATAGGCTCATAGATCATAACCTATACTCTCTAATATTATTACACATAAAGGTGGGAAAATAAATACAATGAAATACATTGAAGAATGGAATAAGGAGTTACACAATGGTGCATTCACTATAGTAATTATATTCATAACACTAATCCATTTGTAACGGTAGCATCAATATAATGGCAAAAGAATTTACCAATAATATAAATTGACTTTTGACCCATAAAATCATGAATAAGAAATGTATGACTAGTATCCATAATTTATGAAAGTAAACAATAATATCAAAACAGTAGCAAATGTATGAGGGTAGAAAATTTAACAGAATATTTTTGTGGATGATAACACAATAATTTCATATATTATATAAGAAACAAATAATGACCGAGAAAATTAAAATATAATATCAAATGGATAAATACATCTCAATTATGACCAATAAACAACCGATAAATCAATTATGACTCAATATAATATCATGATTGAGAAATTTAACCCAATTTATGTTTTAAAAAGAAACACGTTTTAAAAAGAAACATAAGCATAAAGTATAAAATAGCAATATGAACTAAAAAGTATAATACAATTGCTATCATACCGTATAGTTTAAAGCAATAGCTAATGAATAGATTGATAATATCACTTATTATTTTCAATCATGAAATTGAGATGGTAAACATGGAATAATAGCTATCAATGGTTTCGAACGATATAAAATGATAACATATTTAACCAATTAAGGTTAAAACATGTTAAATGTAAGAAATGAATAGAATTAATAAAATGTATCGTGACTATCAAATCTATTATGATTGCAAGCATATATGATCATCTATTATCCATGACATATCTCTTAAAACAAGCTGTAATGAAACATATGATCGCAACAATTCCTATGCGGGAAAAACTCGGCAAGAAAATATATGCTAAAGAAAAAAAAACAATAAGAATATTTTGAATCAGTAGAGCTCGAGAAAAAAAAATTAGGATATAGCTATCGCTATGAATCTTTGAAGAGGCAGAGTTTCGTGCTGATAACGTGTTATAAAACTAAACTCAAAGAAAGACAAGAACAAGAGAAATATGGAGAGGGAGAGATTTTCTTATTAAGGTGTCAAGAATGATACAAATGAGAGCTCTATTTATAGGCTCATGAAATAAGTAACATATACTCTCTAACATTACTACACATAAATGAGGGAAATAAACTACATTAATAATACAATAAACATAGGAGTTACAATTGGGCAGTCACTATGACAATAATCTTCATAATACAAATCTCCTTTGTACCTTTACATTGCTCTAATTTCCTTATTTGATGGAGATTTTTATTATTATTACAAATATGTAGATTAAATAAGGTTGACTAAAATTAGTGGATATCCCAGTCAGCAGCCCAATCGTCGATCTTAGGAGGCTCTATATCAAAGTGGATGTTCTCAATCGCCATCTAACCAAAATGAAATGGAACTCGATTTTAAATTACATTTATTATTTCTTGTAATGATGCTCCTGTACAGGTTTCGCCTTTGAATGAATTTTTTGATAAAAAAAATCGCCATCTAACCAAAATCAACGAGGTAAGAAGGACGGCATCTACTTTTCGAATAAGGGATGAACATGGAAGAGAAAAACCCCAAGCGAACTAATGGAGAAGACGCCTCGCCGTAGCAGCGACGACGGCTCAGATGGAGGAAAAGGATGGAAAATATTCAATTTAATCCCCCATTTGTTTACTGTTTCAATCCCTAAAGTTTTGTAAAATACTGCCGCAATCTGTAACTTTCAACAAACCCCAACCGTGGTCCAATAACTTTTCAAGTTAATACAGAATTGGACTATTATAATTTATAACAATTTAACACTGGTTGTAATTAATAATAATTATCGGTAATTAATAATATTTATCGATTATAATAATTAATTATAATAAGTTATAGTTGGTTACGATACTTTTTTATAACAAGTTCCAAGAATAACTAATTATAATCAGTAGTTATAAGAAGTTATAATTAGTTATAATCACTAGCTATAATAAATTATAATCATTAGCTACAGTAGTTATCATATAACTAGTTATATGTTTCATTTATAACTGGTTATATAGTATATATAACTAGTTATACATAGTGATTATATATTTCATTTAAAATTGCCGCAATATGATTATATAATATGTTTATAAACTTTTTATATATAGTGGTTATAACTAGTTATAAAATATGTTTATAAATTCATATACACAGTGATTATAGCTAATTATATACTATATTTACAACTAGTTTTCTAAAACCTTAAAATCTAATTCCTTTGTTTAGAGTATAATAATTTCGGGTTTAGAATTTTGATTACGTGTCTTGCCTTGTAACTAACCTAGGCCAATTGTGTATTAAATGAAAGTCATCAGGCTGCGGCTGACTAAGGATGAAACTTATAAATTACATTAGTATTTTTCAAAACTTTGTGGACTGGACTATGACTTGTTGAAATAACTTATTGGTTGAACTTTTCCATACTTCCTATGTGAGTACTTCCACTAATTTAATCTGATCATGTTCATTTTTTCTCTCAAATTTTTATAAGTCGATAAACAAATGACTTAATGGCCACTTGATTTAATTTCAATTAATATGAAGTAATCATATATTTTTATCTTTCTGTTTTGATATTCAGTCCTGAATTTTTCATATGTGAACATCTTAAGGGCATCTTAAGGGCTAATATTATGATGTTCACATATGAAAAAACTATGACCGAATATTGAAGCGGAAAGATAAAAAGATAAGGAGAGTTCATATTTATTGAAATTAAGTCAAGTGACCATTAAGTTATTTGTGTCTGGACTTATTATAATTTTGAAAAAAAAAAAGAACGGATGCGATTTGTTCTTAGTAACAATCGGCCAGGATCAATTTGAGGTGCTCGCTCTGGTGCACCACCCCCACGTGGCACCTACATAAGCGATGATTAGGCATCCACTTAATTTCCACAGATTATATTTTATATTTAAAGTAAATCCTCAATATTGATTTTATATATTTTTTAATCATATATTTTATATTACAACAAATCATAACTCTATTTATCACTTACATCCAATTTAATCGTTTAAAGTTATGAAAAAAAATTCATTAATTATTCAGATTGATTATAATGGTGATATTATTATTTGGATTATCAATCTCGACCATCCCTTCCATTTCCCGACTACTCCCGCCGCCATAAGAATGGTCGTCTCCAAAGCCACCTCCCTCAACCTCCCATCCCTAAGGATGGCCATCTCCACCACTACACCGCCTCCCTCAACCTATCATCCCTGAAATCGCAATTCCCCTCCTTGTTGTCAAAACAGAATCTTAAAACACAAAGGTAAGGCAAAACTATGAATATAAATTATTTAACACAGATTGCTAATTTCTCCCCTACATCATCGGGCATTCTCATTCATCAACATTGGGAACTATATTTAATTTCACTGTCCATGGCCTTGGGGCAAACAATGATATGTCACACACAAATTCTCATTTTGGAACCATACAAATTTGCAGTAAATCAAGTTGGAGAAAAAAAAATCAACACGGCTTATCAAGTCCACCATTTTATCCTCAACAACAAGTAAATAATGAACATTGATATCCATCTACTCCTCCCATCGATCAACTCTAAAAAAGAAACATGAGAATGAGAGTATGTTCCTTCAAATTGTCAGTCCGGCCAGACGTAGCTATCGTCAACAAAAAAACTAAAAGGCTCTAATAAAGTGGACGCCGAACTCTGCCGTCACATCTCATCACAACTGGTCATTTTCCAGGACTCCGACGTGAAGAAATTGTGCCATAGTCCATCTTCTAGCAATTTCTCTAGACTCAAATAACTATATTCAATCATGCTCTCAGCCATTAACGTTTTATCCTCCATCTTTATTTTTATCTCTATCAACTCACTCCAACAGTGATTTTACTTCTTTGATTCTTCCCCCCTTTTCCTCCTCCCCATTTCTACTCCTGAAGCGATGTTTTACTCTGTCGTCTCTGAACTAGCTTCCATAGTTTTCAGAATAGAGCGGTTAGGAGAGTATCCATTGGTTCCGAAAGTGACCAAGGGGGAGAGGGCATCGACGGCTCTTGGCGGCTCTGAATATTCTCTTCCGTTCAATCTGACTATAACAGCCATTAATGAATCTCTGTTTCGTCACAGCATATAAAAAGGTATCATTATTCCTAATTTGATTTAACAAAGAATAAGAACCCTAATTTCATATTTCACATAGAGCCCTAATTTTCGAACTCTACTACTTAGTCAAACGCATGAATTATAACTCAAATAAATCCTAAGTAAATCTTAATTGAATAACCCGAGACACAAACAGTAACTTTGTTCCAATCCTCTTTTTGAATAATTGATTTCTTCAAATTGTTGACAGAATTAGTTTTATGATCAACTTAGAAATGATAAAATTATACATACTTAAATGTATAATAAAATAATTATAAGGATTAAATACAAATTAATTATTAAAATCCACGCAACCACCTACTTATCGGTTCGTAGTAACACACGTAGGCGCCAAGTGGGGGTGCACCGGTGCACCATAAAATTTACCTCAATTTAAATAAGTGGGAGTACTCAGTACATCAGGAGCACCAAAAATTATTCCTAACTTATTATAATTGGTTATAACTAGTTATAATATAATAAATCTATAACTGGTTATAACAACTTGTTCGCTGCCCGTTTGCTGGCAACAGGGTCAGCGCACAACTATACTTTTCTTTTTAAAAGTTCGGGAATTCAGTTGTATGATACCAAACACTGAAACTGATAAACAGATTTAATTTTCACCCTTCCTCTCAAATATCCACCCTTCCTCTCAAATATCCACTAGAATGTTTTAATGGAAGCGTATTTCCCTAGGGTTTTTCTAATACTATTAGTCAACTTAAATTTTCTAATACTTGAACGTCAACCAAATTTGCAAATACATATTTCACATAGTGTTGAGGTCTTTTATTAAGGGTTGTAATATGGACAAAATAGAATATGGTGGTGTGTACACGTATGTTGATGACTCGTTCTACTCTAATATGATGGTGTTTACATAGTTACGTATGACTCGGTTTACTCTAATATGGAGTTAGAGCTATCTACAACACTAAGTGTTATGCAAAGATCTGATTACATCTGAGAGCTTCAAACTACCTCATCTATCCCTTTTTTTGACTTTTTGACTATTTTTTTAACTATTCACTATAAAAAAATTAAAGTCTGACGGCAGAAGCCTAATAGTGGCTCGATCGAGGCCCGCTGTTAGGATTTTTAAATCAGCAGCCTAACAACGCCCACTTTGGCCACTGTTAAATTTATCAATTTAACACCGACATAGTGCCCGTTGTTAGGATTTTAATTCTTATCGACGGTCTTGATAACTTCAAAAGAGAATCAACGGTTCAAATGCTTTCAAAAGTGGATCTGCCCATATATAAGCCTTTTCATCTTATTAAATGCTTTCAAATGCTTTTTGGTTTGAGGTCACTGAGTCTCCTTTCCCTCACTCGGTCCAGGCCCGTTTCGAGTAAAGCGTTTTTGTTGGGAAGAAGAAGAAAATGATCGATTTATTTTTTCTTATTTGTATATGATTTGCTAATGTTGTATATGTATTCGAATATGGTTTTGTATATCCATTTGATTACGAGGGTTGTTATTAATGGAGATAAATTGGTTTATGTTATGAATATTGTTATTATGGTACATGAATGCCCATTGTGTAACCTATACATTAACCATGGGAATCAATACCATTATCTCCTAATCAAGTGTAGTTATGTCAGTCATTAGGGATTATGTATCATGAGCCTATAAATAGTGTTCACTCTTGTATGTTTGACACACCTCAATAAGAATGACATTCTCCTCCCTTATTCTTGTTCTTCTTATTTTAGTTTTTTAACACATTATCAGCATGAAGTTCTGCCATCGAGCAACTTCTTGTAATCCTGCGCCAAAGAGTTAGTTTTACTTGTAGGATGAGCAAGTGCATACAAACAATACATATGGCTAGTGAGTTCATGCTTATGCTCCTGATGCCCGTTTTTGCAATTTTATTATTGCGCACGAGTGCTCGATTCTCGAAAGTTTACAAAGATTGCTATTTGATTGCTATTTGATCGGTTCTCTTATTCTTCTACCTACTTTATTTTTGTTTCAAAACTAGATTTAGTTTGCGATTTCAAATGTTATTACATTGTTTTACCCGATTCCTTATATTTTAGCTTATTATATCATCACATCATTTTTTTTCTCCTATAATATAATTGGTTCTACAAGTTGTTCTCGCTATTGATAATTCTCAGATTTATTATATCTGCTACGTATTTTTTTCTTTAGGTATATGTATATTGCCATATTTTAAATTAAGTATTTACCAATTTGAATATTACGTACTTTTTCTTTTGTCTTATGTTTTGAATACATATACTAAGAAAAATTTGTGGTTCTCATTTCCATTTCTTATTTTTTCATAACGCTATTGTTACTATTTAAAAATAGGTCATTAACGTTGGCTAATAGCTAATTCATATGTTTACTTCTTCAATCTTTATTTTTGTTTGTTTTCTACTAATACCCCACCGAAGGTATATAGTAACAAATTGTTTATATGAATATTCACCGAGTAACAATATTATTTATTTATTTTGTGTTCATATATGTCTATGACTTAATTCTAATATTTGATAGCTTATCTTTACTGCTCAATTATTATTGATCACGCAAACAGTAATAGACATCTTATGCACATACATATGTATTTTTTCCTTTGTTTTTTGCTGATTTTACTTAATATTAAAGCATATTTGTCAAACGAAAACTGATTGGTGGTTATCTGATTGGTTGATTTATTCACCAAACCTTTCTCTGCATCAACTGTTGGGATTAAAATTTGGAGTTGGTGACTGAATGATCTCAACTGATATAATGATGAGCGAGAGTTGATATCCTCATATGGGGGAGCCGATGTGAAGGATATCAACGGATATCATCATCAAAGGGAGTCAATACGCAACTGTACTCTTTTTCCCTTAACCATGGTTTTTCCCACTGGGTTTTCCTGGTAAGGTTTTTAATGAGGCAGTATCAATAGCGTACTCGAAGAGCATAATATATATTCTTATCCAATGGAAATTCAAGGGGGAGTGTTATGAATATTGTTATTATGGTGCATGAATGCCCATTGTGTAACCTATACATTAACCATGAGAATCAATACCATTATCTCCTATTCAAGTGTAGTTATGTTAGTCATTAGGGGTTATGTATCATGAGCCTACAAATAGTGCTCACTCTTGTATGTTTGACACACCTCAATAAGAATGACATTCTCCTTCCATATTCTTGTTCTTCTTCTTTTAGTTTCTTAATAGTTTATTGTTTATGATTAATGGATATAAATTGATTTATTGTTTATTGATTATGGTTTTTGTTCATAAGCTAAAAAATTATGTTGATGAACTTAGATTTGATTAGGAGTTGATGAACTCGCATCTTCAACTAAGTTAATTTCAAGAAAATTTTGGATTTGAACCTAACAACGGACACATGGCCGCTGTTAGTATATTACATCCTAACATCGACAAAGTGGCCGCGATTAAGCTATTTCATTTAACTGTAACCACCGAAAGCCATTGTTAGGCTTTGCTAACATAGAGCGGCCTAACAATGTATAAGTGGCCGTTGTTAGGATATCTAACTTTGACCTAACCCGCCATTGGGCGCTAATTATTGTAGTGATTTTATCTTTGTCGAGACCGAATTTTTTTCTCTATCTCCTTCCTTTTTTGACTTTTTTAAAAAAAAACTCAATAACTAAAACTCGTACATAAAATAAAACCACTTCTCGATCGTGGATACTAGTAGAAACAACACGACCATGTTAAGCACCACAACATGTTATAGTAGCATGCCATATTGTTAAGCAAAGACGCCATGAAGTTCCCTTTTTAATTCTCCGTTTCGAGCTACTCCAGCCTCTTAGTTAGTTCCTATTAATTCAAGAAAATTTTGGATTTGAGCCTAACAACGGACACATGGCCGCTATTAGGATATTACATCCTAATAGCGGCTAAAATGGCCACTGTTAAGTTATTTTATTTAATAACGACCACCGAAGCCGTTGTTAGGCTTTGTTAACATAGAGCGGCCTAACAACGGATAAGTGGCCGCCGTTAGGATATCTAACTTCGGCCCAACCCGCCGTTAGGTTCTAATTAATCCACTGTTAGACATGTGGATTGGTGTAGTGATTTTATCTTTGTCGTGATTAAGTTTATTTCTCTATCTCCTTCCTTTTTCGACTTCTTCTAAAAAAATTTCAATAACTAAAATTGTACAGAAAATAAAACCGCTTCTCACACCAGTAGAAGCAGCACGACCATGTTAAGCACCACGACATGTTGTAGTATCATGTCGTATTATTAAGCAAAGACACCATGTTGTTCCCTTTTTAATTCTCCGTTTTGAGCTACTCCAGCCTCCCGTTTAGGTTCCAGTTCGTCCCCAAGCGTTTGACACCTTAAATGCCTTTTCGATTCGGTATCAAGCAAGTGTAAAATTACCAACCTAACAGAGAAGACCACTAAAATTTATTAGAACAAGCACGCAAATGGTCTTTAGGCCTCGCAATTGGCTTGCTAGATGGTATATCGTTAACATGCATGTTTGGTCACATCAAGTTAGAGAGTCCGTGCTACAATGATCCACTAGAATGCTCTAATGGAATCGTATTTCCCTTCGGTCTTTCTAATACTATTACTCAACTTAAATGTGCTAATTAGACGAAGTAACTATGGGAGTTTCATTGATTAAGTGTCGATGTAACAGTGTATGAACTAATAGATGAAATAAAACAAAGAGAAATACAAGAATTCGGGTTTCAAAGATAGGATGAAAGGTTGTCTAGACTCGGATCGATAATATCCAGCAATGTATGAACGATAATCATTTAATCTCAATTAAATAGGTTATAATGGCTTGGAAATCTCTTAAGATAACCTTAGACCGCTCCCACAAATCTAAGGATCTATTCTACTTGATCGAAGACTCCTCCTCGAGCTAATCTTTACCCGTGAAGGACACACTATAGATGTTTGATGAAATGCCATAATGAAAATGACGCAAAAAGCCTAGCTTAACTACTCATATCTCGAGCTAAAAGGTAATTTAGAGTTCTTCCTAAGTGTCCTATCAATCACCACCACTCCGGGCCTATTAATAAAAAAAGATTCAATCAAGTTGATCAAGCAAGACTTACTGTGGATCTTTATACTATTAAGATCTATGTGTCCTAATTTTCTATGCCACACTAATTGTGGATCTTTGTAGAGAGCAGAGAAGAAAAATTCTTTGAATGTAGACGAGTCATAGAGATCAATCGTATAGATATTGTTATGTCTAGTACCAACTCAAAGAATACTTTTATTTCAAATATTCTCAACTTTGCAATGAAAAAGGGATTCAGAGGCTTATCAATTGTTCCTGATCCAATTATCCTTATGATGTGGTAATCCTGATAGTCCCAAACCACGACCACAGAGTGTTAGGAAGTTGAGATCACTCAGAGGAAGCTAACGGGAAGCGTATAAAATTTGGGGAATCTCGGAGTGAAAGCAAGCATCTCACAGGGGGAAGACTAGAAAAGTTAGAAGAAAATACAACCCTCGCATGGATTATCGAAGATAAGTTTATATTCGAAGAGTTGGCGCTCCTACGAGAGGCACCGATGTTGTCCAAAGAGCATCGATGTCGGCATCAACATAGAAACCGCACCAAAAATCAAGATTCTTCAATAACGCAAGAAGAAGCAAGCTTTTCTCAACTTGTCTTTGGAGCAGAGCTATGGAATGATGAAAAAAGACCATCCATCAAGTTTGAGAGCATTCATAGTAGTAGGGAGGACAAAGGTGCAAAGATGGTCAAGTTCACTGATTTCACAATATTGTCACAGTTTGAGCCCTATCCCATATGGAGCATTTTCGCTCGTAGCATCTCTTGGCTAGATTCATTATGGAGCATATGAAGACCATCCAAGGCAAGGAGCATCAAATTCAAGAGTTAACCTCGACGCCTTCAAGTGGAGTCGCTATGGTGATATCGAACTTTCCAAACGAGACCTCTTCAACATCTTCGAGCTAGGACAGTTTAGCTCGACCCATGATTTCACCATACATTCGGGGGTCGCCTTGATCGTATCGAGTGCGCGAGTGAAGGTCAACTACACCCCCACCAAGCACAAGCTCACTAGGCCCGTTATTAGTGTTTTTTAAAATATATCGGCCGATTCAACCCGTTGAAGCGCAAACCGTTCACTGTATGATAAAATGTTTTTTTTTTTACTTTTTCCGCACGACCGTCTGATATTAACAAAACCTCTTTTTGGATCCCAAATGAAAAAAATAGTTTGGATCTGGTTCTCCGACCGTCCTCCTTATCCCAATCCACGACTACTGATTTCTCCTACGTGGCCGTTGATCTATTTCTCCTTCCTAGTTGTTCATGAAACGAATCTATGCCTAAGCAAATGTTCGCATTGAAATGATTGGTTTTTTATCTTACCCAATCTGATATGTTATTGCCTTTCGAAAATACCAAAGAGAGTGGAAGGGAGTTGAGAGAAGATTGAAGACAGAGGACGAGAGGAAAGTAACGAAATAGAAGAAAGAGTGAGCAACATATTATGATCGAGGTAGAAGTACAGTTTTTTCGTATGTAGTTTGAGTTATTGCATTTTAGTACTTCAAGTATAAAGAAGGTTATAGAAATCACCGAATTTGTTTATTATCTCGCATTTTTTATTACAGATATACAAAATGAATTAAAACCATTATGATTTTAAATGGATTTAGGCTATTGAATTATAGAAATTTCTTGAATGGTTAATTTTTTTTAACTTTATGTACTATATGTATAATCCGATTTTATTATTAATTTATCTAATACGGTATTTTGCTATTAATTTATATACTTTATTTTTATTTAATATTACAAATGGTTGAATCGCTATGAGCCTCTCGGTTGAACCTCAAACCTCCTACTACTAAGACTTTCTGGTATGATGCCCGATACAGTTTTGAAAACCTCGAGCTTAAGTGGCCTTCTATCCTTTCTCGCGTTTTAGTAGTATTTTATTTTGTATTTTGAAATCTTAAATTTAGTCAAGCTCTAAGAAGAATAATTTTAACATAACTTACGTAAAAAGAATGCATATACCATGTTATCAATTTAGGATCTAAGGAGGCCCAACCTATTGAATCGTAACACGATTAACACGACCTATAAAAAATACCTATTGTGGGGCACATATTTTAATTTGTGTCCCCTCCGTTAACTTGAAATTGATGGTGACTTAAGAGATGGTAATTTGAGGAACGTAATGATTGCATTGCCGCCACGTTAAAAATTATAATTCCACGAAATACATAGTCACTGGATAGTTAAAAAATGAAAAAAATGAAAGTTACCCGTGATCTTATCTAAATCTTATCCTTTCATTCTCCACCATAAAACGTGATTTTTCATCTCCTTTCTCTCCTTTCTCTCTGAAAGCCTAATCACCCTTCAATCGAATCCGCCGACCACTCCCCTATTTCCTTCTAATCCTTCGACCACCCCACCTTCCTTGGAATCCCCCGAGTCGCAATCGTTCAATATGTAGGGAGAACCTTTGGAAACACTTTAAGAGTCGGCGATGAACCCAAGCCTCCTCGTTTCTCGATTTTCCGTGTAGTATTTTGTCTCTGTTGCTTTTTCACTCCCGTAGTCAAATGAGCAAAGAATAGGGAGAAGTGAGCAGTAATGGTTTGGTTGTGCGATTTAGAAGTATCATGTGTTGCCTTATATACCGAATTGGTTGGACCACTTTCTTGTTTTGGGGAAACTTTAAGAGATTCCCTTTTTGTTTGTTTCCGGTTACCGCGTTTATGGCGTTTTACGAGATTTGTACTTTACCGGTGGGGAATCTAGGGTTTGGAATGCTTTTCCAAGCAAAAAAATCGGAATCTGTTGTCCTATTTCACGGTCCTACCAAAGTTATTGTAATATGATTTGTTTTGGTGCCAATATGCATTGATGGTTACGTGGGTTAGGGTTTGAGGTTTTTAACTCATTTTTGTATTGATTTGACGTTATTGTAGGGTTAATGGTTGAGTTAATCACATGAACTTCCATGATGGAGGTTGTATGCACTAGTACTGAGGTATCCCCGAGTATAGGGGAGGGATTGTTGATCCTTGATCCGTACTGAAGAATCGAGTTTCGTTTCAAGCGCTAACTTACTTAGAAACTAAAGAGTTGGGTATGAATGGGTTGACCAAATGTGGTACTTGGTTCTTGGGAAGAGCTTCTCTGACAGTAGTGATAGTGTGATGGAGATATGCAGTAATATCGAAGTTTTGGTTGGACTGTTATAGGATTTGAAGATGAGACCCGTCCATTTGTATTACAATGCTATGAAGGAACTAGCTGGCTATAACCTAACTGTTGGAGGTACTGGGCATGGTGTCGGTGGAAATGATGAAGATGAAGAGCGTGAAATAGGTGATTTATCGATCAGAGTAGGTGGCCTCATCCACCTGTTGGAGGACTCATATAGAACATACCCCGAGTTCTACGAAGCCACTGAGAATTTAGGGATAATAGGGATGCAGAGGAATTATAGAGTCGAGCATATGGAAGATGGTGAGGAAGTCGATCAGTTATATGACACAATTCCTCCTAATGAAGAATATTCCTGATGTGGATGACAATGGCTCCGAGAACAATTTTGTAAGCCCTACTATTGGATCGAACGACGAAAATGCACTATCAGACATCGAAGATAGTTACAACCACTTCGGATGCGATGCTGATTCTGAGTTTTAGGGGAGGAGAGGAGTTTATCCCCAGCATCATTCTGAGTCAGAACACTTGTTTGGAAACTCTTGTGACGATGAGGAAGTGACTGCATGTGATAGGCAGCCTTGGTACAATCCCAACTGTGATCACAAAGTATTGGACCTGAAGAAAGGTCTATGGTTCACCAATGCACAACAGTTTAGAGACGCAGTCATTGAGTTTTGTATTATGAATTGAGCTAAAATTAGGTGGACAAGAAGCTCAAACAGAAAGGAGGATGTTGGAAGGTATATGGAAGCTGGTAAGGCTGGAACCGCTACTTTGTAATCAAGACAGAAAAGTAGCTGAATGCGAAGGGGATTGCTCAGAAATACATCAACCATTTTAGAGGAAACCTAATGTTGGATACTGCTGCTTTGGTAACTGAAATCAAACAGACTTATGGTGTAGAGGTTTCAGCCAGAGTGTGTTACAAGGCAAGATAACATGCAAAGTGAGTATGTACTTTTTCGCTGATATTTTGTGGTATTCAGTGGGTTAACTAAATGCTTTTTGAGTAGCTGTCGACCAATATTATTTTGGCTAGATGCATGCTTCCTCAAAGGTTAAATAAAGGGGATGTTATTGGCTGTTGTGGGCAAAGATAGGAACAATCAGATGTATCCCATCTTTTTGGGCGTAGTCGAGGGTGAGACGACAGACTCATGGACTTGGTTCGTGGAATTAGTTCAGGAGCAGCTTGGACTAGCCAATGGGATGGGGTGGTCGGTTATTTCAGACTGGCAAAAGGTAAGCAACTGTTACATTGTTAGTTTGTATGACGAGGTTGTTTGTTAGTTGTACTTGATGGCTAACATAACCTTTTAACTTTTTTCTATGGTTTGGTGGATGCGCTTCATATAGTGCTACAAGGTGCTGAACACCGGAGGTGCGCAAGGCATGTAAGTGCTAACTGGAAAATTCAAAACAAACATACCGGTGCTGGCAAAGCCTTCTGGAAGGTGGTGTATACAAACAATGTAGTGGGAAACAACAAGGCTACCAATGAATTGCGAGACATGCAAGAATCAGGTGATGAAACCGGTTGTTATGATGATTTCATAGCCCAAATGCACCAAACTTTCTATAGAGCCTTTGTATCTAGGACTTCAAAATATGATAATATAGAGAATAATATTTGTGAGGCCGTCAATGGATGCATTGTTAAGTTTAGAGGATTACGGATTCTGAAAATGTTGGAAGAAATTTGACTCTATATGATGGAAAGGGTAGTGCATAAACATAAGATGTACGCAAACTTAGGAGGTGTCCTAGGATAAAAAATAGGGTAGAGAGATCATAATTTGCTTGTTGGAACAGTACTATTCGGCGGGCCTTGCAAAACCCGTTTGAGTGTACAATTGCTGATGAGGGTGTGTAGTTAACCTTAATGCTAAGACTTGTTCATGTGGTTATTGGGAACTCAGTGGTATTCCATTTATCCACTCGGTTGCCGCCATAGTCTACATGCGGCTAGATGTGTATGAGTACGTCCATGAGTGATACACGATGGAATTTGCTAAGCAAGATCATTCCACAAACTGTTAGACCAACTGTCACCCCCCCCCCCACCCCTCTCTCCCTCCCTTAAAACAGTTAGACAAAAGCTGATGAGTTGAGCTACAAAGTAGACCAATGAGGAATGGTAGGGGAACTCAAGTCGCGAGGCATGGGATCATCATGCATTGTAAGAGTTGTGGGGAGGAAATAATTGTAGGAAGTGCACTACACCTGAACCACCCGCAGCCGGAAGTGGTAAAGCTTCCCTCCCATTTTTATGTTGTTGTTTTCCCGCTTCATTAAATTAGCTTTTACGGACAGGATGTTACTTGACTAACATATGATGTTCTGCAATCTTATTTAGCCACCAGTCGGTCCTGATGTACGAGTTGAATCTGAACAGCATGCACTGGCTGATGTTGGCAGACCCCAACCGGTACACCACCGGTAACACAAAGGCAGACACGAAATCAAGGAGCTGCAGGAGCACGTCCCTCCATAATCAAAACAGCACCAACAGTGTAGACAGGCAGGTCAAAGCGGAGGTGTTCACTATGCAGGGGTGATAATCATAATGCAACAAGGTGTTTACGGCTCAGAGGGATACAAGCTAATCAAGTCCAGCCAACATCAAGGCAACATGAGGATTTTGAAGTGAGACAGGCTATGCAATGAGTTGGTGCATATGTCAGCCCAACTATTGGGGCACCAAGCCAAGCACCGACTACTCAGCCTGATGACTAGGTATTTGGATGTTGAAAGTACTTATGTAACTAGGTAAATTGTTATATTAGACCTGGTGTTTTGTGCCGATGTTGGTTATGTAATGTATCCAAACTGTAACCGATGGGTAGGTCATATGTGGGTTATGTAGACCTTAATGTCAGTATGTAGACGGTTATTTTGAACTAGCCAAGGGATGTAGAGGGTTATTTTGAACTTGCCAAGGAGGTGGTCTGTAATTAATATTATGTAGTACATGCATGCCCGACCAGGTGAAGCTGCCATGTCCATCGTATATGTTTCGTGTTTCCTATTGTTTGTACTTAACATGTTTGGATGTGTGGAAATGTAACCAGGTGAAGCTGCCATGTCCATCGTATATGGCTAATAGAACAACTTACAATAGAAAAACTTACAATCCAACACATATTTTGTTTGAGTCACTACAGTAACACACATAAGCTAGGAATAGACCTCTGGTTGCCAACAACAAACCAAAAGCAAACCACAACCCATGTTCAAAACTACACAATTTGGACTTCACATTTTTCAGCTCTACTACCAATGCCTGCTTAGCCTCTCATATTCAGCCAACTCGAGCTTCATGGAAACCAAATCCTTCGTGATAGTCCAATTGATGGACATCGTTTCCAACCTTGAACTGGCATTTTCTGTTTTCACCTTGGTGGTATGAGGGAATGTACTCTCAACTATTGATTATGTTTCTACCAAAGAAAATCTGCTTCATTAGCCCACTCAAAATATTTGCAATCCATTTTGTTGTCCTAAGGTGTACAAGGCATTCATTAGCAACTCAATAGTACCAGACGATTTCCACTTATATGGAAAATTGTGAGACCAGAACAATTTCCTTCCATAAAGGGCATCTATAGACTTGTATATCATCATGCAGCAAAATATGCACTTAATCACAACCTGAACAAGAAGAACATAACATAAGCACTGATGCTGGGAAACATGACTTGTTTCAACATAGTTAAAGGGGTAACTTGCACACGCTCAGAGATATCGTAACCTGACTTAGCCTAACATTACATAGCCGTCTAATCGTAATATGACTGACATGACATATGATAACCATGTAATCATAGAGACATTGACATATAACCAGCTGCATCAATCGAGTGATTTCATCACACAACCTAACATAACACATTCACTTAACCGTCATATGAATTACCTAACATAAGGTAATCACTTAATCGTGAAATAATTGGCATAAACTTAATTGCATCAATCACGTAATATCACCTTATAACCTAGCTTTGTCACTTAACCATCGATTCATGGCATGGAATCACGATATAGAATTATGTTCGTTAAATTATTTAACCTTAATTCAACCTAACGCATCGATACGATTTCACCCCCTTAAACCACCCACCCGGATGATGAGCCGACATCCCGTAAAGCATCCGAGGAGAATCCCGTCACTGCCACGAATCAACAAACTTTCCAACGATGCATTGTTTGGAGCTCAAACGGCCGAGTTATACTCCGAACACTCTTTCCAAACTCAAAGAACATTCAATGGCGTAACTGTAATTTCCACCTAAAGGCAAATTACGTAACTAGCCGCTGAACAAATCACCGAATGGAGATCAGTCACTAAACTTTCCTAAGTCACAAACTAGTCACCGGACTTTACTAAAAATGCTATTTGGTCACCAAACGTTTCTAGGTTACAAAACAGTCCATAATCTTTACCCGAATTGCATAAAATAACCCAACTTTCCGAACTTTGCAATTTGGTCCCAAACTATTCAATCATTCCTCGAATGTCACTATACTTTCTCCAGTTCCGGGGTGGTCACCGAACTTTCAAAACTTGCATTCCAGTCACCTATCTTCAAAAATGGAATCATTCCCGACCTGATTTTGAGACCGAATAGATGATTTTGAGGCCTTGGGTCGCTCTGGAAGTCCAAATCGATTCCAACTTCGGCGAGCTTCTCCAGTTTCCGGGCGAGAGTTCCAATACTTACTATAACGCCATAAATCGAGACCCAATCACATGGGAAATGTTGTTGACCGTCAAAAAAAGTTGTTGGGCACACTAGGAGGCCTTGAAACCTTCTGGAATCGGCTGAACTTCATTGGTCGTCGTTCGGTGGAAAACGCGGAGGATGGGGAGAATGGTGGAAAGACTCGATCTAAGTTGCAGCTGGGGAGATTGGGGGTCGATTAGGGTTTAGAATGGGATGAAATCCGGGTTTAAATACGTTTAGAGATGCAAAAATGACAAAAACGATGGCTAGGATTTCGTCACATCTTTAATTGGCAAATAAACTTATTAATTACTTCTAATTATCACAACATTAGAGCTAACATAGGAAACTAAGCATTATTAACTAAGGCATCAAACCAACATTGTGAAGGATTTATGTCCTTCCGTCCAAGTTCGCATAAGAACTAGTGAAGTGTTAGATCCGATTAATCTATAATAATTTGGGCCGCTAAGAGTTAACATGTCTTGCTAGAGGCCATAGTTAATTAGTGGTTTGGGCCACGACTAATCGGACCAGGTCCTACAAGGTCACATGCTGATAGTATGGACCAGATCAATGTCCTAATGCAAGATGGGTTAGGGTTAGTGGGTTGATGGCCCAATGAGGTTAGGGTTTATGAGAAACTCTATAAATAGACTGTAGCTGTAATAGTTTATTCTAAACCTGAAGTCGTCAGAAGCTTTTAGATAGAAAACCCTAGCAAGCGTTGACAAAGGAGAGCCTGATCCCAACTAGTGTGAGACTGAGTGGAGGAGTTACACGTGAAGCTCTCGCATTCGATCTGAGGGTTCGGCAAGTACTAGTCGTCGAACTAGTAATCACGCTTCAAGAGGTAAATCATGAAAACCTTTGTAATTGATTTATATGTAAACGAGTCGGTCTACGATGTTAGATACTTTCATTGTTTTCGCTGCGATTGTCTTGTATGCATCTAAACGTTTTCCTACAGTGGTACTCTTGTTTAGATTATATTTCATAACAAAACAAATTTTGTTCTTGATAAAATTATTCAATTTAGGTAGGGATCGAGTCTTGTTAATATTTTTTATTAAAAAAGATGTTTACAATGTTATTTATTTCGTTGGATGAAAGTGGTTTCATCAAAATTGGTTCAAGGCTTCTTTGTTGAAAGCCCATATTCTTTTAAACTGTTTGATTTAAGCTCAATCGGTGTTCTACTGAAGCCAAGTAATTAATCTTCTTTGCCCACATATTCATGAATGTGAGATTATGATAAATGGGGAGGCGAAAAATTGGCTTTCGTTGAAATGCTGAAACTCTTGTTTCACATGGGATTAATTTGAGCCTTTTTATTCTTTGTCCTAATGGTCGGCCTCTGAGATTGGTGTTGAGTTACATCCTTATAACCTTCATGCACAACAATTTTGTTTAGAATATCCAAACAACAAAATTTCCAAGGAATTTCATTGTATGGTGAATTCTAGCAATAGGGTCATCACTCTTTTTTCCTACATTTTATTGATTGAGAAACAATTGATATTTTCATTTGTATTATCTTAATTACACAATTAATATATGGTAACCTATTAATATATTTTGATCATACCTTTAATATAGTTCATCGAATATATGATGACCCGATTACTTTAAATATCTAAAAATTATAAAATCATATTTAACAAGGGCTTCTCATTTGAAAGGTGTCCAAAAGTTTACCATAATCGATCAAATACGTAAACGAGCTATGTGAGTACAAGAGAGATTATCCCTCATGCAACCAAACGATTTGATGGAGTGGTCTGACCAAATATTCCATTTGAAAGTTAGTCAAGGAACAATATCAAACATACTTAAGCGGTCGTCGGAGTACCTATTGGTTGAATTAGATCAAGGAGGAGCTTCCAAACGTCACAAGCCACCTAAATACCCGGAGATGGAGAAGATTATTTTTGAATGGTTTATTCAATATCAAGATCGAGTGAATATGATAGGTGATCTAATATTAGAGCGGCTAATGCGACATTAAAACTCCTCAACCCCCAACATCTTCGCAGCATCATCTTTCCCAAGGATGGCTTGATAAGTTTAAGCACCGACATGGCATCAAGTCATTTCGTCGTTTCGGAGAAAGTGGCTCGGTTGATACACAAGATATGGAGAGCAAGTTGGAGTCCATAAGGCGAAAAATAGATCGCGTTTCCTATGAAAGATGTTTTTAGTATGGATGAGACTGGTTTATTTTTCAAAGTTACAAGGTGATCACTCCTTTGCAACAAAACAATTTGAAGGAAGAAAACAAGACAAAGAAACACTTACCGTTGTTATTTGCCGCAAAAACGAGGATGGCTCTTAAAAAGTCCCGTCATGGATCATTGGTAAGTACGCAAAACCATGTTGCTTTAAGAACATAAAAAAAGCTGGGCAGTTTAAATTGTCATTATCGGACCAAAAAATGAGCATGGATGACTGGGGTGCTTTTTGAAGAACATGTTCGCCGGTTTGATCAAAGAATGCATGGCGAAAGAGTTTTATTAGTTGCGGATAATTCCGCCCATACAAAAATTATGGAGGGATTACACAATGTGGAGTTGTTTTTTTTGCCATCATATATGACGTAAAAAATTCACCTATGTGATGTCCGGATAATAAGACGTTTCAAGGTGCTCTACCATGCAAGATATTTTACCGAAATGTATTGGAGAGATGTGAATTGCATTTATTGAGTCCAGAAAAAATTAATGTCTTAGATGCTATGAATCTTGCAATTGCATCTTGGACGTCGGATGTTCATCAAGGCACAATAGCAAATTGCTTTCGACATTGCAAAATCCGTTGAAGGGATGAAGCAGGCTTAGGTGAAATAAATTATGAAGAAGATGTTAATGAAGTTTATGGTATGATTAATGATATGGGTTATCACTAATTCGTGATCAAGCAGAATATTATCACTCTATGGAAACTGAGAAAACTAGTAAGGGTTCACCATACAACGATCAAGCCTTCTAGCAATAGGGTCATCAACCTTAATATTCCTCAAGTGAAAAAGGGCCAAAAACTTGATGATCAACCATCTCATTGCTTGCAATTCAACTATTAAAATCAACCATGTTATTAGTGATTCCCACGGGTTAGAAACTTCTAAAAGAGAGGTGATTGCATTAAAATCTCCCAAGAACTGCGAGAGGAACATTAAGAAGGAGTTGCCCTTTCAACATATCATACAACCTTTTCCTTTTTTTTTTTCAACCCTATTGGCCCCATAGGTAACACAAACTTAAAAAGAACGAGCCCCCGAAATATGTGCCAAAACAACCGCTCAAAATGCTTTAGGATGTGTTAGTGAATACTTCCCCGCCATAACAACCTGATCTTCCAAGAGGACTACAATCATAGTTTGTAAAATAACTCCAAGAAGCAAAAGTAGAAGAGAAAATCCTATAAGCTTTACTACTAGTAACTCTAGTCTCCAACACTCGAACTATCTCTACAATATATTTATTGATGTAATTATTTATATACCTATGCTTTGTATCGAATTAAGCCCCACATATTCCAAATCAACACTTTCATTTTTTTATCTTTCTCCCTTCCTCGCTTGGACTTAGCAGGAGGACCTCTCGTCCACAATAAAATTACAGTGTTGTCGTCCTGTACGAGGAACCTTGAATCTTTAATAATGACCTCTTCATCCACATCTCTTCCGATTTATTATCGCATCTTCAACCATAACGCATTTCACCATTGACACAATTCACCGCTCCTCCATATGAGCACTTTCTCTCCCTAGGATCAGGATACATCCTCCGCTCGCTTAGTGACCTCGGATGCATCAACCCGTTGAGAAGAAAGGGTCACCTCCAAATCGATGAAATCTCGCTGAAAAAGAGAAAACAAAAGAAACAACTACCGCCGAGAAAGAAACGACTTCAAAGAAAGGAGAGGAGAATGAAAGGAACAAGAAGCATTTCAATGCTAGAGATCCTCCAAAGAAATAGCCGAGCCCCAAAGGAGCGCACCCACAAAGGGACTCGCTAATGCCAGTGGACTGTGTCACCGTGAAAACCAAACTCGAGTTGAGAGGAAATCACGCGCCACACGCGCTTGCCCTTTTAATGTATACATACTTTATGTCTTAAAACTTTTCATTTCGATGAAAATTTGGATTTTCCCTAATTGAAATTTTCAGCCAATCATTTCTCTCTCTTGCATGCATTTTGTCTCATGATCCTCATTTTTTTTTTTTTAACTATCATATTTAATATTGCACTATACGCAAAATTTTTGTCAACATTGACTTCATTGCGGTTCCAATATTTTCCATCCAAGATATCTATAATTGAGATATCTTTATTCATATCTTTCAGGTACTTAAGGCTATTCTCGAGCACATTATTTGTTTCTCTTGGTGGTTTTCTCAAATAATTTTAACCTCAATTTGACCATCTAGATATAGCTCTTATTCTACTTTAAGGATATTTTTTTTGCTTTGGAACCGAGTGGCCTGTCAAGCTTTATGCGGTTTTAGACTCATTAGTAATGTTAGATTGCCCAATTTCAACATCACTTTTCTAGGAGCATTTCGAGTTGGCACATGAGAGCTTTACTCGGTTGGGCTGCAAGTGTCCGACGGATGATGAATTATAAACTTTTGAACTTCAAGTTCATATTGCTAGTGCAAGTATCTAAATGATATGATGATCATTCATCCAATCTCTTAGTCAAATTTTATTTTCTTCCCCTAATGTTGGGTTGTTTGAATATAAACCTCCAAACGAGTCATCAACATCTCTTGACAACGATGTAAATATTTTACGATCGATGAACTAATAATCAACATAATTTCTAAATCTTTATTGAGAACTCATCCTAATAAATGCTGGTGGATCAATTCACATATCTATATCACATCCATATATCCATAGATGGGAAGTATAAGGTGTTGACCCAAAAACCAAATATAATGGAGAAATTCATAATAATTGCTTGGCTTAATGCGAATTTGTGTTGTTCATATAAAAATGACATGTCGACAACAATATGAATGGATAATATGTGTTCTCAATCATACATTTTCGTTATTGGATAATCATGAAAATATGCTCATAACCAAAATGGTTGAGTTAGTAATGTTGCAAAATTCAAGTTTGCTTTGATATACACATGCGACCATCTAGTTGATGCATCAATTAAAATAATTGGCTCACATGTTGGGTGTATAGATCCACAAATATCACCCTTGCTTTCTATCTGTAAGAGGAACAATCTTACTTTAGTTCATGATTATCCAACAATTTACTCTATTTGAGAACAAGCAACCGAAAAATTAGTTAAGGTTTGTTAAGATTTCCTAACAATGGGTAATGGGGGAGGCGGGGAGGCTCTCCCAGAAGCGAAAGCTTGCTGACGACGAACACAAACTCGTTTGTGTTCCTGAGGCTGGGAGTCACAAGGACTACTTACATCCTTATAACCTTCGTGCACAACAATTTTTTTTAGAATATCTAAGTTGAGACCTTCATGAACAACATTTTTCAAAAGAATATAGTCTTTAGATTATGGAATCATCAAAATTGACCATAGAGATACTTATCAATTCGCATCATGATCGAACCGAGATGGTCTCACCCAGATATGCTAAATAATAGTTGTCGTGATGAGTAAACTTATATTTTATATATATACATGTATCTCAATCACAATAACAAATGTGTAATACAAATTGGAGGATAATATTATTGTTTCAATAATTGTATAGTCATAGGTAATATTATTGTTCCTTGCATGATCATCAACAAATTGGAATAACGATTTTGTTCTTTCGTAAATAATATAATACTGATCTAGAGTTTGAGAGAAATTTTTACTACTCCATATGATCTCGTGTGCACTATCTATGGGATATATAACACAATTAATTATGTTGATTCTCATAATAAAATACTCATATTTTCATGCGCATGATGTGTTGTATAAATAATAAAAATGCATCATGATGTGCGTAATCATCCATGCCACCAATT